>JZKD02S2006917.1:196700-214112 GCA_000966675.3 Picea glauca | reverse complement strand
AAGAGGCAAGTGAACAGGAGAGGATCCCTTCCATAATATGATCCATTGTATGGTGTTGCCCTACCTCAAGGGTTTGGTAATAATAAAGTGTGGTTTCTTCTATATTTCTCTATGGATCTATGGTGTATTCAGTAATTGTGTTGATTATATATTCAGATCTGGTATAGGTTCTTAACACAGCGGGCCTGTTCAGTACCCTGGCGAAGTTGTCTTGGTGCCATGCATGCATTTACCCGCTGCCAGCAAACCTGTTCAGTATCCCGGCGGGTTTACAAACACTTCCCACAACTCTTATTTATATTTATTTTGTTTTTCATAGGTATATAGCTGAGCGAGGTGACGCTGAAAATCTTGATATTCTAACATATTTTTTTAGACCTCATCAGAATTTTTTAACACTGTCCTTTATTTAGCTCCAGAGATGTTTCATTTACAAAACAACTTCCTACGATAGGGAGACATATTTTGAGTCATTCCTTTATAGAAAAGGGAAAATGTAAAAAGATAATATATGATCATGAAAAGATTTGCTCAGAGATTGAAATCAGTAAACTTCTTTCAAACAACAAAATTTTCCAACACAGATATCAGTTTCAACAATATATCATTGATGTTTGTACAAATTTTTTAGAAGTTATTTCAGCGAAGAACTTTTCTATCATCTTAGTCTGAATAGCTCAATGTACAGGTATGTGTATGTCCAAAAACACAAACTGATCAATTCAAATCAAAATAAAAAAACAGAAAGAAAATGAAAAGCAAACAAAAGCAAAAATATATACATAATATACAAGCGTAGTTATCAAGAAAAGTATCTTTTTAGAGCTTGGCCATTCACCGGGTAGGTGTCAAGCTGCCCTTCAAGATTCTGCAATCGAAAGGAACTAGGACCCAACTTTTCAGCAATTAAAAATGGTCCAAGCCATACGTTTTGAAATTTTGTGTGCTCACCCTTTCCTTCGTGTGGTTTGTCCCACTTCAAGACAAGATCGCCTACTTCAAAATTCCTATCAGAAGCAGAATTAGAATTGAACCAGCTTTTAATTAATTGTTGATGTTGATCTAAATTACGCTTAGCTTGGGATCTTACTTCTTCTAGCTTTATCAAAGCATTAATTTGGTTTTCTAAAGGGGGACAATCTTCTTCTTGGACTTTTTGTGACAATTGAAGAGAAGGAAGAAGAATTGTGAGGTGGCATAATAGCTTCTCTACCATAAACAAGAAAAAAGGGGGAGTTACATATAGCGGCTTTGGGTGTTACCCTATCAGCCCACAGTGCGTTCAACAGTGCATTGTTCCAGTTCTTGTGATTTTCAACCACGGTTCTCTTGATAATTTTAATCAAGTTCTTGTTTGTTGATTCTGCTAGGTCGTTTCCCTAGGGGTAGTAACTAGAAGAATACTTCAGCTTAATTCCTTTTTCCAAAGTGAATTTGCTCATGTCAAGAGAATAAAAGTATGAAACGTTGTCAAAGACCAGACAATCAGGGATACCGAAACGAGTGATAATATTCAAATTTAGAAAGGCAATTACTTGACTGGTGTTAATAGTTCTTAACGCAGCAGCTTCAGACCATCGAGTAAAGTAATCTGTGGCTGTCACAATATACTTGTGTTGTTGCAAGGATGGAGGGTTGACAGGACCTTTGATATCAAGGCCCCATTGCTGGAAAGGAGAATCTACTGAAACAGGTTGCAAGGGAAAGGCTAGTTTTCGCAACCGCCCTGATGCTTTCTGATAGATCATACATTTGCGACACAAAGCATGAGAGTCCCTAAAAAGCGTGGGCTAGTAATAACCAGTTCTTAAAACCTTATGAGTAGTGGTGTCACCACCGAAGTGACCACCAGCTTCTCCTACATGCAACTCGAGCAAGACTTTTTCTGCTTCATCTTTCTCAAGACAACGCATTAGTACGTCGTAAAAAATATGACGAAACAGTACATCGTTAACTAGATGAAAGGAGGCGGACTTTAGTCTCAACGCTCTTCTCTTGGTGGGGTCAAGGTAATGGGGTGTTGACCCATGTTCAAGATAGAATCTAATATCGTCGTTCCAAGGATTAACGAGGTTTTTTGTGCAATAGATCAAACTTTGATCGCCTTGTCCTAGGTTTGATGTATCGTTATCTTCTTGCTGTCCTATTTTCGAATCAACAACCAATTTACACAACCCTTGGCCTCTCACAATCTGAGCTGGGGTGATTTCTAAGTCATAATCCTGCAAGAAGGTGACCCAGTTAGCTCTCTTCTCTCCTAACTCCTTTTGTAATAACAAGTTCCTTACGACAGGGTAGGGGACAATGAATTTCGTCCTTGACTTCAAAAGATAGGACCGGAAATGCTTAACTACTTTGAAAATGGCGTAGGCTTTCCGATCAATAGCTGGGTAGTTAAGTTCAACACCTTTGAAAAAAAGATCATAAAGGCGATGGGTACTTCGTTGTTATCGGCATTCTTCTGAGTTAGGACTACGACATAAGAATAATCAGAGGCAAATGTATAGAGTGTAAAATCTTGAGAGAAGTCAGGGCTCATGAGAGATGGAGCGTCTATTATGGCCTTCTTTATGGCATTAAAAGCTTGATTTTCTATGGGTCCCTAGTGGTATTGGGTGTCTTTCTTAATCAAGTTCTGTAGAGGCCTGACCATTTCAGAGAAACTGGGGACGAATCTTCTCACGAAATTAATATGGCCTAGGAAAGACTGCATGGATTTTTTGGATGTAGGAGGGAGAATTTTAGCAATGATTTGAGTCCTCTCGAGGTCAATAATCATCCCATCACTATACATAATGAATCCTAGTAGTTTACCCTATTTTACTGCAAAGATGGACTTTTTGGGGTTTAAGGAGATGACGTATTTATGACATCGTAGCAGAACGACTCGTAAGTGAGCTAGATGATCATCTTTGTTTTTTGAATAAATGGTCACATCATCTAAGTAAACTACGACGGAGTGATTGATTAAGCCTTGAAAAGCAATGTCCATTTCTCTTTGAAAGGTAGCACCAGCATTAATCAATCCAAAGGGCATTTTGGGATAAGCATAAGTGCCCCACGGGGTACGAAAGGTATTTTTGAGTTGGTCTGGTGGAGACATCAAGACTTGGTTGTATCTAGAGAAACCATCCAATAAGGATAGCCTCTCGGAACTAGATACATGTTGAAGGATCTATTCCATGGGTGGGATAGGATAGTTGTCTTTGTCAGACGCTCTATTAAGGTTTCAGAAATCGACGTAAAGTTGAATTTCCCCATTTTTCTTCTGCACTGGGATAAGGTTGGACACCCATTGAATGTGCCTAACAGGAAAAATTATTTTAGCACTTCGGAGTTTATTCAATTCTTTTTGAATAGTCGGTTCTAGTTTAGGATGCATTTTCCTCAATTTCTGTTGGAAGGGTAAGGTTTGGGGCTTCATCGGGATGACATGCTATATGATATTAGGGTCGAACGTTTTGAAATCATCGTATGTCCATGCAAAGACATCCTTAAATTCTTTAAATAATTTAACAAAAGCAACTTTTTCTTATCTAGAACATCCCAAGCCTAGATTAATGCACTGGGGATTTTCACTAGTTCCTAAATTGACTTTTTCATAAGACAACGAGGAACTATTGGTTTTACAATTGACTGTATTTTTAAATTTATCTTCAAAATCATAAAACTTTTCTAATCTAACTATAGATTTGGGTATGTAATTTACCATGTCTAACAGAGCTTCAAGAGATTTCAGATCAGGTATTACTGTAAAATCGTGCAAATTGTTGTCGTGCATGCGTTCATCTATCACCGTGACTTGAAAGGTTTCTTCCATGTGCAGAAAGTTAATGATCTGTTGATCATCATCAAATACTCTCCAGTTTGTGATATTGTCAGGAACAGATGGTCGAAACAATAGTTCAATGGAGAATGCGTCTAGGGACAAGCCTTCTGCAGGAAGAAGTTTAGAGGCTACATTAGCTAGTAGATCTGCTTCAACATTGTTTAATCTAGGAATGGAATTAATATTGAAAGCAGAAAATTTATTCATTAAGCTCCATACCTCAGACTGGTAACTTTTGAGATGCGGGGAAAGACAGTGTATAGAATATTTTACCTGTCTAACCACTATTTCAGAGTCGTTGAATACGACCAAGTTTTGAATGTTCATATCCAAGGCTTTTCTGAGACCTTGTAGTAAAGCCTCATATTCTGCAGTATTGTTAGTACATTCAAATTCTAGTCTACAAGCCATTAATGTCTTGTTACCTACCGGATCGATAATGATGCAGCCTGCACCAGCTCCTTCTTTTGACTTAGAACCATCGAAATATAGAGACCAAATTTGATTTCCATTGGGCTCATGGGACTGTTGCATAGAAGTTGTTGGTTGCATATATGCTACGATCTCGGACTGCTGTTCCGGATTGATGATAGGTGAGACCTCGGCCATGAAATTTCCGAAGAAGGTGTCCATCCCTTGGACTTCGGGTGAATCAACAGAAGGTGTATATGGTTCGTTAGGATCGTTCAGATCTATGACTGTGAACTTAAGGTAGCGCTCACGATTCACCCTGATCTTGTTAGGATTACCGCTCTCTGGAATCCATAAGTGAGACCAATCCATCGCGAAGTAACCATGTAGCTGCTCCGACCAGTCCCTACTCAAAAACAGACCATACACTTATGGAATATCCACAACGATTATATCAATAACTTGATGAATCTTTGGGTTAGACAATAATCTAATCAATACATTTTTTAGTTCGCCTATAACTTTGACATTTGTCCGATCAAGTTGTATGATTTTTAAAGTAGATGGTTCCACTTTAGTGTTAATCTTTTGGCAGACAGACCAAGGCATCACATTAGATGACGCTCCTGAGTCAACCATACAATTATGCACATTTCTGTTGAAAATCTTGAAAGTTAAAAGAAAAGGAGGTACATTCTTGCGAGTACTAAGAGTAATAGCTTGTGGTTTCTTACTCGCATTGTCTAATGCTACTTTATCTATATTATTTACATTATTTACATTATTATTTACAGGGACTATAGGAAGGCTTCCTTTATCTTGAGGATCGGGATTATTTTTAGTGGAAGTATTCTACGGAACTTTGCTTTGCATAACCTTGTTACCATTGGAATTTCCATTTTTTCCATTCTCTGAAATATTGTGCAACATTTTTTGTAACAGGAATGGAAACTTCAACAATTCATAAATATAAATGTTATCCCTTAACTTTTTAAGATCTCCAACAACATCATAATCTAAGTTGGGGTTCACATTGCTCTGTTTAGTCTCTGCTGATTTAGATAGCTTTGGAGGTGAAGTTGTAGTGTTCTCGATAGAAGGCTTGTTTGTTGTCTTACTGCTAGTGTTATAAGGGTGAACAGTCTCGAAGTTAGCTTGAAAGATGTTGTCCGAGAAGTGTCCAAATATGTTTGGAGAAGACTCTTCTTCTTGAATCATTTCTTCTTCAACTACCTCTTGAGGGGTCTCTGGGGGTATCATGTTATCTTGGGCTTGTAGAATTGTTTGAAGGGCACATTGCAAACTTTCTAGATTTAAGCCTTCGGGGCTTGGATTAGGTCGGTTGGGAGGAAAGTTATTTTGGAAAGGAGGTTTGTAGGGTCCTTTAATCCAGGAAGCTTCTTCGGTCGACCTTTTTAATTCTATAACTTGATTCGACAATTTTTGAACAACTTTCGTTAAATTTTCCAAATCAGAGTTTTCAGGTTGTGTTTTACTTTGAGTAGGTCTAGGGAGAGTTTCAATCTTCTTTTTGGAAGAAGAACTAGTTTCAGTTTCATTGCTAGAAGAGTCCTTAAGACTAAGTATGTCTTTTTCAATCTGGCTAGCCTCCTCGAAGGCTTTTAACAATGTGGCCGTTTTAGATCGTTTAACCCAAATAGCTATACTTTGATGCAACGCTTTGGTGTAGTAAGCTATTATGAGACTCTCAGCAAGCACAGAATCTACAGGGATTCAATTTTTAAGTGTTAAGAATCTTTTATTAAAGTCTTTAACTTTTTTTTTTGGGTCCATTTTTAAGCTAGAAAGGTCCATGACTAAGATTTCTGGAGGCTTACCATCTCTGAATTTTTCCAAAAAGCATGACTCAAACTTTTCCCAAGACACGATGGTATGGGGTTGTTGGGCAAAGTACCAAGTGGATGCATTACCCTCAAAAGTATAAGGGGACAACCTACAGACAACGTCTTCATGTTCAACATTGCAGAGTCTAATGGCTAATATAAATCTTTTGATATGATCTTCAACTATCTGTTTGGAGTTAGGATCAAACTTGGGAAGCCATTTCTCTGGGTGTTTGGGTAATGGGTGTTGGTCTCCAGGTACAGCTACAACATCCTGATCAAGCCAGGGTCTAGGAGGGTTGTTCTGATTTTCCATTGGGGTAACGGGTGTGGAAGGCTGAGAAGGTGAATTGCCTTCGTTAGACAAGGAATATCCTCTATAAGAGGAAGGATATGAGGGAGGTGGTGAAGGAGGTATCCTAGATCCTCCTGCAGCAAGATTTAATTTTGGATCTATAGGATTCACAGTGAGGTTAGTGTCACCTAATTGTTCTTTGATATCAGAGAAATCCAAAGGTTTACCCCATGGATGGTTTGGTTGCCTAAGATGAGCTAAGGCACTATGTGTTTTAATAAGAGATTGACGAACAATCTCTTGTATATCACCACCTGTAGGATTAGGGGTTGCTGGCTCAACTGTGATCTGCGAATCTTTGGTTGAAGTAGTTGTTGTTTGAAGGGGAATATTATCATGTGAACAACTTCTAGTCACTATAGGTGAGCGATCAGGGGGGGGGGAGGAGTGTTGCGAACGCCTCCTGTCATTAATTAAGTTCAGGTCCTCCTTCTAGCGCCATTTGTTGATGGGCGAAATTGACCGTCCGTCAACTGAGAGAGTGGAACCGGTCTAGGGTTGTCTAATAACCCAAGCCGTTTGGAATGAACCGCCCTAATGGGTTTAGAGGCTCCGTTAGCCGATCTAAATTCCTAAGAGAACAAAAGAAAACTAATCTAAACTAACTAATCTAACTAAAACTAAATAAAACTAACTAACTAAAACTAAAAAACAAACTAAACTAACAAACAATAAATAAAAACAAACTAATACACTAATCTAATTAAAACAAATTATTAAAACAAACTAAGCTAATCTAACTAACTATATATATACAAACTACTAATTATTACTATACTAACTACTAACTGAAATACAACTTATTTACAAAATATACAAGATCTACAATTCACAGATTTAAATAAAACCTGAAAAACTCTTTTGCTTTCTGCCCTAAGACAGAGAAAGATATTTTTGTTGATTTTATAATTTTATGAACAAGAGATAAAACTTACTGAAATTAAACAATCTAATATACTAACTACACATTTATCTAACTAAACTTATATCTAAACTAAACTATTAATAAATACACTAAACAAACAAATGACAAACTGACCTAGAAACGCTCCAGATTTGTCCTGTGTATGATGACTTCGAAGCTGGTCGGAGGAAGGAAACTCGCACCGGATGATCCAGAAGCTTCTCGTAAATGATAAGTTGCAATGATCTTTGAGTTTTTTTATAGGACAAACAAGACATAAAAAATCATAACAATTATATGTTTTATAAATCTCTACAATAAGGGAAACCTGTTATGCAAAAACTTATACTTAATAATCCAATTAATGAAGAAGAGAAATCTGTCATCCATAAACTGAATCAATTAATTGCTATGTTTTTTAAATACTTGAAGAAATTAGATATGGATTATATGGATTAAATCATATCATTTGCAAAAGACTAAGATAGCTAAAGTAGTCATTAACCAAATGCAAATTGATACACATAAACATGAAACAAAATATTGATATTATGAAAATCTAAAGATGTAATAGAACATCAATTTTTGTCTCAGTCTATATTAAAATTCCATATCCTTGTTCTCCCACGAATGAGGATGATCATTATTACAAAAATAATAAGTATTTATAAGTTTTTCCACAGGGTAAAACCTCCCTGTGGCAGTTATCTAACTGTTTACATAATCTGAGAAGATATTCCCAAGATCAACTAAACTAGGAAACTAAAATGAAACTAAAATATCCAAATATCCTCCAAACTGTCCATGAAATCCTATGCAATTTCGAATTCACCTGTGTCATGACGAGGCCACTTGATTATGCTAGTTTGGAATTTACAACAGCCATGGCTGATTCCATATTTTTGAACAGAATGGAGCCAGTTGTCTTTTGTTTTTTATCCACTTCTTGAAGCTTGACTTTTTGTCTAGTTAGCACGACAATCTAGTCTTCCAAAGATTGAATCTTTGGTTGGAGTATAGGAACATCAACATAATACCACTCTAACCATGAATTTCACTGATCATAGGGTGACTTTGTAGGTTTAGACAGAGCAGGAGAGGGTTTGAGCAAATGGATGAGGGTTTCACAAGGCAACTTAATGCCTGGGTAGTTAGGGGCATCCTGTAGGCAGGGGGTAGGTTTGATACAAAATCATATGAGGGTTCGGCACACAAACCTTGCGAATAAGGGTATTCACTGGCCAAGAAATGCTCCACTTCTAAATTAGAGTCCTCACTCAAAATGATAGGGTTTGGCTCAACAGGGGTCTTTGGCTTATTCCTTTCCATCCGTGAAATCAAATGTGCATTCTTTTTCCCTTTGGCTTTTGCAACAAGGTTTGCCTTGAGATTTTTTCTCATAGGCTTTGTAATGGACTCTACACTCTTAGTCACAGTGTTGGCTAAGTCGATAGGAGGTTTGGTCGAGGGATTAGGCAGTATGAGGTGTAAGGGTAGAGGCGATTCATCCTTAGTCTCAGTTACCACAGGTTTATCAACCTGTCTAGGATCAATGTCCTCAAATCCATTACGGGCGATGAAGGCCTTCTAATTGTCACCATTCAAACTGAACTGATAAACAACAATGAGCTTAATAAGCCCATGATGAAACAGGTTGTTATCAGCTTTGTGCCTTTTATATTTTTTGGACATTTTATACAGGCTCCGATGAAAATAAAACGACATGTTTAGAGGATACCCTATAAAAATCATCAATAGACGCAGGTGGTAAAGGAACATAAGCCCGTATCGACCTTCACAGGTCACAAACTACTTGATTATCATTAACAATTCATGCCATCGTTGTTTTAGCATAGTTATAGGCATACCTCTATCACAGGAGGTGATTTTGCGCAACTAAAACAACAATGTCCACGGCACTTCTTCGACCTTGCAATTCTTAAACCAACGTTGTCCAGAGATAGGTAACCCCGTGGCTGAGCTAACAAGCTGTTCATCAATCTCTAACTGTACATCACCTACTTTAGCTCGACAGCCATTGAAGGTCATCGCAAACTGTCAAGATATGCAAAGGTTAAAACCTTCGAATCATTTCACAAAGGTAAGCCATCCACTGTCTGCCAAATCTTAGTGAGCATTGTCAAACATTAATAGGGCTTGGCTGCCATTGGGTTCAACTCTCATGACTGGTGCCATGGAGCCGAATGCATGGTAAGGGAAGGGTTTGAATTCACCAACGCATACAGTAACAGAGCTACCTGAACCAACAGCAATAAATGAGTAAAGGGGTAAGCATTAATGCGAGCATGTGAAGGTGGTGGAGTTTTCCATGCATAATATTCATTATCCAAGTACAACCACCAAATTTCATAGCTGTTTACTCTATAATAATAGTTCAACCATTAAGTCATCTGTACAACCAATGAAATCCAATGTGTAAACCAATGCGCGCCAACACTATGCCATAGTATTTACAAATCCAACATATAAATCAAAGCCCAAAATCAAATATGCGCCAATGTATATAATCAAAAAGTTTAATCAAGGTGCCAAACGATATTCATAATAGTTGACAAGCCAAAAGTTATAAAAAGATTAACATAAGGATTATATCACAAATATATAAAAATTGAATCATAACCCCTATGCAGAATTAAAGATCAGGAAAGTCATATAAAGTGTAAATCCAAAAGCTAAATGTCTTCAGTAAAACCAAGTTATACAATCAATCAAAGTATGAGAACCGATCAAAGGGTACTGCCAGTCGTGTAATGATCAATAAAAGGTAAGAGCAATAGGCATAATGACAGAAAAGATATTGACAGTTCAGGTAATGATCGAAAAAAAACTTCGAAAGGAGAAGTTTTCACGCTTACAGTCGTGAAAACTTAACAAAGACAAATTTGTAAATGTTGCAAGAAATGAAAGTGTCGTCTATTTGAAAAATGCGACGAAAACTTGATGTTTGCAAGACATAGGTGTAGGCAGCTTATAGGATCATAGACAAAGTGAATTGGCTACTAACACCTCCTTCTTCTTTCCCTTATCCATCTCTTCCTCCATTTCTCCACCTCTTGTTAGCGCTTGCCCCCTTCCCCCATGAACATAGGGAAGTTTAGCTATCTAATTCCATAGTCATCACACCATTGTTATACAATAAAATCTTGATTGAAGTGTACAACGATTTGATATACCTAGATCTAGTTCCTTTTAGAAACCTTTGCTTTGCTGCATTGTAAGACTTCGCAGTATCTACTACAAATTCGATGATAAACCCTGGAACAATACTATCTAACCATAAATCCACTGTGCGCATGATTTTTTTGTTAACTTGTTCTAATTGCACAATATCCATAGGATTCCACTCTAGTTGTATGATCTGATTTGTTGGGTGGTTGTATTTTAACCTTAATAGCCAAACCTGCAACAAATGTGGAAAATCATAGAAAAATACCTCATGCAAGTCTCTAAACACGTATTTATTGATATATTTTCACGTTGTTAACTTATGGTTTCTTTTATCCTTTTGCACAAACTCAAGTTCCTTTGTTTTTAACCATATTTCAATCTCCTCCTTCATTGGATTCCATGGTCTGAAAATTCATTTTTATATCTTCATAATCTGCGTGCTTCTTATAAGGATCCCATTCACTCAATCCCATGCACTTCCAACCAACAATGGAACCATTTTTTTATTTTTATCTCTCTCTCTCTATCTAATTGGATTGACCCAGTATCCAATCTAAACAAGTTTTCAACAAAACCCTCTAAAACTATTGACCCTCCTGGAAAACCAGAAGGAAACCCAACACACAGAGTGTACTGTGCAGTCTCACCCGATATAGTTCTATGGGTGACTGCAAATATCAAGTGCTTGTAGTCTAGGAATGACTGGGGATCTAGGATTATATTTCATCTTCTTTAGGCCTTGATCTGATTATTCTCTCTATTATTCTCAAGATTCATTCATCTTTTAATCCTATGCATGAATTCTAATAGATCTAATTGAATTATTCATTCATCCATTCATAATATAACTACTGTAAAAAGGTAAATATTCAATAAAAAACACACATAACATAGGTTTTACCTTGGTTCACCCCCTCCTGGGATATGTCCATAAAGATCTAACTTCTTAATATCTTTTATTAGGTTTGGTGCAATATATGGCACTGTGTGTACTACACTTTCGATCACAAAATCATGGAAAAGGTTCAACAACCTATGTGAGGTGGACTATATCACACCAAGCTCATAAGCCTATGATATAACCCTTGTTAGCACTTTGTAATTTGTCCAAGTCTGTGAAGGCAGTCATAGAGGCAACATCAAAACCACTTCGAGTCAAGGATCTAGCCCTCCGAGACTTGGAGATGGATCTCTCTGTCAAGTTTAGATTTGTTTGAAATAGGATATTAGGCTAGCTATGCAGAATATGATATGTTCTTGGATTTTTCTAGTTGAGACAACAAAAGAAGACCATTGGGCTATGGGGTCTGTGACAAGTTTGAAATTAAACACGGGTCTATAAGGTATTTCCACAGGGTAAGGTAATGTAGATGTTGGATCCTTTAAAAATAAAATCATGTAGATAAGGAATAGACAAGATAATCAACCACAAAAAAAAGCATTCAATAATTTCTTCATTATAGTATCAGAGGGGAAACATTTAGATTTTTAAAAGCTTGACACAGAGTATAGTGGATAAATTCTTCTTTAAATATCCCTTTAAAAATAAAAAAGGGAGTAACATAATGATAAATGAGAAGGATCACATTCAATGAAGAGAGAAAAATTCACCAACATTAACACACAGGAATCCTGTGCAAAAGTCCATTTATTTCTGATTGATCTAACAAAATATTATAGAGAATAGCCTTCTGGGTGCAATAATCAACAACCTTTTACATTAAAATCATATTAATAAATAGTAGATATCCCCCAACAAGTTGTGTAAGTCATATTTAACCGCCTCGGACAAAAATAGCCACAAATCCCCAAAAATCTGGAACTGACCGCTATGAAAGACGGGCCAAATTTCTGCGAACAAGAGGTCCACTCAGATATCGGTTTCTATTTAATTATAAAACTTGGGAAAACAATGAAGGAGGTTATTGTATAATATCATGTGCTGGACAAAAACCTCCTTCAGTTTCGCCAAATTATCCTCCATATCACCGAAACACCTCGCGCAAAATCAGGAATGCAACAGGAAAATGAAAAACTGAAAAAATGGGCCTTGAATATGACTTCTATTATCCTTGATCATGGAACCTGTGAAAAATTGGAGAGAGTTTTTTTTTCTTCATCCCATTATGGAGAAAACCCTCTCTAATATTTTTAAAAATCAATTTAGTCTGGTCGTAATTTGCTTTTCAATTTAACTGGTCAAAACGTTGCGAAAGACATTTTTTTGGGGGGAAGGGTGGTATTCCGGACCCACCTAAGGTGGTAAGTAGTTTTAGGTGGGGAGGAGTCCGCTGGTTTGTGGAGATGACACCTATCTAAGGGTGGTTTAAGAAAACTACTCCATTCCAGAACCACCCCCCCCCCTCTCGTTAAACTTCGGATGGTGGGGGAGGTCCATAATTTTTAATCTTTGTTGATTTGTTTTATTTGGGAATGTGATGTTTACGGGTGGGGAGGACTTAGGATAGGTTAAATTTTTATGTTTTTAAATTTTTGTTTCTTTTTAATATTTTTTAATTTGTTTACGTGTTTGTTATTTTGTTTTGTTTTATTATAATATGTTTTAATTTTTTAAGTTTTGTTTATTTTTATTTTGTTTTATATGTTTTTATTTTTGTTTTTAGTTGTTTTTATTTTTGTATTATTCAATGGGTTTTTATATTAATTAATTTTATTTTAATGTTTAACACTAAACTAGATTAACCAAACTAACTTAATTATTAATTAACTAAATTATTAATTAATTAATTAATGGATCATTTAACTAGTCTAGCCTATCTTAATTAAACTAATTATACTAAAATTTATTACTAACATTATTAACTTATTGAGTTTCTTTTTAACCTAAGTTTGGTTTATGCATGGATGGGTGGTCGAGCAGGATGTATTCTACTGGACAAAAGAACAAGGGAGTGAGGGTGCATCGTGGATGAAGGATGTAGGATGGTGATGGAGGATCAGGTGAAATGGATGGAGGAGAAAAAGGGATCAGCCGAGCCATACTTTTTCATCATGAGAGAAACACCAAATCAACAGTCGGAGAATCGAGTTACCTATAATTATAGGACCCTAACATAGGCTCCATCTAGGGATGGAATATTATTTTTGGAGGTGTCAAGAACCATAGACCTATGAACATGCAGATTGGTGCTTTATCCATTGGGTTGATCCCAAAATCTTATTCTGCAACCTGTACTTGTTTTGATCTTGCAATTGAAACCAAATTAAAATTAACAATGTTGAAAAAGAGATGCTCAAAATGTTGATCTTATTTACTTTTTCCTACCTACCCTATGCTACTTATAATTGTGTCATTCTAAATGATACAATAATGCCATTCCATCCAGTCAAGCAACTTGTCTAACAACTCTTCTCTTTCAATGTTTTCAAAGAATATCAGAAATAGAACTTACATAGGCATCATGAAATGCTTCCCATCTTGATCTTCATCACAAGGGGCTTGATAAGAACGACACATAACATAAATATTGGGAATGCATTGTGGCTCTGTGATGAACAATTTCTCCATATAAATAGCCATCAGATCAAGATAGACTTGACCTATTATTGGATATTCAAATTTAACCAACTCTACTTCATAATTTGATGTTGTAGTTGTGCTATTTTCATCCTCATGCACTTCCTGACATGGCTGCAACTTTTCTAATGGGTTCTGAAATGATGCTTCTGTTGAACACACCCCTTGTAGTTGACTATCTGATCATATCCATATCATAATTAATTTTGAAATCATTGAGGGTAACTGAAAACTAGCTTTGAAAACACACATTATCCATAATATCATCTATAGAGTCATAAAAGTTTTTATCTAATGGTGGCATTGGATCTACTGGTGCTTCATGGATTACATTATGACTTTCAACTAGGATCTGACCAAGATTCCCCCTAAAAATTTGAAATGAATTAAATCATAGAGGCAATGAATCAAGATGGATCAACTTATCACTTGTTTCAGGCTTCATGACTTCATCTGAGGTTTGACCTTCAAAAAGGCTCAAGGGATGCACCTCTGGATCATCTTCCATGTCATCCTTGTCCTCTTCAACTAATGCATTAGAAAATTCCTCTTTCTTACTATTTACAATCTGTTGGCAATGTTTTCTCAAGAGTGAGGCAAAACATAGGGGCAGGCAGTTTGCATTTTCTTGAAAATGTTCTACATCTTCCTCTTTCCAATCATATGTTGTTGATTTCTTTGAACAGTACACATCTATTTCAGCCTCATGATCATCATCATACTGATGACACTTGGGTAAATCATCCATGGATGAAATTCCATTGAACATGCATATCATGTCAGGAGAATTTTCCACCACCCTCTGATTTTGAACTTCATCTTCGACTGTATGGTGAATGGAATACATGAAAGAATCATTATCCAAACCATGGTACCAAGGGTGAGCTGCAAAATGTTTGAGAACAATGACCCTTTCTTTATCTAAATTCAATGGAACATGATATCTTTGAACATCAAGTTTTTCTCTTATGTTGATCTTCTACATCATCTCTTTTACAGTATTGTCTAGAACATCCATTTTCACTTCTGAAGATGTCATCAATTCATTTTCTATTCTATCTTTCTCTTTTTCCTTTAAATTTTCTTTTTTGTTCAACAAGTTAGATTCTACATCAACTACAATGTTCTGCATTTCTTCGAGAGTTGCAGTGTTCCTCTCTCTCAATTTTAATTCCATCTCAGGATCGAAGGCATCTGGGAAATGAAAGTGGGATGATCCTAGCGGTGGCCTTATATGAACAGGCATTGCATGATATACCTTATTGAACCTTGCTGAAAACTGTTGTATTGTTTCCCCTAGCTGTCTTTTCAAATGGTCATACTCTTCTAGGATGAGAAAAAAATTTCTCATGACCACCCATCGATCTAGGAAAGCTTACAAACTGATGAAAATTGTTAATTCTTGCAGCTGGGAGATTTTTAAACCAGTTCTTAACTTTACCTTGCAAATACAAGGAAAACATCCTTATATATACATCATCAACTTCAACCTCATAAAGTTCAAGGAAATATTCAAACCTCTAGATGTGTTTTTTAGCAGTAATATTGGCATTCTCTCCATCAAACCTGGGCAGATTATTGGTGTAATTTGCAGAGAGATCATGGAGAATAGGAGGAAAATATATGGATTTATATCTGTCTGGGATTTTGGTAGGTACAAGAGGTGAAGCAAGAGGCTTACAACCATTCAGAGATTTAGCAAGAGTAGGATATAAAGCAGGAGGCTTATGTCTCACTAGGACTTCTACAGGTGCATCTAGGATGTGCACAGGTGTATGAGTATGTACATATTCTACATTTGGGGATATTATATCTTGAGGCTCATTAGTTTGCATATGATCAATGTAATATTCACCAATATAATTTTGATCAGGCCTAGAAGAAGACAAAATATAATTGCAAATAAAACCAAATATGTATTGAATGCAATTTGAGCTTGGGTACTTGGTCTTTCTAGGCTGCTTGGCCATGCTTTAGGTTCTTCCTTCAATGGATTCTTTGAGTTGGCAGTGTCTGGAGATGATTGGAGTCGCCAGGTGAATGATCTCATCCTTCTTGTGTCGGGTCACTGTCCACCATCAGTGATCATATCTGGAACTTTGAAGTGTACTAAAAGGGAGAGTCCCCAGTATGGTCACCATTATGTTAGCACTCTGTAATTTTTCCAAGGCTGTGAAGGCAGTCACAGAGGCAACATCAAAACCACTTCAAGTCAGGGATCTAGCCCTCCAAGAATCAGAGAGGGATCTCTCTGTCAAGTTTATATTTGTTTGAAATAGGATATTAGGCTAGCTATGCTGAATAGGATATGTTCTTGGATTTTTTTGGTTGAGACAACAAAAGAAGACCATTGGGCTATGGGGTCTGTGACACGTTTGAAATTAAACATAGGTCTATAAGTTATTTCCACAGGGAAGGTTAATGCAGACATTGGATCCTTTAGAAATAAAATTATGTAGAGAAGTAATATATGATATAATCAACTACAACAAAAAAGAATTCAAGAATTTCTTCATTGTAGTATCAAAAGGAAAACATTTAGATTTTTAAAAGATCGATACAGAGTATAGTGGATAAATTATGCTCTAAATTTCCCTTTAAAAATTAGAAAGGGAGTAACATAATGATAACTGAGAAGGATCACATTCAACAAAGAGAGAAAACTTCATCAACATTAACACGCAGGAATCCTGTGCAAAAGTCCATTTATTTCTGGTTGATCTGACAAAATATTACAGAGAATAGCCTTATGGGTGCAATAATAAACAACATTTAACATTAAAATCATTTGAATAAATAGGACAGATCCCCCAACAAGTTTTGTAAGTCATATTTAACCGCCTCGGTCAAAAATAGCCACAAATCCCCAAAAATCTGGAATTGTCCGCCATGAAAGACGGGCCGAATTTCTGCGAAAAAGAGGTCCATGCAGACATATGTTTCTCTTTAATTATGACACCTGGGAAAAATATGAAGGATTTTATTGTATAAGGGCATGTTCTGGACAAACACTTCCTTCATTTTCTCCAAATTTTCCTCCATCTCTCCTAAACACCTCCCGCAAAATCAGGACTGCAACAGGAAAATGAAAAACTGAAAAAATGGGCCTTGAATATGGATTTGATTATCCCTACTCATGGCACCTGTGAAAAAAATGAGAGAGGTTTTTTTTCTTCATCCTGTTACGGAGAAAAACCTCTTAGTTTTTCAAAACTCGATTTAGTTTGACTGGAATTCACTTTGTAATTTAACTGGTCAAAACGCTGCGAAAACAATTTTTTTGGGGGGGAAGGGTGGTATTCCAGACCTCTCTGAGGTGGTAAGTAGTTTTAGGGGGGGGGG
>JZKD02S2006917.1:185633-196650 GCA_000966675.3 Picea glauca | reverse complement strand
CACTTCTCATATAGATTTATTCTTCCTATGTTTTATATTAAAGTATAATATACTAGTTTTGACCGCAAATTAGAATCTTATCTCATTTTTAGTTCTTTATTTAAGTGAACCTTATTTTTCTGGTTGAGACAACAAAAGAATACCATTGGGCTATGTGGTCTATGACAAGTTTGAAATTAAACAAAGGTCTATAAGGTATTTCCACAGGGAAGTTTAATGCAAACGTTGGATCCTTTAGAAATAAAATGATGTAGAGAAGTAACATATGATATAATCAACTACAACAAAAAAGCATTCAAGAATTTCTTCATTGTAGTATCAAAGGGAAAAAATTTAGATTTTTAAAAGCTCGATACAGAGTATAGTGGATAAATTCTGTTCTAAATTTCCCTTTAAAAATTAGAAAGGGAGTAACATAATGATAACTGAGAAGGATCACATTCAACAAAGAGAGAAAACTTCACCAACATTAACACACAGGAATCCTGTGCAAAAGTCCATTTATTTCTGGTTGATCTGACAAAATATTACAGAGAATAGCCTTCTGGGTGAAAGAATCAACAACATTTTACATTAAAATCATGTGAATAAATAGGACAGATCCCACAACAAGTTGTGCAACTCATATTTAACCGCCTTGGCCAAAAATAGCCACAAATCCCCAAAAATTTGGAATTGTTCGCCATGAAAGACGGTCCGCATTTCTGTGAAAAAGAGGTCCATGCAGACATATGTTTCTCTTTAATTATGACACCTGGGAAAAATATGAAGGAGGTTATTGTATAAGGGCATGTTCTGGACAAAAAATTCCTTCAGTTTCTCCAAATTTTCCTCCATCTCTCCTAAACACCTCCCGCAAAATCAGGACTGCAACAAGAAAATGAAAAACTGAAAAAAATGGGCCTTGAATATGGATTTGATTATCCCTACTCATGGCACCTGTGAAAAAAATGAGAGAGGTTTTTTTTCTTCATCCTGTTACGGAGAAAAACCTGTCAGTTTTTCAAAACTCGATTTAGTCTGCCCGGAATTCGCTTTGTAATTTAACTGGTCAAAACACTACGAAAACAGTTTTTTTTGGGGGAAAGGGTGGTATTCCGGACCTCCCTGAGGTGGTAAGCAGTTTTAGGGGGGGGGTGGGGTCCACTGGTTTGTGTAGCCGACAGTTGTCCAAGGGTGGTTTAATAAAAATACTTCATTCCGGACCCCCCCCCTCTCATTAAACTTCAGATGGCGAGGGGGTGTCCGAAATTTTTAATATCTGTTGATTTGTTTTATTTGGGAATGTGATGTTTACAGGTGGGTAGGACTTAGGATAGGTTTAGTTTTTATGTTTTTTACTTTTTGTTTCTTTTTAATATTTTTTATTTTGTTTACGTGTTTTTTATTTTGTTTTGTTTTATTCTAATTTGTTTTAATTTTTTAAGTTTTGTATATTTTTATTTTGTTTTATATGTTTTTATTTTTATTTTTAATTGTTTTTCTTTTTGTATTATTCAATGGGTTTTTATATTAATTAATTTTATTTTAATGTTTAACACTAAACTAGATTAACCAAGCTAACTTAATTATTAATTAACTAAATTACTTATTAATTAATTAATGGATTATTTAACTAGTCTAGCCTATCTTAATTAAACTAATTATACTAAATTGTATTACTAACATTGTTAACCTATTGAGTTTCTTTTTAACCTAAGTTTGGTTTATGCATGGATGCATGGTTGAGTGGGATGTAGTTGACTGGAGAAAAGGACAAGGGAGTGAGGGCGCAGTGTGGATGAAGGTTGGAGCATGATGATGGAGGAGAAAAAGGGATCAACCGAGCCATACTTCGTCATCATGAGAGAAACACCAAATTAGTAGTCAAAGAATTGGGTTACCTATAATTATAGGACCCTAAAAACCCTCAAAATATGGCCTAATTAGATATTCTACATTTCAACAACTTACAAAATCATATTAGATCTACAATAATCAGACTGGATTAGTATTCTAGTCGATCGCAATAGAATAACTTCCAACCACTTGGAACCCACCCTGCCCTAGACCTCCTAGGTTCTTATTTATACTAATTTACAAGATTATTAGCCATTACAATCTCTTACCAAAACCCTAACCCTAACATTGTTAAGGTTTCTTTCCTGTGTGCCTTGCATGCTTTCCTCCTTTGCATGTGGATTTTTCTTCCATGTGATACTTTTCCTGCTAGTTGTTCTTCTCCAAAATTGGGTTTTAGGTTCCAAAAATAGACCTTACCTCAAAATGGACCTGCACGTAAAAAAATCTATGACATATATGAAAAGAATTCAAAATTCAGTGTGGCGCATAAACTATTCCAATTTTTTGTCGAAGATACTCAAAGGTTTCCCTTGGAAGCAGTTTGGAAAAGATATCGATGATCTATTCTTTTTTCCCAACATACTTGACCCTAATTTCCTTCTCTACAACATGTTCTCGTAGAAAGTGAAACTTGATCATAATGTGTTTCTTCTTGGAGTGCATCGCTAGATTCTTTGAGATATTGATGGGACTAGTGTTGTCACAAAATATTAGAATGGGCTCATCATATTCAACCTATATATCATTCAAGGTTTCTTTCATCAATAGTACCTGGGTACAACATGTTGCTACTGCAATATACTATGCTTCTACTATAGATAAGGTTATTGAGGACTATTTATTGCTTAACTAGGATACCAAACACTCACCCAAGTAGAACTATGATCCACTTGTACTTATTCTATCATCAATGCTACATGCCCAATCTACATCTATGTAGGAAATAATAGATAGAGAGTTCCCTTTTTGATACCATAATCCAAATTCATTTGTACCTTTTAGATATATGAATATCCTCTTCACTTCCATAACATTTGATTCATTTGGTGTTGTGTGAAACCTTGTAACATGTCCAACTACCTCCATCACATCTGGTCTAGAAGATGTCACATAGAGTAAATTTTCAATCATCGATCTATATTGTCTCTATTCCGCATCCTTTGAATCATCATCCTTACTTAACTTGAAACTGGTCTGCAAGGAGTACTAACTGGTTTGTAATATTCCATTGCAAACCTTTTTAGCATTTCTCTTATAAACCTAGTCTGAGAAATAAAGATACATGTGTTCCTTTGACATATCTATAGTCCCCAAAATAAGGACAACTATCCAATCTATGACATCCCCAACTCATTCTGTATGTCTTTGTAAAATTTCTAACTCATCATGTCATCATCATTTCCAAAAATAATAGCATCAACTTAAACTTCAATTAACATGATATTATCTTGATTTACCTTTATATAGAGATTTCTATATGCATTTTCTTTCCTGAACCCTTTTTGCTACAAGTATTTGTCCTGTCTTGAATACCATGCTCTACGAGCTTGTTTGATACCATATAAGGCCTTCTTCAACCTCCAAAAAAAATCTTCCTTCTCTGACAACTGAAACCCTTTAGGTTTCTCGATGTATACTTCTTCCTCAAGATTTCCATTTAGGAATGATGATTTCACATCCATCCGATACACTTTAATATTATTAAAGTATACACCTTCAACCTAAGCATATCCTTTAGATACTAACCTTTCTTTATTCCTAGTAATCTATCCATCCTCGTTTAATTTTTTATGAAGACCCACTTTGTACCTATTACATTCTTGTTTTTTGGCCTTGGAACGAGTTCCCAAGTGTCATTCTTTTCCATCCGATCTAATTCTTCATCCATATCTTTGATCTAGGATTCATCCTTGCTGGATTCTTTAAAATTGCTTGGCTCAAATGTGGATAACAATGCTAGGTGTTGTTGTTTAGGTGAACATATTCTTCTTCTAGTTTCAACTCCTGCATATTTATTTCCAATGATATGTTTTGATGAAAAAATCTTCTACACTCATCTTCTACGTATCGTTGGATGTACTTACAGATATCGAGACTCTTTCTCTGCTTCTCACTTATCTTCCTCTTATGTCTCTTCTTTATTTAAATATTCTTCATGATTATGTTCCACTAAATATTTTATTTCATCTTTTATCTTTTGTCCATCTTTCTTATCGATCGTCACATTGATGATTTCCACTATTATGTTGATTCTTAGATTGAAGAATTTGTATTCTTTCCTTTTGCTTGAGTAATCAACCAATGTTCCTTTATCAACTCAAGAATAAAATTTTCCAATCTTTTCGTCTTCCCTTTTGATGTAGCATTCGCTTCCAAATACTCGGAAGTGCCTCACATTCGTTGGTCTTCCTTTCCAAAACTCATATGGATTCTTATCATTGTTATTTATGAGCATTCCTTTGTTATGAATGTGAATTGTTGTATGCACTTATTGCACCCAAAAGATGTCTACCAACTTGGAATCCATGAACATGGTTCTGGCCATTTCTTGTACTATTGTGTTCTTCCTTTCGACGACTCCATTTTGTTGAGGTTTCCTGGCTACTTAGAATTTCCTCTTTATCCCATGATCACTACCAAATTCCATGAACTCTTTTGATGGAAACTCTCCATTTTCTGATCTCAAACCCTTGATTCTCAACTATGTCTTAATTTCAACCATGTTTTTGTATGTCTTGAATTTCTCGAATGCCTCTGAATTCTTCTCGAGAAAGAAAACTACGTTCATTCTTGTCTAGTCATCAACTAGTAGCATAAAGTATTTTTCACCTTTCTATCCATTTTTTCTTATCTGTCTGACTAGATCGGTATGTACAATATATAGTGGCTTTGTTGTGGAGTATGTGATCCTGATTTTATGATCAGAACAAAATGACTACAGATTATTACCAGATGCTTAACACAGAATAATAGAGATACAATAAAACTGGTTTTCTATTCAATAAGGAAATAAGCTTAAACTGTAAAATGCAGCGGAAAACAAGCTTGCTGGAATGGTGGCGACTTATCTCTGAGAAGAGATGTAGCGGTTGTGCTCATTTGCAAGAAGATGATTACAATGAGGATGTCAAGGCCTTTTTACAATAAAGAGGAGTTTCAAAAACCCTAAACATCCAAAAACCTAACCCTAGGAGATGAAGCACCAAAAGTCATGTGGGCCCCATTTGGGTAAGTCAGTACATCAACTTCTCGGGGTCTTAAGTTTTGCATACGATCTTTGTTTTAGGCATATGATAGCCCATAGGAAAGATCTATCTGAGGAAACACCCCAAAAAACGTCGTTTAGGGCCTCAAAATGGCTCTGGAAGTTTAGGACCTGAAAAACTGCTAAAAATAGTAAATTATCAAAATTGCTAGAAAGTTGTTTTGAGCCAACTGGAAAAGGTGGGTGGCCACCGATATCCACCTAGATAAATACTCCATACTTAGGAAGAAATGGTCTCCATTGTGTTGAGTTCCCCCATCAGATGAGGAAATTTCTGCTGAATTTGGCCCCAGGTGAGCTACTTGCCTTGGTGCAGAAGTTGCCCTACTTTGACAACTCAATAAAGTTGGAGCCTTTGTTGTCAAGTTCCCTTGATCTATGTGTCCACAATCATATCACTAGATTCTTGTTGCATGTAGTTTGGGTTGAGCTCTGTTGATGTCAGTTGTTTCACTACGTCTGAGGTATCCAATAATGGTGGGAAATAAGGTCGAATGAGGACCACGTTGAACATTGGGTGCAGGACAAAGAAAGGAGGAATGTTGAGCACAAAAGCGTTATCCCCCAAAGACTTGGTAACGGTGTACGACCCATAATGGAGTGGGAAAAGCCTTCGATGGGGTCCTGTAAGGAGTTATTTCCGCAAGTGCAACCAAACTTTGTCACTCACCTGAAACTTATGTGGAACCTGATGTTGATCATGGCACTGCTTGTACTTGTCATTGGACTTCTGTAGGATATCATGAACCTGTTGGAAGATGTGTTGGATCCTCTTAATGAACCAGGTGGCTTTGTCAGCCTCAGAGGAGTTGGTCGAGGTGACTGCAAGGGGAAGTGCAACATCTATGGGACTCGATGGTTGGAATCCCAACCACACCTGAAAGGGGTTGTGGTCAGTTGAGCTATGCAAGGCTCAGTTGTAGCTATGTTGGACATAGGGAAGAATCTCATCCCATGTTCGAGGGTGCTTGGAATTATACATGCATGGGATATGCACGATCATTCAATTTATGACCTCAGTTTGTCCATCTATCTGGGGGTGGAAGGCCATGGATTTGGTGATCTTGGTGTCCAGTAGTGACCAGAGGCTCGACCAAATTGTGTTGAGAAATCGACTATTACGATCTGAGACAATGGTTTTTGAGATTCCAAAATGTACCCAAACTCATTCAAAGAAGAGTTTGGTAGTGGCTTCTACTGTGATGCTCTTCTTGGAAGCAACCAGAGTCGCCATCTTAGAAAAACAATTCACAACCACAAAAACACAATAATTTACCTGCTTGGTGGATGGGAGGCTCGACATGTAGTCAATTGAGATGGATTCTGGTGGACTATCAGAAGTAGGAAGAGGGGTGTATAGGCCATGTTTCTTGGTGGTTGGTTTGGTAATAGCACAGACAGTGAAACACCTGATATACTTGCTAACCTCCTATCAAAGTTTCAGCCAGTAGAAATGTTTTTGTAGCATCGCCACTGTCTTTTCAACATTGAAGTGTCCTGCCACTCGATTTTAGTGGGCTTCCCATATCAGCTTCACTCTCTCACTTGATGGAACACATATATTGGCCAGACGATGCAACAACCTATCCTGAAGATGGAAATTATCAACAACTGCCTTTGCACCCAATATTGGGTAGGTGATGGTGAAGTCTGGGTCTGTCTCATAGAGTTGGGGCCATCCAGAGGTCTCATGGCTACAGGAGCCTAGCACAGTGGTGAGTATCATGACTGGTGGTCTACTGAGGCAATCAACGATGTGGTTGGTTCTTCCTATTTTATACTTGATGTTGAGGTGGAATTGTTGCAAGTATGTGGACCACTTTTGATGGTGGTCATTCTGCAATTTTCCTTGTGTCTGCATGAACTGCAGTGGGTTATGATCAGTGTGGACGACTATCTCCCTCCCAAGAATGTAATGTTTCCACTGGCGGCAGGCTTGCACAATGGAGTACATTTCTTTGTCGTAAGTAGGGTACTTATGGACAACATCTGATAGTGTCACATTATGATAGGCCACAGGGTGGTCGCGCTACATGAGAATGACACCCACAGCATAGTCTGAAGCATCGGTCTCAATCTCAAAGGGTTGTTGCAGGTCTGGTAATGAAAGTACTGGAGCTGAGCACAAGCGCTGCTTCAAATCATTGAACACTTGTTGTTGGGTCTTTCCCCACACAAATTTTTCCTTACCACCACCCCTAGTTATTTGGTTGAGGGCCCATGCAATATGAGCTAATACCAACACAAACCTGCAGTAGAAATTGGCAAGGCCCAAGAAGCTTCGAAGCTCAATGAGTGTGGTTGGGGCTAGCCAATTATAGATGACTTGGATCTTGGTTGGATTCACATGTACGCCATGTTGATCAATGATGTAGAATAGGTAATGGACCATGTCCATGTCGAAGGAGCATTTTTCCAAGTTGGCATATAGCTTGTGCTACCAATGGGTGTGCAGATCCTGCTAAATATGCTGCAAGTGTTTGGCCCAAGTCTTGTTGTAAATGAGAATGTCATCTAGATACACCACTACAAAATTATTGGTGAATGGTCGCAGGATATCATCCATCATCTTCATGAAAGTGGTTGGAGCATTTGTCAGACCAAAGGGCATGACGAGCCATTCAAAAAATCCTTCCTTTGACTTGAAGGTGGTCTTCCATATATCTATCTATTCTATTGGGACCTGGTGGTATCCAGACATCAGATCAATCTTACTGAAGTATTTGCCCCCCATGAGTTGATCAAGGAGGTCATCGATTCGAGAAATCGGGTACCAGTTTCTGACTGTGATTTTATTCAGAGCCCAGTAATCAATGAAAAGTCATCAAGTTCCATCTTTCTCTTGTACCAGGATGATTTTTCTCCTGCAAGGTGATGAGTTGGGACATATGTTCCCTTGTGGAGAAATTCTTGGATCTGTCACTTGATATCCTCATTATCTAACAGAGAGCGGTGATAGACTGGCCCATTGGGAAATGGTGCGTCGGGGGTTAGATCAATGGGGTGCTTAACTTGGTAGTGCAGAGGTACCTTAGTAGGTGAGGAGAAGATATCTGAGTATTCTTCCACAGCCTTATCTACTTACTTCTGTTGTGTGGAGAGGTTGGTCGCAGAGACCCTGGATGTGTCTGTGATTTTTCTCTCATTCTGAGAGCGAATCACAAAGAAGACAAACTTACCTGTTTGAGAGATTAACTTCCTACATTTCTTAGCAGAGATCAAGGAAATAGCACTAGGTGGGACAACCTCAGGTATCCTATACAATTTCCTATTAAAAGTAATAATAACAGTACGAGGCCTAGACTCATATACATAATGACGTTTCCATAAATAAGGTTGGCCCAAAAGAACAACACAAAATTTGAGAGAAGAAATATCACACAATACCTCATCTTTGAAGGGCTTGATGCCATATGACAATTGATACTGTTGGCTAATGTAGAGATTGCTTCCTTGGCAGAGCCATACAATGGTGTAGTGTTGTGGGTGCGGCATTGTCACCAGGGCTAGATGCTTGATGAACTCTACTGAGATGAGGTTCTTTTGGCTACCACTATCAATGATGAAGTGTAGCAGGGTTCCTTTTACCCACATCTGTGAATGGAAGAGGCACTCTCCTTCTTCTAGCTCGTCTGGTTCACCACGCTGGAGCTTGGTGGTAGAAATGGTGGAACTAGGTTCCGTGTCAATGATCCATATTCTCCTTTATGGTTTTGACTCAAAGTTAGAACCCACATTTGATTCTGAGGCTTTCACTTCAGACACCATCATCTTCGTTGAGAAACAATCAGTAGTGTTATGCCAAGGGATCTTATGGAAGTCGCACCACTTCTTGGTATCTTTCTTTGTCTTTCTGGTGTCCTTCTTTGCTTGCGTCTTGGACTGGTTGTCCTGATACTGTCCATATTTTCTATATCCTTTGTTTTGTGGGTTGGGGCCACCCTTTCCTGGCTTTTGTTGTGAGGGGTTCCCTGACCCAAATTGTCACATCTTTTGTTTGAGATTCTGCTCGATTTTGACGACATATCGGTAGGTCGTGCCCAAGGATGAGATGTCCAGAAATTCCATTTTAGTCTGGATGTATCTATGTAGAGCACGGTGATACTTGAGCACTATATGTTGATCTGAATCTTTGATACCCAGCTTGGTGTGCAAGGTATGGAAGATATTTGTGAAATCTAGCACTGCTCGGTCTCTTTCCTGCCACAATGTGGTCCATTTGGTATACAAGTTGTCATAAATTTTGACAGGGTAGTATTGTTCCTTAATAGCATCCTTGAAGGATTCCCAAGTGGCCATGACTGTAAATAATGAGGGTTCCTCTGTTTCCTTTTTCTCACAAAAAGTTTCCCACCAATCTTTGACATGGGGAATGGCTTTGAGGAGCGCAAAAGTAATCTTTTCTCTATTTGAAAAGTTATGGACAAAAAAATACCCTTCTAGTAGATTCAACCACTTGTCTACAACATCTACGTCTATTTGACCTTCAAATATAGTAATATCTAATTTTATTTATACCTTGAATGGGGTGGTGCCTCCGCTCGAAGAAGATGTGTCACCTGTTGGTAGTTGCCGAAGGATTTGCATGAAATTATCCATCATCTCATTCCTCTATTACATGAGGGATTCCTCAATCAACAATTTGAAAGGATATCCTATCCCATCATCTTTATTTTCTCCTTCCATGAGAGGTCACTTGGGTGTGCAAGAGATGTTTTCCTCAAGAGAGACAAACTCGAGACCCAACTCTTTGTACTCCAACCTCATTGCGGACATGCATTAAGAAGATAAGGAGAAGACTGCTCTAATACCATTGATCCAAATTTTATGAGCATAACGAAATGAATATATATTATTACCAGATGTTTAACATAGAATAACAGAGATACAATCAAACTGGTTTTCTATTCAATAAGGAAATAAGTTGAAAATGTAAAATGCAGCGGAGAACAAGCCTGTTGGAATGGTGGCAGCTTATCTCAGAGAAGAGATGTGACGGTTGTGCTCATTCACAAGAATATGATTACAATGAGGCTCTCAAGGCCTTTTTACAATAAACAGGAGTTCCAAAAACCCTAAACATCGAAAAATCTAACCCTAGGAGATGAAGCGCCAAAAGTCATGTGGGCCTCGTTTGGGTAAGTCAGTACATCAACTTCTTGGGGTCATAGCTTTTGCATACGATCTCTGTTTTAGGCATATGATAGCCCATTGGAAAGATCTATCTAAGGAAATACCCCAAAAAACATCGTTTAGGGCCTCAAAACAGCTCCAGAAGTTTAGGAACTAAAAAAATGCTAAAAATAGTAAATGATCAAAATTGCTAGAAAGTGTTTTGAGCCAGATGGAAAAGGTGGGTGGCCACCAATATCCACTTAGATCAGTATTCCTTTGACTTGAACTTTGTCTTGGTATTCTTTCCCCATAGACAGTGCTTTCATAGAATGTTTTTTGGATTTGAGATCTCGTAGTTTCTCTCACTGCTGTTAGAAAAACAGGACCACGGAGCAATAAAATAAAACAAATGAAGAAACAAAAACACAGAAGACACACAATACAAGAGAGACACAGATTTACATGGTTCACCCAGTGTGGGCTACGTCCACCATAGAAATTGCTAGGTCCTTCCTTTATTATTATCCAGCAAATGAAGGGATATAACCTACAGCAAAAACCCGCTATAACTTCCTCTTCTTTCTCTCATAGTCTCCTCACTCAGAATACAATATTCACACTCGTACATAGCCGCAATAAATTTCCCTCATAAAAGAGGGTTTCCTTCTAGGGAAAAAAAACTAACATAATCTCTATCGTTAGATCTGCGACCTTATAATGAACGGTCCAGATTTACAATGAAATTACAATATACTTTTATAAGGCAATTTTTGCTTCGGGGGCTTCGCCCCTGAA
>JZKD02S2006917.1:166719-181075 GCA_000966675.3 Picea glauca | reverse complement strand
CGCGTGAAAGAGTGTACATACTTCTGGGGTGTAAATACTTCATGGCGTATAGACACGGATGAAAGCAAGGACCTCTGAATCAGGAAGATAATCAGGCTCCACAACCAACAACTGCTTCCCTTTTGCTGACCTTGACAAGATTATCAAAATTTATGTGACCCATTCTTCTATGCTAAAGAGAAATTTCATCTTCCTTTCCTAAGAAAACAATTTCTTTTCCAATTTTTTTTAGTACATATATGTTGCTTGGAGTCCTTATAGCTGTATCGACCAATATGTTTGACCCTAATTTTCTTATTTGACATTTATAAGAATAAAACAAAAGTATGTTTCCTTGACCACACATTTGACTTACACTTATTAGATTGTGTTTCATGTCTTCAACTAGTAGGACATTTTATTCTTTGGAATCCTTGATTCCAAGCTTATCTATTTGTTTTCCTACAATTTTGGATGACTTGTCATTCCCAAATGAAACTGGTCCATCTCCTTCCTTCTTTAAGGTTATAAACCTTTCCATATCACCTATCATATGCTTTGAGCAGCCACTGTCAACATACCATCCACGTATCTTATGTTTAGCTTGTAGAGAAAACACACATTATTCAATGTTAAATTGATCCCTCTTTCTTATCCATATTCTTTTTGGTTCATGTCTGTGACTGCTAATATTCTATTGTTATTCTTTAGGAGGAACAATCAATCTACAATCTTTGGCCATGTGTTCAAAGTTGTTACACTTGTAGCATTCTACTTCAGTGCTTAAAGATTCAAATATGTTGTAGCCTCATCTCTATGCTTCATGGTATCTTCTTGAATAACCATTTCTTTTGTATCCTTCATAGTTATTCATGTTCTTGGTATTGAATCTACAATTCACATATTTATGTTTAAAATTATTACACGGATAACATAAACCAAGAAAAATAGTTTGATACTTGGGGGTAAAATATCTTCTGAATGGTTCTCCTCTTATGAATCCTTCGTTTTCTCGAGGTCTCTTTATTGTTGGTTGTTGCTAATTATGAAATCTGAATCTTCTATGTGGTGCAATATATGTATAATCCTCTTCTTAGTTTGCCTTTCCTTCTTCCTTATTATAATATCCTTTGACCATTTCAACATAGCTTCTATGTTTTGTTGTCTTCAATCTTGAGTATTTTTCTTTCTAGTTATATCCTAGTCTAGATTTGTCATGGTATGGCCTCTGACTACTAATGATCTCATCCAATACTTTGGTGTTTTTCTGTTGCATATCCTTCTTATGAAGATATTTATTGAGAGTGACTATTTATGCTTCCAAGCCTTCAATCATGTTATCATTTCCATTTAACTGACCTCTGAGTGCCTCTTTGATTCTGTTGTCTTCTTCTAATTGGATTTTTAACTTCACGATCATATGCTCGATTTCTTTGGAGTTATGATATTCTTCTTTCTCCTTTAGTTATTCCTAGAGTGACTTGTTTTTCTTCTTTTCCCTCTTTAGATATTCTATGGCACACATCAATTATTCCCTATAATCAAATTTTACCTCTTCATATTCTTCTTCAGAGCCTTCTTCATCTAAGTCTTCTACTTCCATGAATAGTACCATTTCTATATCACTTTCACTAACTTCATATTTGTTTGATGAGGAATTGTCTTCCTTGGTGCAAAGAGTTTTCTTGAAAAAATTCTTTTTGTTTCTTTCGTTCTTTTGATTTTTCTTTTTAGAGTCATCTTCTTCATTACCTTTTTTTTTCTTGTATTGACCTTTATTATAAAAATGACCAACATTATCAAAATTAAAACATTTCAATGGAATCATAACTTTGTATTTGACGGTTCCCTTTTTCATCCTTCTGACGAAGTTAGCCACCTCTTCATCTTCCTCTGAATCATCACTGCAACTACAATCTAACTTTGGTTTTCTCTCTCTCTTTTTGTTTGTCTTCTTGGATGCTTCGAATGTTTCTTCCTTTATAACTAGTCTCTCCTATTATGTTCTCATCTCATAAGCTATGAGTATCCCATGTAGCTCATCCATGCTTAATGTAGCTAAATATTCTCTTTTTTTCAAGGCTAAAATCTTCGGGTCATATCTCATAAGTAGAGACCTCAACTCTTTTTGAATAATGAATGGTTCATTCATTTATTCTCTCAAAAATTTAATGGCATTGATTGTCTCATCAACTCATAGAAAGTAGGAGGCAATGTTTTCATCTTCCTTGATATTCAATCGTTCATACTTGGCTCTAAAGGTTTGAAGTTTGGATCCCTTAACCTTTGCATCTCCTTAGTAGATATTCTTTAGTTTGTCCCAAAATTATTTTGTAGAATCACAATGTACAAATTTGGTGTATATTGATTCATTCAAACCATTCAAGATAGCATTTTTCTATCTAGCATCAATATATTCAAGTCTCTTTCCATCCTTATATTTTGGGGGAGTGGTTGGTTCTTTGTATCCATCTACTACTTCTCGCCAAACATCGAATCCTTGTGCCTACACATATGTTTTTATCTATATGCTCCATAATTCATAGTTTTGACCGTCCAACTATGGAACCCTAATATTAGTGTATTCCATGATTGCCTTCCAATGGTTAGACTACTTTCTGAAGGAATTTCTTTGATACCAATTGTTGGAATAATAAGAGGTAGGGTGAATCAGTATTATTACTTTTAATCATTTTTAGCCACAATGTATATTTTTTACTTTATGAGTAGATTACCAATAACATTCAATATGAGCATTATATATAAGGAGTGAACAATATGAAACCATACATAAACATAGTACACCAATATTTTACATGGAAACCCAAGGAAGGATAAAACTACATAATGATTTTCTTATTATGTCAAAAATAGTAAATTCATAGGAAGCACCAAATTCCTCGTTTTCCATCTACAACTGGAAGGAGGCTACAACCCCCTGGTTTCTCAGGATCCAACCTGAAGGAAGCTACAACTCCCTAATTCTCTGGCTCCAATTAGAAGAATTCTACAACCTATTATGTTCTCCAACTACAACCGTAAGGTGGATATAACCACTTATCCTTTCCCTGTCCAACCACCCTAGTATAAGTGCCAAATAAATTATGTTGCCACTGCCACTCTGTCACTGTAAATTTTTTCACTATAAGACCTATAGCATAAATCTATACCAACAAATTGTAACAACATGTACCAATAAACTATACAAACATCATGTACCAATAATCTCTTCAACCAATTAGATCCGATCACATAGATTGCATACCCATTGTCACAAGTATATATCTCAAACCATGTACATTTATGTCTCTCTAATCATGTTCCATACATATACAAACAATCATAAACCAAGTGTAGTGAACCATCACATCAGCCAAGTATCAAACCCTCACTGTTATGCAACCTCAATATTCACCAATAACTTCAACAACACTCAAACAAAATCCCTCAACCATGTACCAAGAAATACAAGATATTCCTCAACAATATACCCAACAAAGTGTTCCAATGCCAAAAAAAAAATATACCAACATTATACCTATGTATATATGTGTTGTACAACATGTACTATACATCAAATAATCCCTCCAGGGAAAATACTCAATCTCCCACAACCATATCTCACACAATCACCAACATCCAACTACAAACAAGCATGTTACATACCTTTTTGATCCTGTAGATAGATCTATTGTACCTGAACACTGTAAAAATTCTTGTATCCTCTCCTCATCTTGTGTAACCATATTTACTCCTCAAACTTTAGATCTAATAGTGACTCACATAACGAAGTCATTTGTCCTGCAGGGCCTCACATGACAGGTTATAGGAAAACCACGAGGATGCCTCGTGGGAAGTTTACTTTCTGACCCACATGGATGACCCTAATCAAGATTTTTCGTGATCTCCCTGCTTCCTTCTGCAACTGTGAAATGTTTTAGTCACTCTTCCTGTGCTACCTATGACTTTTGAAACTTCAGATGTATCAATGAATACCTGAAATAAACCTTTCACAATATATATATTTAATTTCCTCAATAATGCTAATGGGAGTCTCTTTCCCTCTTATTTATACTCTTCGAGTGCCTTCATTTAGGGGTCATCTTCTATCTGTTTTACCCAACTTCCCTCTTTTACAGATAACCCACTTTCTTGTTGCAACTACTTTACCCATAATTAGTAAACTCACAATTTCTTATTGCAACTAATTTATTTTTAATTATTTTCTTATATTAATAACTTTACCCATGATTAACTCCTACTTACAACCACATTGACTAGTAAACTTCTTTATGACTTTCTAGGAGCTTCAAGAATAAATGAATTCTTTGTTAACTGTCTAGGGGCTTCCATAATATTCACAAGAGTCCTCCAAATTGATTAAGCCATATATCCTCAATTGTAAGGAGCCATGTGACGTACCACATATCATCAATAATGGAACGATGTATATTATCCATCTATGATAGTATTACTTACAAATTCACTAATCTCCATGTATTTATTCCTCATACAAACTCGAGTTCCTTAACCACACCTCTGGGGTTACCAGAATTTTCTATCGGACTTTTTTCAAGGGTTGACATCAATGAAAACCAACCCAATCTATCAACACTTTCCTTTGCTAATATTTTCTTTCTTTAATTTTTGAACTTCTTTAATGAGTGATTCATTAAGAGATTGCATATTGACAAACTCATTATTTTTATTTGTAATATATTTTCTTAGATATTCATTATCATTTTGCAATTTGGATACATTTTCTTTTGATTCCTTTAGTACCACTTGAATTTTATGCATCTCCTCCATTTATGTATTGTTGATCCATTTATTTGAGAAGAGTTTTTCAAAATTTTCCCATGAAAGAGAGATTCTAGTACCTACATCAAGGCTATACCACCATTTGAAAGCTTCATAATCAAACTTAAGGATTTCCCAAAAGGGAGTGTTACAATGTTATTTTAACATCCTCAGCCATTCCACGAGATTGATTTCATATTTATCTTCATCTTCTATAAATTTAGGTATTTCCATTGATTCTTAATTGAGGTCTAAATGAAACATCAACTTACAACCTTAATATATTAGGAATAATGATCTCAAATAGTTATAATCATTTTTCTAATACAATTTTCTTTTTTTTCTCTTTCTAATGTATTTTGAATCAACTCAATCGGGCCTCCCAATCAAACTTTATGATAGTTTTAGGTGAACATACCTTTGAAACCATGATTTGGAGTCTGTCCTCCTGGCTGACCTTCCTTCTGATGTATTTATGAAATTTCAGCCCCTATGAGTTTGAAATTTTGACACGTACTTCTCTGAAATGTCTTATTTGCAATTCCATAGGTCTAACCAAAATTGTGTTGGAATACTAGGGGGGGGAGGTGAATCAGTAATAGTAATTTTATTTATTTAACCTTTTTATACCTATTATCAATGGTTTATTTTATGGATGGATCTATTATGCTTTTGCAATTTCGAGCTATGTGACCATAATTGTGTCATTTGTAACATCCAATATTGTGAGGATCCAAATATGCACTATGTGCTTGAACATTTATTCCATATGCTCTGTAGTCTACAACTTTATGTCCAAAGTTAAAAAAATGAAAATAGTAACAATAAAAGAAATGTTGATACCTAGGAGTAGATGATCCTCTATGTCATGTATTCCTTCTGAATTCATGCTTTGGTTGATCATGATCATATTTGAATATTCCTTTTTTTCTGAAAGTAGATCGTCTTCTTGAAAGAGTATCCTTCCTCTTGGAATATTGTTGACCATGATTCTTTCCTTTAAGTAATTATGTGTAATTCTTAACCTTTTCTTCATTATTCCTTTCTGGTAACCTATGACATTTATGTTCAACTTTCTTTGTTGATGATTTGGATCCTTCTTCAACGTTTTTACTCAACTTCACAACTTTTAATTTCAACATGAAAACTTCTTATTCAATATTCTCAACCTCTTCTTCTTTCTTCATGATTTGATTCCTCTTGACTTCTTTCATTATCTTTGCCTCTTCAAGTTGGATATTGAAGGAGATAATTTCTTCTTCAATGTTTCTTTCATGTCAACTAGATTCTTCTTCAATATTCTTTTCCTTTTCAATCTCAGGATTGTCTTCTATTTGATTGGAATTTTCTATCTCACCATATCCAATATTCAAGTGAGGTCTCTCAATTTCAAGATGTCCTACTTATTCATAATTAAATAAAAAATACTCACCTTTATTGATCTCTTCATCATCTGAGTTGTCACCTCCTTAATTTTCTTTTGTTCCTTGCCTTCCATAAAGATATTGTAGGTTGTACCAAAGCTCTTTGGCTGATGTGTAGTGTCCCACTTTGGTTTTTAATAAATGGAATCCTTCCATGATAAAATCCATTGTTATCTTATTGTTCCTTTTCAATTTGTTCTTGGCTGCAATCTTTAGAGGATTTTTTGTAGCTGTGTACCATGTCTCAACTGATCTCCAAATATCACATATGTTGGGACATTTGTTTTTGGATTATAAACTGTGCAAGAAGGAATATAGTCCCAATTTTGTTTTAGCATGGGTTGTGCAATCTACAGAAGAATCTGGACAACACAGCAAGGAAAAGTAATAGGAATTAGTTGAGGAAAAGCACAGTGCAACGCTAGCAAGGGAAAAGAAGTTACAATAGAAAAAGAAAGAATATGAGCCCAAATCCAGAAGACCCTACTTAGCTTATATATATGGATGAATATGACTATAAAAGGGTTCTCACTGTTGAAAAAGGTTCTCCCCTTTTTTGTTCTCTTCAAGTTGTTGTTCATCTTGTTGTTGTCTATTGTTGATAAGTTGGATTTTAGTTCTGTAAATGTAATTTTATATACAATTTTGGGTAAATAGAGCTCCGTGACATGGGTCCAAAGATAGAAGTCTATAATAGAGCATTAGTTTGTAACTCTAAGGTTGTATATGATAATATCTAACAATAAATAAATAAGGATCTAAAAATTTGAAATATGTTGCATCATTATGTGTTTATTCTTCTGCATTATATCTTTACAGTACTTCTTTATGCTAATAAGTTCCAGATGATGTTTCTGTGTATGAATTCATTTTGCAACCTAAGTAGCCTCAGTTCCTACATGTATGAGTTCAGATATGTTTTTTAGTTTGCTTGTCTTACACAATAACATGGTGAATCTTTAAGGTTCTCTGAACCCACTTAAGTATTCTCTTTTCCCTTCCCTATCCTTTTGTCTTGGTTGCACTTCGGTGAGACTTCTTCTCTTTGAAGGAGATGAAAATGCCAGTTCTCTAGACTAAACAGTACCTTTTGTTGGTAACCTAAAACGAACCCTGGTCTGATCAATTCTATGCCAGCAAAATGGTTTTATTGTTGGGACCTTGTTAAAAGGGAACCTATAGGGAGGATGTTTCTGTGAATTCACAGATCTAATATTCACTAATGGTGGGAGAGAAATTATGATGCCTTCATATGGAAAGAAGTGAATCTGAGAGGGAAATTTATGAAAGATATAGGGGAGGCAGTATTTTACTCATAAATATCGAGCAACCAGTATGATATATTTTGGGTTAAGTTCCCAGAAGAACTTTTCCACTGGATAGATAGGCTCCAAGAAGCTTTGGAATTCCAAGAACAAGTCAAGAGGACCTGTACTTGCGATACAAAAAATATTACAACACTTTATCAGTTGGATCATCCAGTCATGCGAGATATTGATTTCTGGGTCAATACCACGTTAGAAGGATACGTTATTGAGCTTGCAGCTAAGAACCACCAAATTTTTCATGAGAAGAAGCAGATATCAAGAAATACACAAGGGGAATACTATTGAGAGAAATATCCCTATGGATTAAGGTTTTCTTGATGGAAGAGGGGATGCTAACTATGTCTCCGGCTAAGATGGTAATGTAAACAACCTCTCTTGGGGTAGGGAAAGTTTGGGGTGGATTCATGGCCTGAGAGAGGGGGGATGGTTCTTTGAAAAATGGGGGAAACAATAAGAAATGGAATTAGGATATGAGAGAGCCTTAAAAAGAGTTTCTATAGTTGAGAAGTGGTGGCACAACAAGATAAAGAAAGAATCAAAATAGTCTGAGAAGTTGCAGAAAGAATTCAAACTAGGACAAGTAGATGAAAGATAGATGAAAGAGTTGTGGAAGATGAGAAGAAAGGAATGGCTGGCTAGTCAAAGATTAAATGAGAGAGAAGCGTAGAGAGAAATAATTCCCTGGGAGGGTAGACAAGAGGGAGAAGGTGTAGAAGCAAGGGAGAAGGAAGCTAGCATGTATCTTGAAGAGGAAAGAGAAGATTCATCCCTGATGCCAGGAAATATCAGGAATCTCGTTGAAACAACCACTCCATATGAAAATAACGAGACTCCCTAGATCAAAGAAACCTTCCCTGAAGCCAGTGGCACCAGAACCGAATCACCCATACCCAAAGTGTCTTATATACAAGTGGTAAATTCAATACTACCTTATTATGCCAATTATGTTCCAGTACAATTAGTTAGTTAGTCACAACCAGGAAGTACGAGTATAGGGAGGATATTGGGATCCCCTAGTAGGTCACAACTAGGACTATTAGGTTTTATTTTGATAGAAGGAACAATATCAGCAATGGATGGTCACGTAGGAGGTTTGATTGCTTGATAACCAAAATTTTGAGTTGAAGGAGACGAATATGTTGAGAAGCATTGGTTCTTGTGTGAAGAAATCTGGAGGTCTAGAGGGACTCTAGATGTGAATAAATTGTTTGAGTTCCAAACTGTCTTGAGAGGTCGTTCTCTCAAATGGTACATGAAGGTTATTGATCTAGGAGTGTCATGAATGCAAGGTCAAGCATTCACACTTGACTAGGTAAGAATAAGGTTCATAGCGGAGTTTAAGCTACCTCAGTTAGAGAAACAAGCCATGTCTGAGTTGCATGAGATTCAACAAAGGGAAGGTGAATCAACCTAGGAATACAAATAGAAGTTTAAGGATGCTATAGAGAGGTTAGCATATCCAATTCATGAAGAACACCAAAGAGAATGGTATATTCAGGGATTTCTACCTCTGACACATATTTCGTTAACGCAATGGTGGATAGCCACTTTGATAGATGCCTTGGAACAATCAATGAAGATTGAAACCATGGAAGTATATCCGAGGATATTGAAAGTGACTAGACCCCCAACAAATGTAAATTTGGTGCAACTACAGGGACAAATATCATCACTTATAGAGAAGATTCAAGAATTAATGATACCTATACCAGGATGACCATAGGTCTGGTGTACCGGATGTTACACAAAAGGAAATTTGGTGAACAAATGTCCACAAATGAGGGGAATGGGACCTCCTCATAATCCAATGGGACCCTTACCAAGACCCATAGGAGGGTTTCGCAAGTATCTGCGAATTTACCATTCCATAACCCCACCCCATATCATGATTTTCCAAGAAGATAAGAAGCACCAACAGTCAAGTATTGTGAGATTTTCCAAATCCATGGGCATGGGCCGAGATAGTGCCCCATTATTCATAAGTATTCAATAGTATCAAATACTGTACACTGTGATTTTTGTGCATCTACCACACATACTAGTAATTTGTGTAGAGCATTGGATTCAATTGCAGATAAGTTGGATTGAACAACATTCAGGGTGAATGAAACCCCTCAGGGATCGAGAAGAGGTCAAGGAAGTGGATTCGGAGGAAAATTTAGAGGAGGAATAATCGAGGGAAGAGGACCAATCAGATACTAAAACTCTGATGAGAAAGGCCATATGTCTAGGGACTGTCCTCATCCCAGGCAACCATGTTTCTCTCACCGCAAAAACAATGGGAATGCAATTGAATACTTCCCATAACTAATTGAAAAATGGAAAGATCGGGTATGCCAATGAGGAACTAAACTCATCAGTTTAGAAATAAAGAGAGTTATTAGTGGAAAATTTCCCATCGTTAATATCGTCACTCGAGGAGGCGCAAATACTGGAGATGATTCTGATAATTTACATCAGATCTAGAAAGAGACACCTAAGGAAGACAAGTATGATCCTCTGAAACAAAAGTTGTTCTTTAAAGATGCCATAGAAGTATTTTAGAATATCCCTAACCCTGAGATGCAAGAGAAACCCACTCATCCTATTGTTTACAATAAGATTGTGCAAGTCCCTACTTCACCCCCTGCATGCATAAACTTTGTAGTCACAGTGAGACACCCTAAGCAACCTCAAAAAGTAGTTTATCTTTGGTTTAATTTATTTTCTGATATTCTTGGGAATAACCAGTTAACAGAAAAGTTGCACAATTCACTATACTTAGTTCTAGGGAATGAAGAACCCACAAAAGCAAGAATAAGGACTAATATTCCTGGGAAGAGTACTCAGAGAGTGGAGAGAAGGAAAGCATGAAAGGGAAAATATTTTAGACTAGTATCCCAGCTAGACGAATTTGAGATTAACGATGTCATGCTAGATCTAGGATCTTATGTTAACATACTTCCTAAAAAGACTTGGGAGGCCTTAAGAAAACCCCAGTTGACATATTCCCCAATTTAGCTAAGAATGGCCAACCAATATTGTATTTTTCCAATATGAAGACCAGAGAATGTGGAAATAGATGTTGTAGGAGTAAATACGATAGTTTATTTTGAGGTAATTGAAATCATGGGAGATAAGGACCCTTGTCCTGCACTACTTGGTATTGATTGGGCCTATGAAAACTATGCAGTGATTAACCTAAAGAAAGACACTATGACATTTGAGTTAGATGGAATCAAGTTAGTTCAACCCTTTGATCTATATGTAGGGTCTAGATACACAGAGCCAACAGACAACAATATGGAGGGAGAAGACTTGGATCAATTGTACATTGTAACAACAGAAACAAGAGAATATTACATAAATCCTATTGTTGATGGATCAGTAAGGTGGAGGAGTATACAATAAATGGACGAATATTAAGAAATGGCATTTGACAGTTGGGAACAAGGCTCATACAAAATATTCTCAAGTAGATGCGAAACTATCAAGGAAACTAGATGGGTTGGAACTGAGATTAGAGAACACCCAAGATATGATGGCACCTCAAGACTTGATAGTTTTTTTCTTAGCATGGAAGAAAAGGTAGTGGAGGATCAAAGAATCTTAGTACTTGATTGATCCCTCCAGGACACCCCTGCTAGATGGTGGGCCAATCACAAAGCCTTACTCAAAAATTGGGATGATGTGAAGCAATCTATCAAATATATATTTCAATATAAGGAGCAGTTGGAATCAGAGATGCATATGGACTTTCGAGTTGAAAAACTATTCAATGGAGAGTTTGACCCTAAAGAACATATTGAATAGTGCATGACACAGTGGCAAGTTGCGGAGATACCATCTCACTTCTAGGTTTAGGTATTTCCCCACTCACTAGGTCAAATCCTGAAAGCTTGGTTCATACTCGAAGAAACCAAAATGCATATGTTAAGACCTAATATTGGCTCATTACCCCTTAATTGGGGCATATTATATTAGTAATGTTATTTTATTTATGTCATCTTTAGGCCATTAGTTGTAATTGTATCTCATAGTCTCCTATATATACCAAGGAGACATTTTCATTTTGAATCATCTTGTACTTGAACATTTAAGTGGGGTAAAAGAAGGTTGCCCCCTCAAAGAGGATTATTATCTAAAATTATTTCTTTTTCAAGGCATTGAGTACTTTTCTAAGGTTTCTCTAGGCTAAATTGATATTTGGTTCTTACCATATGGTATTAGAGCTCAAGGTCTTGGGGTTTCGCTGCTACATCTGATACACCTTTGAATTTTTGCTATAAATTGTTTTCTAAAATGTTTCAAAAGGAATTTCTTGGAGGATATTTAGTAGACAGATTAAGGTACATTGGGTTCAAATTTCATCTCTCGAGGCCTTATACTTTCAGAGATACAACCTGTACAAGATAGGGTTCTGGAATCATCCCGAACTGAGTCATTGTGGAATTTTTGCTATAAACAATTTTTTGTAATGTTTCAAACCCTAAAATCTGGAGGCTATTCATAGAAATTAGTAAGGTATCTATGGTAAAACTTTTAGCTTCTAGGTCATCTTAAATTTGTAGATACACCCTGTGTATGATAGGGTATCTGACTAGTCCTATTGACTAGTCTCAAGAAGGTGTTCCAAGTAAAACAATAATAACTTCTTCCTAGAGTATCCAAATTGAGTGGGAATAGTTTCATTGGATTGTAGCCAGTCTATAGTATTTTTGGTACAAGTTTCAGTACTTTATATCATTTATTTTGTGCTGGGAACAGTATACAAGTGAGATCTCCTAGAAAGGCCAAAAATCGGCAAGTTGTGGGGAAGTTACCGTACATTCCACTTGTCACATCTAATTTTCATCAGACCTATGACATTGCAGAGAAGAAATATCATAGAACTACATCAACTAAAGTTTCATACCCAGAAGGGATAAAACTTGGGAGATACAACAGAATAAAGATTCTCTAGCAGAACCACCTCAAAATCAAGGTTCAAAAGTGATACTTGGCGAACATGCCACCCAAAAAGGGAACTTCTACACCAAATAATCCTCTAGACAATCCTGCTTGGACTCTTGATGAAGGTGAAGAAATTTGTAGGGACATAAATGATTTACAAAAGAAGATAGTAACAAAAGATGATATACAAGAGATGGAAGCTAAGTTGGAGGCAAAGATGGATGGTTTAAAAGAGGAGATCATAGAAGTATTGAAAAATTTTGTAACGGAGAAGACACCTGAAAGTGAAAATGCATCCCATGAAATTCATGATGGGGACACAAGGACGGTGAATCAATAATGGAGAAACTTCAACTTTGGGTTGAATACCAACCATGTTCCTAAGATCGATATGAGAAAGTTTGATGGAAAGGACCCAATCACATGGATACTTCAAATGGAGCAATTCTTTGATCTACATAATGTGCCACATACACAAAAGGTATGAATTGCTTCTTTATATTTAGAACCTAATCAATTTGTATGGTATCGATGGCTTTATTTTCACAAATCACTCATCACTTGGACAATTTTCACGAAAGAAATGATAGCACACTATGAGGATACAAGGAGCAATACCTACTTTAGCCAATTGATAAATCTCAAGCAAAAGGGTTCAGTTACCGAGCACATTGAGAACTTACAAAGATTGAATATAAAGGTAATCTATATTCCAGATGAGCACTTGATTGATGTATTCATAGGAACTTTAAAGGATAACATTCAACATGAGGTTCGCCTTTGCAAACCCAAATCATTGGAGAATGCAGTTAAGGTGGCAAGAAATGTTGAAAGTAAAAATATGGCTATGGCTACTAGAAGGACCAATCCTCACATCTATAGAGAGAACAATTCTCCTTCTTCTAAAACACCTCAACCTACAAGGTTGAGACCTCAACAATTGGAGGAAAGAAAAGAAAAAGGTTTATGCTTTAATTGTGACAACAAGTACAGTAAGGGACATAAGTGTGGTGAGAAGAAATTACTCTACATATATTGTCAAGAGGAAGAAGAACAAGAACAAGAACCATCTCAAGATGAAAACGTAGAAGCAAATTCATCTGAAGAGTTGACTCCCATGATATTGTGTAATGCGTTGTCTAGAATTAGCACTCCTCAAACCCTCAAGATCGAAGGATACATCAAAACGAAAAAGGTAATAGTCCTAATTGATTATGGAAGCACTCATAATTTCATTCACTATAAATTAGCTAAAGCTCTCAATTTCTTTGTATATCCAGTGCCAGAGTTTCAAGTAATGATTGCAAATGGAGGACCTATCAATTGCATAGGAAAATGCAATAAGATCAATCTTACTATGGGGGAATATGTAATGAATAGTCAAATGATTGCTATACCCATGGGTGCTGCATATGTTGTACTAGGAATCCAATGGTTACAATCATTAGGAACAATGGATTTTAATTTTCAAGAACTTTACATGAAATTTTCATTGGAAGGAAAAGAAATTGAGTTAAGAGGTATCACAGGGAAACCCGGTAAGGTGATAAGCTCTAATGGCATGACAAAATTATTAAAAAAGGGGCATCAAGGAGTTATTGCACAAATATCCTCACTGGATGTTCAAACATCTAAGCCATCTATTCCTCAAGATCTCCAAAGGATCATTGATATGAATTCCAAAGTATTTGAAGATATTCCCAAAGGTCTTCCACCCACTCGAAATCATGATCATGAAATTCACCTAATTCCTAGGAGTGTTCCTCCTAACATCAAGACATATAGATACCCTTATGCCCAGAAGAGTGAAATTGAGTGCATGGTTGAAGAAATGTTAGAGGCTGGAATTATTAGACCTAGCCAAAGTTCTTACTCTGCACCAGTGGTAATGGT
>JZKD02S2006917.1:136691-153180 GCA_000966675.3 Picea glauca | reverse complement strand
TCACCAAAGTACTATGGCCCTTATAAGGTGTTGCAAAAGATTGGTACTATGGCATACAAATTGGAGTTGTCTGCATCTTCACGAGTACACCCAGTTTTCCATGTTTCATGCTTAATGAAGGTTATAAGTGACAAGATCCCAGTTCAAACTATATTGCCAGAACTTGACAAGGAAGGAAAAATCATATTTTAGCCTGAATCCATCACTGACACAAGAATTCAGCAGCTGAGGAATAGATCCATTCCAGAGTATCTCATTAAATGGAGGAAACTATCGGCTGAAGATTCCACTTGGGAAGATGAGTCTTTTATACAAATGCATCCAAAGTTACTCAAGCATTGTGGACAACACTTGTCTCAAGGGGAGGGGCATGTTAAGCCGTAATATTGGCTCATTACCCCTTAATTGGGGCATATTACATTATTAATGTTATTTTATTTATGTCAGCTTTATTCCATTAGTTGTAATTATACCTTCTAGTCTCCTATATATACCAAGGAGACATTTTCATTTGGAGTCATCTTGTACTTTAACATTTATGTGGGGTAAAAGGAGGTTTCCCCCCTCGAAGAGGCTTATTATCTGAAATTATATCTTTTTCAAGGCATTGAGTACTTATTCTAAGGTTTTTCTATGCTATATTGATATTTGGTTCTTAACAAAGTTGGAGGACCCTCATATGTCATCTAGAAGCCCCAAAAGGTCAAAGTAGTCAAAGTGGTTTTAGAGATTTTAGAAGGTAAATAATAAAGTGAAGTGATGAGTGTACTATAATTCAAAGTGAATACGAAATAAATTATTTGAATAATCAATTTAATGGAGAAATTAGAAGTGGGTTAACCCTAAAATAAGGAAAGTGGGTAGAGTGACCTAGAAGATGTTTTTAAGGAAGCTACTTGGAGAGTGTAAATAAGAGGCAAGAATCTCTCATTTTATATCACTCTTGAGAATATTGAATATCTATATGTGATTGAGGTAACCAAAGGATATCTAAGCCGAATTTCAGAGGGAAGGTGAAGAAAATAAGCCTGAACTTCAAGGGAGGATAAATTCTTTTGATGATGCTTTCTAAGGTATGTTATTTACAGGTCATCTCACCATTTTCACAATAACTTTTTTTATAGAATTATTCAGAACATAAAATTGATAGGCCATTGATTAAACATATTCAATTATATGTGGTAAAAATATCATCTTGTGGGTCGTTGTATTTTTGGAGTTACACTCCCTAGGAAATAGGGTTTGTGGCTAGTCTTAAAACTAGTCTAAAACACGTGTTTCAGGTAAAAACGTCATAACTTCTTCATAACAGATCCAAATTCAGTAAGATAAAATGTGTTGGTTATAGTACATTCTATAGTATCCAATGTAACATTTTCAAATCCATTAAACAAATATTTCATGTGGGTCATGCTCTATAAGATCGCTCTCTAGAATAAGCCAAAATTCAACAAGGTATGTCATTTTTGATATAACTCCTTTTCTGAGAGGTTCCAAGTAGTGTCACCTGGATAAATTGCATAAAAAAAACTAAATAACATTGTGTACTATTTTCATATCTTTATTCATTACAAGTTCATAGTTATAATTATTTCAAGTTAGGGTTATTGACTAATCCCAAACTAGTCATATGAGACTAAAGAAAATTTTGATGAAAATGCTAGTCTCTTGTTGTGAAAGTTAAGGTTTGTAGGTATGTGATCATATATAGCAGGTCTATTACATAGTTACAAATCATATTTTGATTATGAAATTGATGAGGGATTTTGTTAAGGTACATGTTGGGTACATGATTGAGACAAGTAGTTGATGAGTTGGTACATACATGAGGTGTATAGTTGATGATGTTGGTACACATTGATGAGTATTTGACACATGATTGGTACATAATTGGATCATTTTTGATGCACTTGTTTATAGTACAAGGTGATTACAGGTTGAGGTACAGGTTGATGCATGGTTGATGCATGGTTCAGGTTTATTGGTGCATGTTTACACCGGTATATGTCACAGTAATAGTGTGAAAATGGTTCCATCATTCTACTTATACTTCAGGGTGGTTGGACGGGGAAATGACAGGTGGTTGTAGCCACATTTTGGTTGTAGCCAGAGAACATAGGGGGTTGTATCCTCCTTCTAGTTGTAACCAGAGAATAGGGGAGTTGGAGCTTCTCTTAGGTTGTAGCCTGAGAAACAAGGGGGTTGGAGCCTCCTTCCAGTTGGAAAACAAAGGAAGTTGGTGCTTCCAATGAATGTAATTCTTCAATACATATAAGAAAAAACATTATGTGGTTTTCTCCCACTTTGGGTTTCCATGTAAAATACTAGTGTACTGTGTATGTGTATGATTGTTCATTTTCTCATTTCTTATTTACTCTGCAGTTATTGGGTGATAATGGTACATTGATATAACACTTGGATTATATGGTTAAAAAGGATTAAATTTCTCTATTACTGATTCACCCCCCTGTCTCAGTAATCCAACAATTGGTATTAAAGTAGTTTCCTTCAGAAATCAATTTAACCACTGAAAGGTAGATCATGGAGAGTAACAACTTTTATAAAAATGGAATACCACAGTTCAATGGACAAAAGTATGCATTTTGGAGTATCAGGATGAAAACATATATATAGGCATAGGAATTTGAATTTTGGCAATCAATTGTAGATGGATACACAGCATCAACAGTTCCACCATCAAATGACAAAGTAGTGAAACTAGGTCAAAATAATTCCCAAACCAAAAATGCACTTCTGAATGGTCTTAGTGAAACGGTATTCACCAAAGTTTCACATTGTAAATATGCTAAAGAGATTTGGGACAAACTTCAAAATATTTATGAAGGATATTCAAAATTCAAAGCAACAAAGATTCAAACTTACAGAGCTCAGTTCGAACAACTTAAGATGAAGGAATATGAGAATATTGCAGCTTACTTTTTATGAGTTGAAAAAACAGTAAATAAAATCATAGGATTGGGAGGAGAAATCAAAGAATCTGTAATTGTTCAAAAATTACTAAGATCTCTTCCTGTGATATTTAACCCTAAGATATCGGCACTAGAAGAAATATTAGATCTAAAATCAATAAGAATGGACGAATTACATGGAATCTTCACATCATATGAAATGGGAACTGAACAGGAAAATACATATATAAAAGAAGAAGCCTTCAAAGCATCCAAAATGTCAAAGAAAAATGGAAGGCAAAAAGAAGAACATAACAACAGCAGTGACATCTCAGAAGATGATGAAGAAGTGGTCAACTTTGTCAAAAGACTCAACAAGGGAACCAACGGTAGATATAGAGGTAAGATTCCTTTAATTTGTTTTAATTGTGATGGTATTGGTAATTTTGCTAACAAATGTACTTATAAGAAACAGAGAAATTATGAAGGTTAATCTAAAGGAAAACAAACATATAAAGGAAAAATAACCACAAAGAAAGTTTCCAAGAAAATCGTATACACTAAAGAAGACATCTCATCATTAGATGAAGATGAAGTCAATGACAGTGATGCATAAATATTTCTATTCATGGAAGTAGAAGACTCTGATAATGAAGACTCCGAAGAAGAATATGAAGAAGCCAAAGAAGAATATGAAGAAGTCGAAGAAGAAATTGAAGAGGGAGAAGTTGACTACGGAGAGGAATTAATGTGTGCCATAGAAGTTATTAGAAGAGAAAAGAAGAAAAAAAAGAAACTACAAGAAAAACTAGACAAGAAAGAAGACACTCGAGAACTAGAACAAATGATCACAAATTTGAAGGTTCAAATAGAAGAAGATAAAAGAATTGAAGAAGAACTCAAATAACAACTAGAAGGAAAGGACAATATCATTGGAAATTTGGAAGCAGAGATTGTCACATTAAGAAAGGATCTTCAAAAGAAAAATACGAAGAACAACTCAAAAGTTTTGGATGACATTATCAGAAGTCAAAAATGTCATCATGACAAGTCTGGACTTGGATACAATCAGACAAAAAATGGATCAAGATCCAAAACAATAGAGAAAGAAACATATGCAAAAAGATTTGCAGAAAAAATTAAGGGGGATAGGAAGATCTACAAGGAATATTACAGGGATACTCCTCCACTGAGAACATTCATATTTCATAATCAACAACCAATAGATAGGCCTCAGGAAGAAGAATAATTCATAAGAGTACCTATTTTTAGAATATCTTCAACTCCGAGGTATCAAACTTTCTTTTTTGGTTTATGTTATGCATGTAATAATTTTGGACATAAAGTTGTGAATTGTAGAGATAACAACATGAAAAAAAACAACTTTGAAAGTCATACACAAAGGGGTTATCCAAGAAGGCCTAGTGAAACACAAAGAAGAAGTTACAACATGTTTGAATCTTTGAGCACTGAAGTGGAATGTTACAAATGTAATAATTTTGGACACATGACCAAATATTTCAATGAAAGTCCCTGCTAGAGAACCGCAACAAAATAACAACAGTCATAGAAAGCAACCTAAAAAAAGGACATGGATAAGAAAGTAGGATCAGTATAGAAATGAAGAATGCACACTTGCTCTACAAGATACGCATAATAAACGTTGTTGGTATGTTGACAGTGAATGTTCAAAACATATGACACGTGATAGAGACAAGTTTCTTACATTATGAAAAGAAAGAGATGGATCAGTCTCCTTCGGAAATGATGATTCATCCAAAATCATTGGAAAAGGCACAGTCAGAATTGGGAACAAGAATACAAAGGAAACAAATGTTCTACTAGTAGAAGATATGAAACATAGTCTTATAAGTGTGATTCAAAAGTGTGACAAAGGTCATAAAGTTACTTTCTATTCAAAAAAGTGCGAGATAAGAAAATAAGGTTCAGGAAAATTGATTGATATAGCTGCGAGAACTTCAAGCAACATATATGTGTTAAGTGAAATTGGAAATGAAAAGTATTTTCTAGGAAAGGTAGATGAAAGTTGGCTATGACATAGAATAATTGGTCACATACATTTTGATAACCTTGTCAAATTCAGCAAAAGAGAAGAAGTTAGAGAAATGCCCCAGATCACGAAACCAACCAACACTTTATGCAAGCATTGTCAACAAGGAAAACAAACAAAGACTAGGTTCAAATCAAAGGAATATTCAATGACAAGATCACTAGAAATTGTGCATACTGATCTAGTTGGACCAACTACAAAAAATGGCTTAAAAGGTGAGAAATATTTTATGTTATTAGTTGATGATTATACAAGAATGACCGCAATTTTCTTTCTCAAGAATAAGTTAGGAGCTTTTGAAAACTTCAAGATCTACAAGGAAATGGTTGAACATGAAATGGATTCAAAGATCAAATGCTTGAGATTTGATAATGGAGGAGAGTTCACTTCAAAGGAGTTTATGGACTACTGCAATAGTCATGGAATAAAAAGGAAATTATTTGTTGCTAGGACACCTCAACAGAATGGAGTTGTTGAAAGAAAGAACATGACAGTACAGGAAATGGCTCAAACAATGCTAATGGATTCAAAATTGACAGATATGTTTTGGACATAGGAAGTGCATAAATAATTCACATTCAAAATAGAGTAATGCTAAGAAACAACACTGACAAAACTCCTTACGATCTATGGAAAGGAAGACAAACAAATGTAAAGAACTTCAGATTTTTTGGAAGTAAATGCTACATCAAAAGAGAAGATGGAAGAATGGGAAAGTTTGACTCTCGTGTGGACAAAGGAATACTTGTTGGTTACTCAAGTACATGAAAAGGATACAAGTGTTACAACTTGAGATTGAACAAAGTGGTGAAAAGAATCAACATAACAATTGATGAAACAGGTGGACAAGAATTAAAGGAAGAAGAAAATGAATCAATTGAACAAATTTATGAAGAAGAAACAAAAGATGAAAAATAAGTGGAAGATGAAGAGGATCCGATAGAAACAAAAGAGAAAGTTCAACAAGTAACTCCAAAAACACCTAGCAGATGAGTACAGAAGAATCATCCTTCAGATCAGATTATCAGAAACAAAGACGCAGGAGTTGAGACTAGAAGAAGAATTCATTCACCAAAACAAACACACCTAGCACTCACATCTACGATTGAACCAACCTATTTTGAAGAGGCTAGTAAGGATGAATTTTGGAACAAGGCCATGGATAAAGAATTGGATCAAATAGAGAAAAATGACACTTGGGAATTGGTTCCAATACCAAAGGATAAGAATGTGATCGGCACAAAGTGGGTATATATGAATAAATTGAATGAATATAGACAAGTTACAAGGACAAAATCTAGATTGGTATGTAAAGGATATGCACAGGTTGAAGGAATCAACTTTGAAGAGACATTTTCCCCAGTTGCCAGAATGGAAGCAATCAGATTTCTTTTAGCTTATGCATACTCCAAAAATATTAAAGTGTATCGGATGGACATAAAATCATCTTTTCTGAATGGGTAACTTGAAGAAGAAGTATATAGTGAATAGCCAGAAGGATTTCAGTTGTCAGAGAACACATATTATGTGTGTAAATTAAAGAAGGTCTTGTATGGTCTAAAAACAGCTCCTAGAGAATGGTACTCTAGACTAAATAAATATATACATCAGGCAGGGTTCAGAAAAGGAAGTGCAGACAACAACCTCTACATCAAGGTAAGTCAATACAATATTTTATTAATTGAAGTTTATGTTGATGATATTATTTTTGGTAGTGATGATGACAGGTTAAGCCAGAAATTTTCAAAGGATATGCATAATGAATTTGAAATGTCATTACTTGGAGAACTATCCTTCTTTCTGGAACTTCAGATGCGTCAAAGCAACCAAGGAATTTTTTTTTCTCAAACCCAATATATCATAGAAATGCTAAATAGGTTCGGAATGGAAGATTGCAAACCAATTATCACTCCCATGCAAACTAGTTGCAAGTTAAGAAAAGATGATGATTAAAAGTCTATAGATCAAAGGAAATATAGGTCAATGATTTGTAGCCAACTATATGTGAAAACATCCAGACAAGATGTAATGTAGGAATTTGGACGGGTGGCACGATTTCAAACAACACAAAAGGAATCACATGTGTTAGCAGTGAAGAGGATTTTCAGATATCTCAAAGGAATAGAAGAGTTTGGATTATGGTATTCAAAATGAAAGGATATATCTCTTATTTATTACACAGATGCAGATTGGGCATGTTGTATTAATGACTCATGAAGCACTAGTGGATAAGTGTTCTACTTGGGTGAGTGTTTAGTATCATGTCTATGAAAGAAACAATCATCAATATCTTTATCTACAGTCGAGGCAGCATATATTGCAGCAGCAACATGTTGTACACAGGTTCTTTGGATGAAAAAAACTCTAACAAATATACAGGTTGAGTATGATGAGCCCATTCCAATCTATTGTGATAATACAAGTGCCATCAATATCTCAAAGAACCTAGTGATTCACTTCAAGACGAAGCACATTCCAATCAAGTATCACTTTATATGGGAACATATTGCAAAAAACAACATCAGAGTTGAGTATGTGGGCACAAAAGAGCAAGTGATAGACATCTTTACAAAACCACTTCCATGAGACTCCTTTGACTATCTCCGCTAGAGACTCAGAGTTATTTCTACTCCAAAATGAATGGTTTTGAATGCTTATCTTATATGTCTTAGATGTACACGAGGAAGCACCATAAATATGATAGTTTAGTTAGGGGGAGTAGCCCCGGATGGAAATATACCTTTGCCTATGATGACAAAGGGAGAGAGATTTATTAGATTTAGAGGACAGAGGCATGATTCTAGGGGGAGAAATGGTCACAGAGATGTAGAGGATAGAGGGATGGTTCCAAAGAGAGCATGAGTGATATGACTTCAATATTGTATGAAATGATTTCAGTATGCCATCAGAGTGTTTCCATCAATGCCGAAGGGGGAGATTGTTTATTAAGGTTGGTTGTCATTGATGTCAACCCTTGAAGAAAGTACGGTAGAGAATTATGATAGCACAAAGGTTTGGCTAATGAACCCAAGGTTGTTTCATGTATAATGGTATGAGTTGTAATATATTTGAAGGTAATACTATTCTATATGGATAGTACATGTCATTCCATTTCCAATGTGTTGGCACCAGGCCGAAGGGAAAAGAATAACTATCGTGGGAAACAAAGCGTGCAAAAAAATGAACTAAAAACTAGCAAAAGAACATCACGCACGCATGCAAGAAAGCGTGCACAAAGGAAAGCTACAGCTGGAGGGAGAACAACACGTGCATGGGAGAAAGACCTAACATAAGAAGGGTTAGGGTTTTGGTAATATTCTGTAAAAGGATGAAGATCCTGAAATGTATAAATATAGATACGAAAGTATCATATAAGGATGGTTGTTGTTATTATTGTTGTTGTTCAGGGTTAGGATTTGGAGTGAAGTTTTGGGGACTATAACCACACAGGAGCATAAGAGATATGTAATTTTTTTAGATATATGAACAGATTTTGTAAGTTTTTTAGCAAAGAAGATATGAGGGAAGGTAGATCTAAGGATTAGACCACAGGTTGTAGAGCCTGGTGCAATCTAGTTCACCTCACATAGATCTTACCCAGGTTTTTGGAGAATTTTAAGCACGTGATGCTAGAAATGTAGAACTACCATAATAAAAGAGCCAAGAGCCAAATATTTTTGTGTGTAGCTCAAGGGGGGGTGAACCATGGTAATACTTGTGTAATGTGTTGAATGTATGAATTTCTCTACTTTCTTTCAGCAATTAATGATTAAGCTTGATGACTGAGTTAATACATTGTTATGAATCTATTTATACTTTGCTGGAATTAAACTATTGGATATACGTATGCCACTTCAAGGAATAAGTATTTTACCTTACAAATCATGATACCTGGCTTTAATCAAGAAAAACTTATCCCCTACTCTGTCCTAAGCTATAAGCACCTGATTCTTACAGTCACCCATTTAAAGTTATCTCAGGTGAGACGACACAATACCTTCTGGGTGTTGTGTTGCCTTTTGGTTTACCAAGAGGGCCAATAGTTTTAGAGGCTTTGTTGGAACCCCAAATGACATGAGCCTTGGGTCAATAACTTAGACAACCTAAGAAGGAAAATAGTAACCAAAAAATGGTTATGTTTTCATGTTAAGAGGAACAAGAGAGGACTGAGTAGACGAGATAGAATGAATAATAACTGAAGGAGTGAAACAGAAGAGAAATGAGTCATTAGAAGAGAATGTTGAGACCTAGGAACACCATGAGAGAAGAAATTGAGGGCTGGTTGAGAACTAAAGAGCTAGATTTTTCACAGAAAGACAATAGAAACCCCAGGATCACACCACGTAAATACCTGGATAAATATGTATTTACAGATTTACACGAAGTCTTTTTCTATGATTTTCTTCATCTAATACAGGAGTGGATCTTAAGGCTAAAGTATAACCACATGATAAATCATATTTGATAGCTAGATTGGACTCCAATACAGATCTAGTAGTTGCAACATGTGAACAAAAAATTCACATGTGCAGTTGACTTTTGTCTTAACAGTATTGTGGCAGGCTTTATCATAGAATTTGCAGTAGACACAACAAAGTCATACAACGCAGCTAAGCAAGAGTTCCTATGAGGACCCATAGGAAGGTACATTTGATCATTGTATACTTCTATCAAGATATTGTTACATAACAAAAGTGTAATGACAATGGAATCAGACAGCTAGACTTCCCTGCATGCATGGGGAAAGGGGGGAAGCACTGACATAGACAGGAGGAACGAAAGGAGGTAAAGATAAAGAGAAAAAGGAGGAGGAACCATTCGACTCGATCTTGATGGATGAAAACCAGATTAAGTGGATCTTGGTGTCATCAGGAATGACACATAGTGGAGAACCCTACCAGTATAAGGTGAATACCAAGAAGAGATCCATAGCCAAGAGGGAGGGATTGGCAAGTGATGAGGAAGAGGTAGAGGATCTCTAGGATGTGGAGCAGATTGAGGAAATCCTGCGCACCATGTATGAGAGGAAAACAAGAGGCCCAAGAATAAGAGAATAAGACAACCATCCCTTTCATATTAATGTCAGTGTGGAACCCATAAACCCATGTGCGACCAATACACCAAAGAGAACACCACCGTTTAGACAACCAAAGTTCAGAGGAATTCTAACAATAGGAGGAACATATACATAAGGAACAACAACTAGAGGAGCTAGTTCAGGGAACCTTAGTCAAGTATGTACATTGCCCAGAGGAGGGAGTAGCTCAGTATTTGGAATGGCAGGACACGATCCTACTATTAGATTACCAAAGTTTCGAGGAGAAGAAAAAAAATACCTTGAGAAGCATCTTTTCATTTGCACAAAGATTTGGGAAGCAAAGCAGATCATTGATCAAGACACCAAACTCTCACAGCTAGAAATAACGCTAAGAGACCAAGCACTAGACTGATACATGAGTCTAGACATGAACAATTTTCCCGGAACAACAAGGACACTAGAAAAAATTAAGAAACTATTGATAAATGAGTTCTAGAATTCGATCTTAGAGGATCAATACATGAATGAGATGATTGAAATAAGAAAGAAACCAGGAGAATTGGTATGGGAGATTGATCAAATATTCAAGTGATTAAAAGGAAAGTTAAAATACCTTATGACCGTTATGCAACATCGGCACCTGTTTGTCAACTCACTACTCCCACACTTAAAATATCCATCATGAAAACATAAGTTTTAGATGTAGGAGAGGCTCTACAAGAATCCTTGCAATTGGAAGAGAATCGGTACCAAGAGACAGACCCGGCTATCGAAGAACTGAAGGAGGATCTGAAGAACTTAACATTTCAGCAAAACTAGAATAAGAGCAAGGACAAAAGAGAAGTCGTTTGGTGCACTACTTGTAGGATGGAAGGACACCATAAGAATGAATGCCCAAAATTCACACAATATATGGTGACGGGGATGCCAAAACCACTACCATAGGGAGGATTATGGTGTGAAATATGCAAGAAACTAGGTCATGACCCTTACCACTGCACAATGATGCAGAAATACCAAATAGTTCTAAAGAACTCATATTGCACCTTTTGCAAGTCATTAGGCCATGACAACAAATATTGCATAACTATGGAGTTGATGCGGGAAAGAACATCAGACGCATATAGGGTACAGGTAGAAATGATGATTGGGAAAACAACACCACAGTTCACTGAAGCCCCATCCCCATACAACACTGTGCAACAACAATATAATATTGTGTTGCAGCCATACAATAATGCACAAACACAGTACAACCCAACATATCCCCAGTACAATATCGCATAGTATAATCATGGACCATAGTATAAAATGTCACAAGGTGATCGCACAACTTATAGAGGAGTAGGACAAGCCATAAGAGGTTTCATATGCAATAGAGGACCAGTCACATGTCATAATTTCCAGCAAACAAGACATTATGCACAAGAGTGCCCACTGCCACCAACGACTTGTATGTATTGTTGCACATTAGACCATGATATGGAGGAATGTACAACATTACTTGTAAAGATCCAGGAAAAAAGGAATCAAAATAACCAAAATGTTCAGTGGATTTCAGCCGAAGCAAGGGATGACGGATGGAACATCAACATAGTCACTCAAGGAGGAAAGAAAACAAGAAATGATGTAGGTCAATAGGAACCAACGTAGAACCAATGGGTAAAGAAGAACACTGACCCCGAGAAGTAGTTCGATGTGCATAAGGAGAAGGAGATATTTACAGAAGCCAGACAAGAATTCCAGAAGGAGAACATTGTGTCGACTGCATAGAAGAGAAAGGAATCTCTGGAATATGAAATTCTGCCATCACTAGACCATATCAACATAATAAAACCCAAGGAACAAGTAAGTACTATCAAAGACTTTTTTCAATCATGCATCAAAATGTTAAGTGATCCTTCATCTATCAAAATATTACAAAACATCCTAGAAAAATGTAGCAGCGAGATGGAACATAAGCTAGAATTGAAAACCGTCAAGCACCTACACACAAGAAGAAGAACAAGTAGGGAATTTAAACCAAATGCTAACATTTAGGATTTCAATATGGGAGATATTATACTAGATCTAGGATCTGAAGTGAATGTACTACCAAAAGCTACATGGAAATGCATGGGAGAACCTACGCTATGATACTCAACTGTTCAATTAAAGCTAACAAATCAATGTAGAGTCCTACCAATAGGTAGACTAAAAGGAGTGATGGTATATCTAGATGGTGTGCGCACTAAGGCATACTTTGAAGTCATTGAAATAGTAGATGACACAACACCTTACCCAATGCTAATTGGTCTGGATTGGGCGTTCAACAACCAGGCTATAATTAACTTAAAAACTAGGAAAATAACATTTGATTCAGGGGACTACAGGGTCATAGCCCCACTCAACCCATCGTAAGGTGAGAGGTTCGTAGAACCCACTTGTCTAGATTTAGAAGAGATCGTCTAGTTGTATAGAACAACTACATGCGATGAGGACTATATAAACCCAACTACAGACAGGGTACTCAGTTGGCAGAGCATTACTTCATGTACAACAGACTCAGCAACAAAGACTACACGAAGTATCCACGAGAAGGTGTGCCAGAATAGACCACATAGTAAGGTAGATTGGCACAGAAATCAAAGAACCACCCAGTTTTCATGGGCTAAATTATTTGGAAACTTTCTTGACACAATATGAAGATGACATATTAGAAAACCAAAGATTGCTAGCACTAGATTTAGCACCAAAGGCTACACCCACAATATGGTGGGGTGCACACAAAGAGACTATCACAGATTGGTACCAATGTGAGCGATTACTGTGCATAAGGTTCAACGTAGAACAGACAGGTAACAAACAACATAAATATGATGGACTAGGCACACCAACAGAACACTTGGAGGCATGTAAAACGTTGTGAAAAATGATGCCACTGGAGGAATGGACTCACCACTTCATTCATACTTCAGAGGGCATAATAGCGAATTGGTATATAGACCAGGAAATGTGTAAAGGTACCAAGACATGGGTGACACTCCAAAAGAACTTTGCAGTCACTTTCTCATTCTAGCATGAGAAACCCAACATCGACACGACCCTGAAACTGATCAGAAACGTCATATTCATTGAAGAACTAGAAGTAGAAGCTATCACAGAGGTACAACAACAAAATAAGCAGAAAATCAAGGATCTACTGTCATGCTACCACGTACAGGAGGAAACCCTGGATGAAGATGATCCATGCGATATTCAAATCAAAGAAGTAGAAGGAGAGAGAGATGTGGAAGGACCACCCTTATATTCAGAGGTCATCTCTGCACCAATCAAGATAAAGAAGGTTAACATAGGGACCGTCGAGCATCCAAAAATGGTCAGCATTGGATATTACTGGGATGAATAGACATTGGAAAACATCACAGATTTGTTGTGCAAATACAATGACCTTTTTCCCACAACCTTTACAGAGATGAAAGGCATAGCCAGAGAATTAGGAGAAATGAATATACCACTCAGACCTGATGCAAGACCCATTAAACAATGACCATATATATTTAACCCCATATATAAATAGAAAGTTAAAGATGAGATCATCAGGATGCTCGAGGCCAGCATCATCGAACCAGTCGAAGAATTAGAATGGATAAGCTTGATGGTAGTACATGACAAGAAACAAGGAAGAGGGATCAGGATATGCGTTGACTTGAGGAAGTTGAATGATGCATACCTACACAAACCATTCCCCACAACATTCATGGATGAAGTATTCAAGAATGTAGGAGGCCGCGAAGCCTACTCATTCACCGATGGATTCTCAGGATATCATCAGATTAAGATAGCATAGGAGGATAGACACAAGACCACATTCGCAATGGAATGGGCATCTTATTAGTATACAGTCATGTCGTTCAGACTGAAGAATGCACCTGTGATATTTTCTAGAGTCGTCATTGCAACGTTTAAGGAATTCATCCATCAATTCCTCGAAGTATACCTAGATGATTGGAAAATGTATAGATTACTAAAAAACCATGTGGAAGTTTTACGATTGATGTTAGAACGTTGCAGAAAGTGCCATATATCATTGAATATCAAGAAATGTATATTTGGAACACCATTTGGGATACTATTGGGACACATATTATGCAAAAAGGGTTTGATAGTGGATCTAGCCAAAATCGCAGTCATTGTTAATCTACCAACACCAAAAATAGTCCACCAACTAAGAGAAACGTTAGGACATGCAGGATATTATAGGAAATTCATCAATGGCTACCTGTAGATTACAATGCCAATGGAAAAATTGTTAAGGAAGGATACAAAGTATCAATGGAATGACGAGTGCCAACATGGTTTGGATACCTTGAAGGGCACCAATACTGGTATTTCCAGATTGGGAGAATACATTCCATGTACATGTAGATGCATCAATGATATCACTTGGAGCTATCTTAGTGAAACCAGGAGCAGGAGACTTGGATCACCTGATAGTGTTCACAAGAAGAAAATTATCAGACTCAGAACAGAATTATAACATGATAAAAAGAGAAGGCCTAGATATGGTTTATGCACTATAGAAATACATACATTACCTATTGGGAAAATACTTTAAGATATTTACAGATCACTCATCCCTGAAATGCCTAGTCAACAAGCCAGTGTTAGGGGGTATAATCTGTCGATGGTTATTTCTATTTCAAGAATTTGACTTTGATGTAATAGTTAAACCAAGAAAATTGAATGCAGGATCAGACCAACTATTGAGGGTCACAAATGGAGAGGAACCAACAAATTTAGAAGACAACTTTCTAGATGCACGACTATTCTCAGTACAGATTGTTGACAATTACTTTGCAGAGATCATCCAGTACTTGAGCACACGTACTGTGCCACAATAATATACCACTGTGTAGAAGAAGAACCTGGTATTCCATGTGATTGACTATTAATTGATCATAAGACATCTATACAATATGGGCATAGATATCATCTTACAAAGATATGTATTAGACCATGAATGACCAAGAATTTTAGGAGAAGCCCATGAGGGAATAGCATGCAAGAAAATCTACTGTGCAGAAAGTACTACACGCAGGATTATGGTGGCCAACAATACATAGAGACTCAAAAGAGTACTATCACTAATGTGATGTCTAACAAAAGGTAGGAAAAACCAACAGAAGGGATGAAATTCCACTACAACCGCAAGTGACACTTCAGGCATTTGACAAATGGGTGATAGACTTTGTGGGACCTGTTAGCACTCTGTAATTTGCCCAAGGTTGTGGAGGCAGTCATAGAGGCAACATAAAAACTGCTTTGAGTCAGGGATCTAGCCCTCTGAGACTCAGAGAGGGATCTCTCTGTCTGATATAACTTTGTTTGAAGAGATATTAGGCTAGTTAATGGGTTCAAAGTTTGGATTTTTTAATTGGTTTTGTTGGAGTAGGAGAAAAGGGCCATTGGGCTATGGAATCACTACAAAAAATGATCAAAAATCCATGTCAATAGGATAATATTTGTAGGGAAAGGTAGACAACTCATTGGATCCTTTAATTTAAATGAAATGGGTGAGATGAAACAGGTCAATAAATCCAATTAAACACAGAGCAACTAAGAATTATGAGTTTAATCTTTAGTGGAAAACATAAAAACTATACCAAGCCAAAGACAAAGGGTGCATTAAAACCAATTCTGTTCTTAATATTCTTGGAATAATTCAGAGGAAGACATGAATTATGATAACAGAGAAAAAAATTAACACAGAGGGATACACATCACCATTTGAAATAGTCACAAGAATCCTGCAGCATAGCACTGTCTCATTGAATTGATGAAAAAACACAGAAAGCTCAGCGAGTTGTTTTACAAAAAATTTTAAATCATGGTCCTCGATTGATCAACCCTTTTACATTAAAAATCATCTCTATAAATAGGATATGTCTCCCCATCAAGTTTTGTGAGTCGGTTTTAACCGCCTCAGCCAAAAATAGCCACAAATCCCCCAAAATCTGGAACTGTCCACCATGAAAGACGGTCCTAATTTCTATGAAAAAGGGGTCAGAAAAGACATCTTTCTGTCTTCAATGCTGATGCCTGGGAAAACAATGAAGTATTTTATTGTATATGGGAATGTGCTGGACAAAAACCTCCTTTGGTTTGGGCAAATTCACCTCCAGCTGGCCGTAACTGCTCCCGCAAAATCAGGACTCTAACGGAAAGTGAAAATCTGGAAAAAAGGGCCTCGAAGATGGCTTCGATTCTCCCTGCTCGTGGAAATGGTGAAAAAAATGAGAGAGGTTTTTGTTATTTATCTTGTGCTGAGAAAAAAAATCTCTCGAATTTTGAAAATACGTCTTCATTTGCCCAGAATCCGTTTTGAAAGAGGACATACTGAAATAGTCAAAAGTGGCAAAAAATGAGGAAAGTGGTTTTTTTCAGGATGGGTGGTATTCTAGACCCCCCATGAGGTGGTAAGAGGTTTTG
>JZKD02S2006917.1:101982-116090 GCA_000966675.3 Picea glauca | reverse complement strand
AACATTCTAGAGGAGGAATCTTCTAGAAGTAGAACCTTCTAAGAAGTCCTCTTACATTTATTATATCTAACTACCATAGTGGGCCTTATTTAATAATATAGTCGACCTAGTCCACATTACATTGAATGACCTCCACTATTATCACTATGGGCCCTCTGGGCCCCCCCACTACCTCTCTAGCTACCTTACAATATCTCATAGTGATAGTGTGACAATGGTTCCATCATTATACTTCTACTTTAGGGTGGTTGGATGAGGAAAGGATAGGTGGTTATAGCCACCTATCCGATTGCATATGGATAACATAGGGGGTTGTAGCTTCCTTCTTGTTGTAGCTGAAGAATAGGGGAGTTGGATATTCCCTTGGGTTGCAGCCTAAGAAACAAGGGGGTTGGAGCCTCCTTCCAGTTTCAGCTGGAAAACAAAGGAAGTTGGTGCTTCCAATGAATGTAATTCTTCAAGACATATAATAAAAAACATTATGTGGTTTTCTCCCACTTTGGGTTTCCACGTAAAATACTGGTGTACTATGTATGTGTATGATTGTTCATTTGTTCATTACTTACTCTGTAGTTATTGGATGATAATGCTATATTGATATAACACTTGGATTATATGGTTAAAAAGGATTAAATTTCTCTATTATTGATTCCCCCCCTCTCAGTAATACAACAACCTTTGTGTGGCTGAGGTATTCCAATGGGGAGGATTTCCACTCACGGATTTTTTTGTTGTGCTCGGATGAAGAGACCTTTGATAAGGATTTGATGTTGTGGCTGGGAGTTAAATGAAACCCGTGCAAGTCGAGGATGCACTATGTTCTTCCCGCCGAGGTACTGAGGAATAAAGGTAAAGAAGTACGAGTAGGACCGGGCTCAAGATCAGAGGCTTGGAAGAAAAAAGATCCAACACAGATAGAATCCAAATAAGAGGAGGAGATGCATCCATTAGAGCACAAGAAGAGGACATTGTTGTTGTTCCTGCAAATGCCAGAGAAATTTGTGTTAACAAGTAAGGATGTCAACATAATCCTTAGCATTGTGTTCTTTACCAAACCAGTGGCTAAGAAACTCAAAATGGGGGTCTCTCCAAGCAAGGTTATCAACCCCAAACCCATCTCATACACTATCCCCCACACTTTCTCAATGGTTTTAGAATGTAATATCCCTCGGTTGAACCCAAATCTAAATATAATCCAAGTATATTTAAGCTAGTATCTATGAGTTGTTTAGACATCATTTTTGTAATACACCTTTCATGGCATGGCTCGCTCATATACTGCACAGTAAAGGGATGTAATGTACACATTTTTGAATACCTTACACAATAACTAAGGTGCACGCAAAACTAAAGACAGAGGATACAACACGCAGTAACTAAGTGTGCACAATATTAAGGTTAGCGAACCTTTGTGTATAAAATATGCATTATAGGCAGGTGAGCCAATATTATAAGCCGAAATGCTTATGTTTTGGTATTAGTCTGGAATGCCTAGATGTCAAGGGCCAATGTGCCTACTTTGTACATGACTCATGATTAATATAAAATACATCAGTGCACATAGACCGACCATGATAAAATAGATGGGGGACTTAACTTCACCAGTTAGGGAAAAGGAGGGCCAAAAGTTAAGGGAATATTATATTAATATTCTAGAACATAAAGTATGGATAATTTTATTCTAAGTTCTAAAGTTGGGGACAGGTGGACAAAAGTAACTTTCGATATGAAAAGTGTCAATTTGGGGACATGCATTCATATCGTGGGGAAAATTAGCTCAGGGGGGGTTATTCAGGGAGAGACCTTACGAATGAAAAACAGAGAGAGGGGGGGAACCATAGGACGATCCATCATTTTTGATAGAGAGTTCGCAGTCATTCCATAAACACACTCCGTTATCCATTCAATGACCCCATGACCATTTCACTCACACATTATGTTATCCTTGAGACAACCATTCCACCTTTCTGAAACTTGTTTCCCCATCCCTTTTGGTTGGTGTACCTAGTTAGCTTGAAGTGGGATTGAAGAAGTGGGTTGTCAGGCCCGTGAGCAATTCTCTAAGTGAGAGAATTGTTGGGGATTGATTTTCATTGGTGCTAAACCACAGCTACAATGCTCTGAGACTTCCGGTCTGGCCTGTTGTTGAATCCCTGGAAGGGAAGTGGGGCAGCTGAGGGACTATTGAGTAGAGAAGGGGTACACTTCCTTGGGTGGGATAAGCATGTGGGGAATGAGAGGTTGTAGGCTGTTAGTTGAGTGAGCACCTGAGATGGAGTCTTTCCTATTTTCCATGAGCCTTAGCTTGGATAGGAATCCCTTTACCCTGGGTAGAGTTCAGTCCCAGCTCGGGGGTGATACACTGTTGAGAATGATGAACAGTGTAATCTATGGTTGGGAGGTTCGTGGATGGTCTATAAGGAGTTGGTGACAACCTTTCTAAGATAGGTAACAATTGTATGATATATGGATATGTTGTTTTGTTATTTACATGCCCATGTTACAATTTTATCATATATGTGACTATGAATGCTTGTGTGCTTATGGATAATTTTTTGTAAATGATGCATATCAATAATTATTGTTATTTATAATATAAAAGTCATGTTACAGATAGTAATTGTTTGTTTATGTTAGATGTAAAGATTTCGCGAGCATGTTGTATGTATATGTTTTAGTTGCATGCAGTCTAAAGAGTAAATTTAGGTGGCATTGCTTAGTTGAATATTGGGTATGCTATTGTATGTTCTGCAGTATGGGAACGAAATATGTTCACTAGAGTATCATGTCCTAGCTTGATGGCTAGGAATTTTATCGACTGGCGTTAGAGCATGAGTGGTTTCTCTAGAGTGGCGTACCCCATCCTCAAGATGGTCGAGGGGGTCATTATAGTTGGCATCAGAGCCTCAGTTCAACATTGATATTGGATGGAATAGAAGGGTGCAATCAAAGTGACTATTCACATAAAAGTAACTTCAAAGTGACTAGAATTAGAGTCATAGAGTGTCCTTGGAAAAGGTTGGCATACTGCTGTGCGTGGTAAATTTAGCACCACACGGGAAATCGTGGTGTGCGAGTGTGCATGGTAAATTATGGCACCGCATCAAAGATTATTATGTGTAGATGCACACACTGAAATTAGCCTTGCGCAGTAAGCACACACATAGTAAGGTGCACATGGGGTGCACAAGTATTGCTTAATGCAGAGGAGTTTTGTTCGTACGTGCATAAGTATGAGTATAAGTTGTTTTGTGATAGTGTATTGAGTAGTGTGTGCAGATATTTGAGCGTGAAGGAATATGTTAAACTTGACATGGTGCATGCATAGGGAAAAAATGCATGTAGAATATCGGTGCACAGTATTAAAACTGTGTGCAGTGGATTTTGGCACACAATGCCAGAATAGTGCGCGTAAGTAGTCGGTATGACGAAGAAGAAACACATAGTAGATTTAGGTGCACAGAGAAGCATTTACCTTGTAATATTGCTATGCATGATAATATAAATGAATAGGTCAAGTTAATGCATGTGAATTCTGAGTTTAAATTGCATAATAATAAAAGAAAAATAAACACATAACCACATTGAAGCATTAATTAAAAAGAATTTTGAATTTTAATTTCTTCTAATTTAGACAGATGAAAATAAAATATAAGATTACAAATATATATATATATATATATATATATATATATATATATTATAAAAGAAAACAAGGGTCATAACATCACCAAATAGAAATTGTAATAAAACAGTCTAAAATCTATTTCTATATTTATATAATCGTATTAATCACAAAATTACAAAAGGGTGATGACAACAATTATCATGTTGTAAAAAGGGTCGTTGAAGAACAAGCCTATCATCTCTGGTACTCTTTACCTCCGCTATTGAATATTCAAAATTCATTGAGACATGTTATCTTAGTTGAAGACTTACTTCATATTAGTGATCTTCACCTTTAAAGAGGAGTCTAACTAGATCGGTTGATTTTCTCCAACACTTTTGGTCGCTTTAACCATAGATTCCTCCTTCTTATGTCGCTTACTCCTTTTCTTCTTAGTGGCTGGCATGTTGATGACTAAATCCTTTATAGTGGGATTCATCCTGACTTCCAATCATGAGTCTATAACCAGCTCTATGTGGAACTTAGTTGCTAGAAGGTGCGTATGAACCCTTTCCTCCTTATTCACAAGAAAGCCTAGCATGTTGCTCAAATAGTCAGTCTCACTCGACTTAGATTTGTCCATGTATCTCAAGTTGGGGATACCGAAATGTGTGTTTATAGAGAGTAGGAAGTCGAGAAGCTTGAAGATTACTACAGTCATGGATACGTAGATATCTTCATACTTGGGGAGTGGTAATTATAGAACTCCATTTATGAAGCACAGACAGATTACGTACAAGAGCAATGGGTTTCCATGCTTGACCAATCCATTTCGAATGATTATATTTTAAGTTTGTTACATGGCAATGTTCAGTTGACGTCACATGGCTACAAAGTACCGAATGAATGGAGTAGGGTGATTTGAATAGCTATCACCTTCTCCATGAGTGGTGGATTTGGCATGTTGAGACACGTGATACCTCATCTTGGCGAAAGTGGTTTTGACAATACCACCTTCTTGCGCAAGTGTATCTCGGAAGATACTACGCATAAACGTTCTCAAGACTTGGGTCTTATCTATAATTTTCGTGGTGATAACACCAGGAAACCGAGAGTGATAATGTTAATGTGTATGTTGAATCGAATTAGTGCATATTCTCGTGAACTGTTGATTGGTTAGTCTAATTAGTTTCGATGGCTGCACATTTTGCAAAATTAACAACAACTTGGTCAGGACAGACCAGTGTAGAGTCCATAGGAATGGAAGAGGCATAGGGGAATTACAGTCATCCAGAGAAGAGCATAGGGATGGATGTCCATTTGGGCATGGAAGGAACGAACTCCAATGGACATGGAGAAGAAAGGAATGAAGATATGAATATGGATGAGACCATTAAGAATTTGTAGAAGGATGTCCAAATCCATAAATCTAATAATGAAAGGCTTATGAAAGCCAAAGAGCAGTAGGATGACTTCAACATGAAGCTATTGGAAGGTTTGAACAGACTAGAGAAGAAATTGGTTAAGGAGAGTAACTCAAGTAGATCTGAGAGTCACAAATACTCAGAGGAGAAGGGATAATTAAGAAGTGCTAGTGGACATCACCATCATCCCCATAGACATTCCCATAAGAGAGTAGGCAACAACTCAAGTCTATCCCCTATCAGAAGGTATAAGAGATCTGGGACGGATGAGTTGCGAGGAGAACTGAACAAAATAAGACCTCCTACATTTGATGGTGAGCACAAGAAGGATGAAGATGTCGAAACATGGTTGCTAGGAATTTTCAATTGCATAATTATTCTTCTTATGTTGAAGGTAGAATTGCTATCTATCAACTCAAAGGAAAGGCCTCCATGTGGTGGGATCAACTTGTGCAGATACAACACATTGTGGAGAAAAGTGTTACTTGGAGAGAATTCAATAAGTATTTTGAGAAGAAATACTTGACCAAGAGATACTATGACAAGAAAATGAAAGAGTTATTTGAACTTAATCTTGGAAGTATAACCATAGATGAATATGAGAGAAGGTTTCTGGAACTGTTGAAGTATGTCTCTTTCATTAAGGATGAGACAGTTAAGATTCAATGGTACTTAAGTGTATTACCATAATTCATCAGTGACAAAATACAATATGATGATCCGAAGACATTAGAAGAAACCATAAGAAGAGATAAATGCTTATATGACCAGCAAAAAGCAAGACCAACTTTCCAAAAGGCTTGGAAAGACAATAAGAAATTCAATATGGCTCAGAGGAAGAAGGGAGCTAATCCACCATTCTTTAGAAATAATCCACAATGGCAACAAACACATAAGGAAACTAGAGTGATTGACATAGGGATTCAAGGGCCAAGACAACCACCTATGCAATGTTGGGGTTGTAAAGGAGACCATTGGTTCAAAGATTGTCCTCATAGAGGCAAAAAAGGTAGGACTGTACACAATGTACAATGAGTTGAGGTAGTAAAGGACATGGGCATAAATGTGCCAAGGATTTATGTATCCCTGGACAACAAGCAAGCAGAGTATCAGTCCCACATGATTGAAGTGGAAGGTATGATCAACAACCAAACCCTTGCTATTTTAATTGATTCAGGAGCTAACCATAGTTATATAGACCCAAAGATGGTGGAAATTTTTCATTTACCAAGAAGAAAGCATGGGAAATCCTGGTTGGTGCAACTGGCTACAGGAGCTAGGAGAAAAGTTAATGATATGGTTAAGTCTTGCCTCATAGACATGAATGGACTAAATAGCAAGGCAGATTTGAACATCTTACCCTTAGGTTCCTATGACTGTTTAATTGGGATGGATTGGTTGGACCCACATCTTAATCTATTGGATTGTCATAAAAAGGAATTAACCTACTTGGATGAAGAATGGAACCAAAGGAAAGTGCAGGCAATTCCCAGGGCAGTAACTGTTAGAGAAATTTCAGCAATACAGCTGAAGAAATGTTATAGAAGAGGATGTCAAATATTTGCAGCTCGTATGGAGGAGACACCTAAAGACAAGGTGACAAATTTGGAGGATTATCCAGTCCTGAAAGAATTTGAAGATGTATTCAAGGAAGTACCAGGACTACCCCCAAGGAGAGACAATGATTTATCTATAGATTTGATGCCTATAGCAGTGCCAGTATCAAAGACTCCTTACAGGATGAGTACACCAGAATTGAAAGAGTTACAAATGTAGCTTGAAGAACTTCTAAATAAGGGGTATATATGCCCAAGTGTATCACCTTGTGGTTCCCCAATCTTGTTTTTGAAAAAGAAATATGGAACGTTAATATTGTGCATTGACTTTAGACAATTGAATAAAGTGACGGTTAAGAACAAATATCCTCTATCAAGGATTGATGATATCTTTTATCAATTGAATGATGCATGGATATTTTCAAAGATAGATCTCAGATCAAGATACCATCAGGTAAGAATTAAAGAAGAAGATATTAGCAAGACCGCCTTCAGGACAAGGTATGGTCATTATGAGTTCACAGTTGTACCATTTGGATTGTCAAATGCACCAGCTGTTTTCATGTGGTTAATGAATGGTGTTTTCCGAGAGTATTTGGACAAGTTTGTCATTGTCTTTTTGGATGACACTCCTATATATTCCAAGTTAGAGGAAGAGCATGAACATCATTCGAGGATGGTGTTGCAATTATTAAGGGAACAATAGTTGTATGCCAAATTGAGAAAGTGCCCATTTTATCAAAAACAAATTCATTATTTGGGGCATATCATCTCAAAAGATGGGATAGCAGTGGACCCTGAGAAGGTAGAAGCCATTAGAGAATGGTCAAAATCAAAGAATGTGATAGAGGTAAGATATTTCATGGGTCTTTTAGGTTATTATAGGATATTCATTGGAGGATTCTCGAAGATAACGCACCCAATCACTTCCTTGCAAAGGAAAGGTATGAAGTTTCAGTGGACAATGGACTGTGAAAGGAGTTTTCAACATTTGAAACAATTATTGACAAGTGCTCCAATACTAAGGATTGCAGACCCAAATGAAGATTTCATTGTATGCACAGATGCATGTAATGAAGTACTGGGTGGATTCCTCAGTCAAAATGGATTCGTGATATGTTATGAATCAAGGAAGTTGAAGAAGCATGAAAGAAACTATGCCACTCATGATTTGGAGTTGGAAGCCATAGTGCATGCCTTGAGGAAATGGAGACACTACCTCATGGGAAAGAGGTTTGAGCTAAGAATAGACCAAAATGGTTTGAAATATTTATTTGATCAGCCAAATCTAAATGCTAGACAAAGCAGATGGATAGAATTTCTAAGCGAATATAACTTTGATATAAATCATATCAAAGGGAAAGAAAATAAAGTGGCTGATGCACTCAGTAGGAGAGTGCATGAGATTCATGCTACAACCATCAAAATGTAAAAATTTTGGAGGTTGAAAATATAGATTTGTAGTATAGATAATTGGTAGCAATGCTACAACAAGGTAAGACACCACAGAAGATGAATATTTATAAGAGATGGAATACTGTTACACAAGAATAGAGTTTTTATACCAAATGTCCAGGACTTGAAACGTATAATTTTGCATGAGATGCATAATGATCCTTATGTAGGGCACCCTGGATATCAGAAAAACATAACAACAGTCAAGAGACAATACATTTTTCTAGGTATGAAGAGAGAAATTGAAGAATACATCGCTAGGTGTATGGAGTGGCAGAAAGTTAAAACAGAGCATAGGCACCCAGCAGGATTATTGCAACCTTTGCCATTGTTCCTGAATGGAAGTGGGAAGTGGTGACAATGGATTTTATTATGAGATTTCCCAGAATAGGCAAGCTACATGATTCAATTATGGTAGTGGTGGAAAAGCTTACAAAAGATGCCCATTTTATTCCACTAAAAACTACTCACAAAGAAACATATGTTGTTGATATTTTCATGAAGGAAGTGGCATGATTGCACGGAATTCCTAAAACGATTGTATCTAACAGAGACCCAAAATTCACCTCGAGTTTCTTGAAAGGATTGTTCAAAGGATTCAGAATGAATTTGAACTTTAGTATAGCTTATCATCCCAAGTCTGATGGATAGGAAGAAAGAGTGAACAGGGTGATAGAAGATACGTTGATAATGTATGTGATGGATAAACCATCAAAATGGGAAGGCTACCTACACTTGGTATAATTCGCTTATAACAATGGGTATCAGGCATCATTGAAAATGAGACCATTTCAAGAACTTTATGGTAGGAGGTGAAATACTCCAGTAAGATGGGATAACCCCACTGATAGAATAGTAGTTGGGCTAGAATTGCTCAAGGAGATGGAGGACCAAATGTTAAAAATTAAGAAGAATTTGAAAGCTTCCCAAGATAGACAAAAACGTTATGCTGATAAAAACAAAATCCACAGAGAATTCAAAGTGGTTAATCATGTTTTCCTAAAATTGAAAGCTAACAGGAGTTCCCTGAACCTGGGAAGCTGTGCCAAGTTAGCAAGCAGATTTTGTGGACCATTTGAAATGCTAGAGAGGATTGGTCCAACTGCTTATATTATTGCATTTCCTGCATCTATGTCTGTTCATAATGTCTTCCATGTATCATTTCTAAGGAAATATATACCCGATGTTAATCATGTTATTGATTGGAATGTTATTCAAGTGAAGCAAGAAGGCGCTTAACAAGTGCATCCGGTGTGCATCCTGGATCAAAAAATCAAACAACTCTGGAATCGAGACATAAGGCTTATAAAGGTCCAATGGACCTAGTACGGACCTGAAGATGCTACTTGGGAGCACAAGGATGCAATGCAGGTAGAATACCCGCATATTTTGGAAGAATTTTGATAATTTTCTTGTATATGGGTACATTATGCACTGAGGATAGTGCATTAATAAGGGGAGGGGATTGTAATATCCCTCAGTTGAACCCAAATGTAAATATAATCCAAGTATATTTAAGCTAGTGAGTTTTTTAGACATCATTTTTGTAATACACCTTTCATGGCATGGTACGCGCATATACTGCGCAGTAAAGGGATGTAATGTACATTGTTGAACCTATTTTGTTACCTAAATGAGCAAAACAAAGGTGCTTACAAGCTTAGTTGGGTTAGCTAAGAAAGACAATTGTAAATGAAAAGGGTTAGAGAAAGAAACATAAAAGAACAAGCTAAGAATTAAACTAAGAAATAAAAGAACAACTAAACTATTGAGCATAAGGACATAAGAAAAAAAAACCAATAAAACTCATGTCACCAATGGCAAGGATTATATTAGTGAAAGAAAACACCAAGAAGAAAGAGGACTTTGGGTCCCTTCTTCGTCCAAGGGAGGGCTCTTGGACCCCCACAACTAAGCTCTTCTTACAACTTTGAATGAAATGGTGAAAGAATTCCAAGCTAATCCACTCAAGAGGTGAGATGGATTGCCCAATGTAATGATGCTAGTATGCTCTTGATGAGAAAAGAGGATTCCCCAAGAAAATAGTAGCAACATAACATTGCAAATGAATTCCTTGAAAATGAAGTGAACCTATGGCCTTGTTTTATATCACCTCTTTGAGGTACTGTGAAACCAGCTTATAGTGTGAAAAGTGGCTATTTAGGGCATTTTTAGGTCTTTGACCAGCCACCCAGTCAGATTCAACCGAGATTTGGGTGTCAAATCAGCTTGGAAGCTGAAACAGAAGTGGGTGGGAGGCCGACCAATCTCATAAATGCATCGTTCTCAGATGTGCGTGGATTTTAGTGACCACATTCACGCATCGTGCATGTGTTCTTTTAGTGCATTTCTGGATCACGCATGTTTGTGCACGCCCTGTGTAGTCATAGCGCACCTTAATTTTATCACTAGTTGTATAGTTTTGGACCTTTTGGAAATTCTTTTGTGGTAATTTTGGTCCATGGGTGACCTCATACCTATTTGACGATGCTGTATTTCTATAACCATTTGCAGATGAAATTTCAATGATAACAGATGCCCCCTGATGGATGAGGTTAGGAGCATACGTATAGTCGAAATTCATCAATGTTTCTTCTACTGAGAGTGACATTGTAAGAGAGAGCGATAGTGAGAGTATCAAGAGTGACCCATTGGAGGGAGAAGGGAGCCTATAGGACCAAACCATCCATAAGGTTTGTAAAAAATAAATTCTATACAAATGAGGTGGGCATGCCCCATGCTCGTGTCATGTAACTCAAAAAAGAATGGTGTTGTATAGTAACTGAAATGGTGTGTTGATGTAGACAACTGCAGCACCATCGGGGGTGTTCATGATAAAGGTAGAAGACAATTATGAGGAGGAACATACTCTAAATAGTAGGCAATGACACCTGTAAGAAGTGCCACGGATTTTGTAGACATTGATAGCCTAGCTGAGTTCAGAGGTCTTTAGAAAATATGAGAAATAACTGCAATAGTCATAAAGTAAGACCCACCGTAACATGAGGAAGTGTTGAAGTCGAATGTAATAGGGGTCAATGACAGCAAGGAGCAATTTGTGGTTCTCCTTGTTCCATCTGAGACCTCTCATTGGAAAGGTAATGAGAGTCAAGATACTATCACCCTTCTGAAAATTGTGTTGATGTCAACAAAAGGGGGAGGCGTCTCTAAGAAGAAAAGGGATTTGTGAAATCTACTAGGTGAGGTTTGGAACTGAGGAGGTACATGGAAAAAATCAAGATGTATGAAGACTCAAGAATGCCTTTAGTTGGGGGTATATGCCAAGTTAAGTGGCCACAACCGTTTAACTAGGTCGAGTGTCATGGGGACAACAAGACGTGGGATAAGTTGTGTCAGAGGTGGGACAAAGTGGACAAACTCAAAGAGAAGAGGTAAGTGGACTGTGGTATACTTGGAGTATATGGATGATGTCAATAGGAGTAGATGATAAGGAGTGCCCCAACCAAGGGTGACATGGGTTGCGTTTTCCAAAAAAGGGAAGAAGCTCACCAAAGGTGGTGACAAAAAGATATTTAAATGCTGGAAACAGGGGCTTTTTACAATTTATAAAGAATAATTTGGGATGAGTATACAAATACAGAAATGGGTGCCCTAATGTAATATGGTTGATCTGGTGAGGGCGCAATGTGCTTGGAGAACTAGTGGAGGTTGGGGGACCCATGGGTGGGTTTTTGTATTAGGTAGATAGTATGGAGGGAAATTTGTGGAGGGGAAAACTGATTGTGGATGAAATGGAGGGTTAATGATATTGCAGAGGTATAGTCAAAATAGAACCTTGAAGAGATAACCTGGGAGTCCATTAGGAAAGCTATCAAAATGAGGAGAAGGAGTATGTGGATGATTCATGACATGATGTAAGACTATCAGGACTCCCATCCCTAAAGGGGTGAAAAAAACAACATGAGTGTCAAAGTGCCAAAGGGTTCTATGAATGGGACAACTCATGTGGGCAAGAGTGCTACCGAGTGATAGTACCCAAAATGAAAATGGAGGTGTCGGTACTATAGAGCCAAAGATGGGGATCCTAAAGAAAAATGTCAGAGGGTGTGACTGGAGATGAAAATGAGATTTAGAGGGAATGATCACATGCCAGTGTTGATTATATACCTGAAGGGGTGGTGCTAGTGTATGATGACCAAGTACTTGCACACATGACAAGCAAAATACCCGACATGAACAATATCTGAAGAGAATCAAACATACAAGCATTTATTTGATAATTTTGACCATGAGCATGTGTACCTAAATGGGTATGAAAAAATGGTGCCCTGAGGGCTAGGGATAACAAATGGCATGGACATTGTCTTGATGTATATGATGGGATGCTGATCTTGTGAATGAATATGGATAAAAAAAAAGACACCTGGAGCTCCTGAAATGGGGTTTGGAAGTTTGGAAAAAAAGTTTGTATATTATGTGGTTGCAGGCAATCATTTGTACGATGCCGGTCCACTGGCGAGAGAGGGACTGGTCACAGCTGAGGGATCTCATGGATATTGAGGAGATGGGGGTTCATGCCACTTTGGTAGCCTGTGGGCTGCTAAAGTTCTTTGAGTTCCCGTTGATACAGGCTCAGGAGTATCTTCTACAGTTTTTGATCCGGATGGGGAGTCTGGATCTGCATTGTTTTATGGTACGGGGAGAGCAGCTATCCTTCACTGCGGTGGAAGATGTGTACTTTTTGACTAGGCTCCATTTTAGGGAAACACCCCTACCGATGGAGCCTATGTTACCTGGGGACATGTAGTTAGCTACCTCGGGCCATAGATATTGTTCGAGGGAGAACTTCATGTCAAGCTCCATAGTGAGTATCAGGGTGATGGATGCTTTAGTTCATCGCTGTGTAGCAGGGATGATTGTGAGGGTATATGGGTTCCTCACAACTCAACATATTAGTGGTGGTCAGCTGAGGGTTATGGGGAGGGCACTGGCCAGAGAGCATTTTTCCTGGGGTTTGATGTTGCATGCCAAGATGGTAGGGTAGCTGGACAAATGTCGAACTATGAACTCAAGGGACTTTGCCTTTGGGTCCATCTTGGTGGCCTAGTTTTTGGAGAGGGTGTCGATGTTGTGCCCTAAAGTTTTATTGGGTGCACCTGGTGTGCAAGAGCTATGACTGAGGTGGTGGTCGATGATTTGGATTCACCACGGTGGTGGTGAGGGTGGCCATTTTTTCACGGCTGAGGCTTCACAGGTGTGGCGGCAGATGCCATAGATCATACTGCAGTATCCATACTGTGGTGTTGACTTTCAGGGTGATCCATATATGGTATTACCTCCTAGAGAGGTGTTTGACCACCGAGGTCTATTTTTTATTTTGATATGTTGATTTTTGAGATAGCATGACATGTGTATTATGTATAGATGTTGATACTATCGTTTGGTTGCTTGTATGTGCAAATGTGGGACCTCGCAGGCATGAGGTTGAGTTGATGAGAGTGTCAGCTCGTCAGGGGCCAGTGAGACCATCGTGGGGAGAGCCGCAGGTAGGAGAGAGATGTCAGCACGAGAACGTTGAGTCTAGACCAGCTGACGATGAGAGAGCGACTAGGAGACATCGTTTTGATGGCCCTGGTGTCAAGACATCGCATGCTCCTCCGGTGGAGGCCCGCAGATATTTTGAGGATATTCACTGCCACTTGGAGGTTGTGCTACAGGGAGTTCCTAAGGGCATGTGGTCACACATCTAGGATGGGGGTGTCTTGGAGCAGTGTGTGGGAGTGTCGCTGACGTGGCAGACCATGGTGTGGTGAGAAGAAATAGTAGGTGCTACAATGACCGAGTGGTTACCTCTAGGTCCGGAGGGACCGATAGTGGGTGGGGCACCACTGCCTGAGGGAGGGATAGGAGGTGGTTCTCTAGAGGCACCTTGAGTGTCTCTCTATGTATGTTTGTATTTTAGTATATAGGCTGGTGAGCCCATTTTGGTGTAGTGGCACTAGTTTTGTACTAAGGTGCTTCATTGGCCTACGGATTTTGTATATGATGTATTTTATGTGTATGTAAACATTTTGATGGAACTGTTGACCAATATATATATATATA
>JZKD02S2006917.1:71810-101855 GCA_000966675.3 Picea glauca | reverse complement strand
GATGATGTCTAATCTATATATGTTGTGGTAGGCTTGTGATGGTTTATCTGTGTGTAGAGATATATTGATGTGATATATGCCAATCGAGTATAATGTTAGCTAGGTTATCTGTAATTTGATTTAATTGTCTTGGAATATGTGTAAATGTAATCAAATCAAAATGTTGAGATAAAAGTCTAACTTGCAGGTATTTACAAAAGAGGAAAAGATCACAGACATGGTACACATTGTTGAGATAGAGGATGACTAGTTGGGAGTCAAGAAAGACGCTAAGGTGACGAATATAATGATGATGAGCATCGGCGAGGAGGCCAATGATGGCAGTGTACTCAACTTGGTTGTTGGTTGCTGAACCTAAAAATATGCCGCTAGAGTGGAGCAGTTCATTTGAGGGGGTATAGAGGGCCCAAGCTATCGAAGCAAGATTTTGTGTCCAACAACTGGTGCCATCGGTGTAACCGATGTGGTAGGCCAGTGTAGGAAGCATCTATCAATAACACAAATGATAGTTTGTACATGAGGGATGGAAAAAAGATTAAAAACACTACAAAAGAAATAACCTAATGTTGAATGGCTATTCTTAGGCGTAAAATTTCTTTAAGTATAACTCGTTGATGGGTTTCTTCAGAGAGAGGACTTCGGGGGAAGCCAGGATGTATGTGCCTTTGGTGGGGCAATGTTGGATAATGTAGGGGCCATGCCATAGTGACTCAAATTTTCCATTACTGAGGGTATCGTGAGCGATATCATAAGCAAGGACGATGTCTCCTTCGTGAAATGAGCAAAGGTTGACATGGCAATCAAAGGTGGCCTTTGACCATTTTTTGGCTACCTCATTGTTCTGTAATGAAGATCGACGATCTTGATCCAGGGACTCTAAGTTCAGCAAATGTTGCTCCATTGGAGCAGTGTTGGGTAATATCTCAATTGAGGTGCGTAAGGTGGGAATTTTGCACTCGATATGAAGAGTGGCCTCGACCCCATGGACTAGATCAAATGGTGTGAAACCAATGGTCGTTTTCACAGTCATATGGTAAGCTCATATCACAGAAAATAACATATGATGCCAATTGGTCTTATGTTTATTAACCGTGTGCTACAACATGGTCTTAAGGACCTTGTTAACTGCTTTGACCTATAAGTTAGAATGAGGGTAATATGGTGAGGAAAATTCATGGGATAATCCCAACCATGATGAGAGTTCGACGAAAATCTCATTCTTGAAATGTTTCACATGATCGAAAACTAGTTGGAGTGGTACTCCAAAGTGGGATATGACGTGATTAAAGAAAAAATGCGTTGCAGTGTTAGTGGTGTTGTTGAAGGTGGGCATGGATTCAGCCAATTTTGTGAAGTAATCGATTGCGACAACAATGTATTTGTGTCCATTACTAGATGGGGGGTTACAAGTCATGAAGTTGATGCCCCATTTACAAAAGGGGCCTGTAGTAATGACTAGGTGAAGAAGAGCAGGTGGTGCTCATGCTTTGTTGGCATAAAGATGACATTTATTGCATCTCTTCATGGAATGAATGAAATTGTGAAACAATGTAGGAACAAAATAACCTTCTTAGATGATTTTCTGGGTAGTGGACATTCTCGAAAGATGGCCCCCACATGTGCCGCTATGGCATTCGTTTAAGACTCGATTGGCCTTTTCAATAGTCAAGCATTGACGAAGTATGGTGTCGACCCCTCATCGATATAAGATATCTCCAATGAGGAGATAGCGGGGGGCCTGGTGGAGAATACGATGACAATCATCTCATGAGAGGTGGTTACCAAACTTTTGGGTTTGGATATAGACAAGGAGGTCACCGTACCAAGGATCATCCAAAGTGATATAAAAGAGATGTCCATCAGGGAAGTCGGTATTGACGGGGGCACTGACAGTATTAGAGGGGAAGGCCATGACAAGTTCAATGAGGATGAGAGCTTTCTTTCTATTGGGTGTTGAAAATTCGAGATCATACTCTTGAAGGATAACAATCCATCGGGCAAATTTTCCATTAATTTGCCGACGATTGAGCAAGTATTGCATGGGGCTGGAATCTACTATGACCCTAGTTGTGTGAAGCAGAGTGTAATGGCGCAGTTTCTGGACTGCAAGGATGACTGGAACGGCTAGTTTCTCTTCATGTTTATACTTCAGGGGTGGCCCTGAGAGGTTTTTACTAATGTAGTAAATGACATGCTCACGATTGTCATCACTGATTTGAACGAAAACTCCTACTATTGAGACAGTTTATGCTGATATGTAGAGGATATAGTCAGGTGGACTAATTAAAGGGGTGTTAGAGAGTGTCATTTTAAGATCGTCGAATGATTTTTGGGCATGTTCATCCCAGTGGAATGGGATGTCATGGCATAGTAAGTGAAGGAAACCGTGTGCTCAAGTAGCATAGTCTGGGACAAATCACCATAGAAAGATATCTTCTCCTTGTAGTCTCTGGAGTTGACGTAAATTCCCAGGGGATGGAATTTCTATGATGGCTTGGACTTTCAGGGGGTCCATGGTAATACCGCTTTGGGAAATGATGAATCTGAGGAGGCGCCCGGCAGTGATGCAGAACACACACTTGAGGGAGTTCAAGTGGATGTTGTACTGATGACACCATTGGAAGATGATCCGTAAATCATCAAGATGTTGGGTGCATTTTTTGGATCAAGATGTGAGGTTGCCCAAGTATGCAAGGATGATATGAGATAGATCATGGAAAATGTATGTCATAGCCCGTTGGAAAGTTGCATCATCATTCTTTAGGCCAAAAGGCATGACACAATATGCAAAAGTACCCCAAGGGGTGGTGAATGCGGTTTTGTATTGATCGGCTGGATGGATTTGGATTTTATTATAACTAGAGAAACTGTCCATGAAGGACAGAGCCTCGGGTCCTACGTAGTCATCGATAATTTGATAGATGAAAGGCGTTGGAAAGTTGTCTTTGGGACATGCGTGATTGAGATCGCAAAAGTCCGTGCAGACATGGATAGTGCCCTATTTTTTGTTAACGAGTACAGGGTTGGAAACCCATGAGGTATAGGCAATGGGGTAGATGAACCTAGCCGCACGTAATTTGACAATCTTAGATTTGATGGCTACTGCTTTGGATGGGTGTAGCAGTCATTGTTTTTGACGAACCGGTGTAATATCAGGCCAGGTGTCGATGCGATGTTTGACAATAGAGGGGTCAAGGCCAGGCATTTCTGTGTATGACCTGGTGAAAATATCTCGATATTCTTGGATGAGGGCTTTGTAGGCAGTGATTTATTGAGGGGAGCATGCGACGCCAATGGTGATTTCCTCGACGACTCCATTTTTTATGGAAATATTGATTTTGATGGTCGGGGAAATGTTGGGCATGTTGCCTTCTTCAAAAGCATCAAGGGTAGGAATGGAGTTGTTGAACCAGTCAATATGCCCTGATGGGATAAAATCCTTGGTTTCGACTGCATATATGGGGTGTTGGTTAGGAAGCATATAGGCTTCCTGTGGAAAGAAGAGCGCTCTGTGGTGTAGCACATCCCATGGGTAGTCACGAGTGTTTAATTCTTTGAGTATGTCCTTGTCACAATGGAATTGGCAGGAATACAAAGGATCTAAAAGAGTGATATCGTTGAATGTCACCATGTGGTTATCCTATGGTGATGAAGAAGCAGGGGGAACGATGCAATGGGATTGCGATGGTTCGCTCAACATAAACCAAATATCGAGTTACTGAGGAGTACCAGTGGTAGTTGGATGTAAAATTTTTGTAGGGAAATGAATGGGAGAATTGGGGGGATTTGGGGGCAAATCCTCAAATAAGTCATCCAAGAATCATGGAGGAATAGGGAGTGCCTCTGGTTTAGGAGAAATGATATGAATAATCTCTAGTGATTAGGTAAGGTTAGTCATCGATTCTATAGGGGGTACAAGGGTTTGAATCAAGGTCATTTGGTGTTGCCTGTATTCAATGATCATAGGACATTGATATGTAAAATGATATAAGGATTCAAATAGAGAGAAAGGGCATCTCATACATTCATTGACTTAAATTGTGACATAATGGATGTCAATGATGTTTGGTAGGGATTATGTAGTTGGATTGGGTTTGTGCTGGAAGCTTTGGTGTACTCTGACTAATGTCTGTCAGAATTGAGGTAGTGTTGGGAAATGGTGTGTATAATAGCCATATTCCGAACATATGGTGCAAGCGAATTTAGTTCACAGCCCTTTGCTACTTGTGTTAGGGGAGATAGTGGCAGTACTTGCTACAATGGTGAGTGGTGATGGTGTTTGATTGGGTTGAATTAGGTTACATAACTCAGGTAGAGATGGGCATTTGTTGGTTGGGTATACATCTTTCTCACATAGCGCGCAAGGAGATTGGACACATGGGGGAAGTGGAGTTGTGGGCTCCTTCTTCTTTTGCCTGCCCCCAGCTATGTGTTGGCAACCAATTCAATTTTTTCCATTACCTTAAAATATGCCTACACCTATGTCTCCTGAACTTCAAATTTTTATCGCATTTTGCAAATAGACGATATTTTCATTTCATGTGAAACTTGCAAATTAGTTTCGATTTATTTTTCACGACTGAAAGCGTGAAAACTCCTCCATCATTATTTGAATTGTAATGAGCTTCTCATTGATATTATGAAAGGCACTTACCTTTGGTTTATTATTATGTGGCTGAAAAGATTTTTCAAACTATGACGTTCTTGCTTTGATTGCGCAACTTCACTTTTATTTGATTGATAAGGTATTGAGCATGTAAATTTATGAATTATACTTGATTATATAGGGGTCATGGTTGATTTTGGTTTTTATATGATGTGATCCTTACTATTTTAATCTCTTGACTTATCGATTTTATGAAATCTCTTATCACAATGTTTTTATAAACTTTGATTACACATTATGCAACAAGCGCATGGGTAATATATGAGTCTGATTTCATATTGAATGGCAATAGTTTCAAATTATGCAATGGCACGTTGGTTAAACATTTGAGTTTTTATTTAATGGTTTGAATTATTAATTGGTGCATGTTTACTTTGGGTTTGATTTAACATTGAACATTCATGGTTTCAAATCATAGATTAGCGCATTGGTATAACTATCCATCGTTTAATCCTTGGGTTGGCCGAATAATTTGGTTATGATTGATTGAACAGTGTTGTACTCTGCCATTACTATGTTGCATGGTGGTGGATAATCCCACCACCCTCACACACGTACATTAATTTGCATCCCCTTTCATCGTCCTCAGTTGTTATCCCAAATGATTTTCCTCATGTGTGTTTAATCTGAACCCTACAATGCGTCCGCACCATGGCTCTGGTCGTAAGGACTGAACCTAATGGCAGCCAGGCATTGTTGATGTTCGACGGTGCCTACAGTGACCTTGAGGAATTCAGATGGATCCCATTCATACAAAAGTTTGATGGCTATAACCCTAGTGTGGCTCGACAATTTGCATTAACTTTTGATGGCTGCCGAGCCAAGGTTGGGGATGTGCAATTGGAAATTGATGAGCAATTTCTCAGTTTAGCTATCGGTCTGCCTGCTGTCGGATAGAGATGGTAAAAAAATTGCAAAGTGGAAGATGTCCCATGGAAATTTCTCTTCCAGTCATGAAGAGTGAGCTCCTGTGACAAAGGTTTGCCCACGAATATGCTAAAGCAACGATGGCACGACTTGCTGATGATAACCAAACAATTTATCACCTGCGAGGGCAGGTATGGTTTCGTTTTCTTGTACCACCTTCGGATACTTATGGTTTTCATGGGATATGAGCTTAATATGGCTTACTACTTGCATAGGAGTCTGTTTAAAATGTCTAAAAGATACAAACGAAACCAGGCCTCTAATAGCCTATTCCATTTTGGGTTAATTAAAATGCTTGTGGTTTGTCATTTGGGTTTACGCCGAGACTGTTGGAATGAGTTTCTTATTCGCAATAATTTTGAGGACTAAAGCCTACCACAGGTTGAAAAACCTGTGGTGAGCAAGAGAAAGTCAGTACCCCTTATGCCTTACAGTGCTTTGTTACCTAAACCCCTACCCGATTCACCTATTGACCTACCCAGTTCTGTCACCAAGGATGTGGAAAATGTTAAACCCATGGCTAAAAGGCCTAAGGCCAAACCTACTGTGAATTCTAAAGGCAAGAAGAATGCCCGATTAATCTCTTGCATGGAAAGAAACCAACCGAAAGTTCTTATCAACCCTGACCCTACCATGGTGAGCGAAGATTCTGAATCGGACGTTGAAAGTTATCTGGAAACTGAGTATCCCTATTCTGAAGGTCTGTGTGATAAACCCTCATACGACTTTGTGAAAAACCTTCCACCTTGCTTGCAAAATGATCCGAATTACCCTGGCATCAAAATGCCTTATGAAAACTCTGACTCATCGAAACCCCCTCCTTCTCTAGCTGAACCAGCTGCTCCACCATGTGATCAGTGTGGCGCATGGTTAGAAAGGTATTATCTTGATGTGCCAATGCTATAGTCCAGAATTCATGCTCTGGAGGATCAAGTTGCAAAGCTCACCAGTCAAAAGGCAAAGATGCCATCCACTAATAAGAAACAGTGAACAACAGGTTCGATTTTGTTTAAGAATGTGGAGTCGGCTACAGCAGTCGTCAATTCAAAGTTGGCATAGCTCAAATAGCCTCACTGGTATGGCTATCACCTGTTTATATGACAAACTCATAAACTCTGTTTACACCGTGGATTTGCTTTAACACATAAGCATGCATTATTGTATATATTTTTGTTTTGATTAATCAAATTTAGCTTCACGAATTAGCTTTGATTGGATTTGGCTTTGATTTGATCGATCGTGGGATAGATTTGATTGTTTTGATTTAGCTTCAATTGAATACTCTATCGATTATTAAAGTTGTTAACATTTTTCTAAACACAGGTCATTTCTAGTATTCCAATTTTGAACACAGTCAATATCTCATTTCGAATTGGTTATACGCGATATGGTTGGCAAATTATGGTTAACTGTTGTAAGTTTATATTCCATGTCTTTTTGACCAATTCGAATACCATTCTGTTATTGCATAACCAAATTACGAATAGATTCAAATCATGACTGTTATACCCAACCTGTCGATTCCCATCGTTTGACTGTGTTATCATTTCGATTCATATATTGTTTAAATTTGATTTGGGAACAAAACTGATTTTGCCCAGGATTACGATTTGTTTCTATATTTGACTCAGTTACGATTTATTTGATTATTTCCCAGTTTATGGTTATATCTACTGTTGATGGTTATGATCATTATGTGATCCTATCTGTTGACTATGTAAACGTTCAATGATTGTAATCTATGGTGAAGTTTGATGTTGTTATGACTGTTTCGCAATAATCGTAACAATTTTTCCATATTGGCATTTGATTAAAACAATATGAATCGTATGCACATTGTTATAGCTGTGACAAATTGATTATGATTTTATCGATTTGATTGTGATATATTACATCGTATATTATACGATATGATTCACCATTCATTTAATTTGATACAAAAGTCCTGTTATGATTTGACCATATTTTATGGCAACTAAAAAAACAGAGCATTCTTAACCTGTCTCGTTTGAATCACTTTTCGATTTGGTTAAATTTGACTAATAAACTCATCGGAATTATAGTGATTCATTTTGGATATTTATTAAAAGAAAATTAAATTTGATTCTTTTGAAAAGATTTCATTTGATTGCTATCTGGTCCTGTGTGTTATTTTAGACTAGCTACAAAATCAAATGATTCTGTAGCTAAGTCTGTAGGATCAATTTTCTAGTGTTTTGTTACTGAAATATCTTTCTAATTTGATACTTGTGTTCTATTATAGGTAAATTCGAAATTGCAATTGTGTTTATGAGAAGGTAGGGGATGTTTCAAAGATTTCACTTGCATTTCATTTTCTTAGTTTAGCTGATTTTGGGATATCTCCCAGATTATGTAAAAAAATTTGATATTATCCACAAGGAAGTTTTACCTTGTGAAGAGACCTATATATACTTATGATTTTTGTAATAATGATCATCCTCATTCATGGGAGAACAAGGACATGGAGTTCTAATACAAACTGAAGCAGAATTTGGTGTTTTTTCATAGCTTTAGCTTCTCATTATATCAACATTTTGTTTCATGTTGTGTATATCAATTTGTTTATGGTTTATGACTACTTTAGATATCTAAATCATGTGCAAATGATATAATTGTGATCACTGTTATACATATCTTGTCTCTTCCAAATATGTTAAATACATAACAATTGTTAATTCAGTTCGTGAATGACAGGTTTATCTTCTTCATGAATTGAATTATTTAATATGAGTTTTTGCATAACAGGTTTCCCTTATTGCAGAAATTTATAATCATAAGATTGTTATGATTTTTTATGTCTTGTTTGTCCTGTAAACACTTCAAGGAGAAGCACTGCCAATCATTTACGAAAATCTTTGGAATAACCGGTGCAAGTTTCCTTCCTCCGACCAGCTTAGAAGTCATCATACACAGGGCAGACTTGGAGCACTTCCAGGTCAATTAGTCACTTGTTTGTTTACTGTTTTCATTAGGTAGTTTAATTCAGATATAAGCTTAATTAGATTTCTATTAGATTGTTTAATTTCAGTAAATATATTAGATCATTTAATTTCAGTAGTTTTACTTCTTATTCATAAAATATAAAAAATAAAAAAAAGATTCATGGCTGTCTTAGGGTAGAAAACACATGAGTTTGCAGGTTTTAATTAAATCCATAGGTTGTTTATAGTGTACATTTGTGAATAAGTAATATTACAGCTGGTAATTAGATAGTTGATTTGAGTTATTATAATAGTAATTAGTAGATTGTATATAATAGTTAGAGTAGTTTATAATTAGTTTTAGTTTAATTTAATAGTTTGTTTTAATTAGATTAGTGTGTTGGTCTTAGTTAGTTTGTTTTATTAGTTTTAGTTAGTTTAATTTAGTTTCTTGTATTTAGTTTTAGTTTATTTGTTTTAGTTAGTTTAGTTAGTTTAGATTAGTTTTCTCTTTGGTTTTCTTAAAAGACCTTAGGGCAGCCAACGGAGCCGTTAAACTCATCAGGGTGGTCCATTCCAAACAGCTTGGGTTATTTAGACAACCCCATACCGGTTTCACTCTCCCAGTTGACGGACGGTAAATTTCGCCCATCAACAAATGGCACTAGAAGGAGGGCCTGAACTTAATTAATGGCACGAGGCAGTTGCAAGACTCCTCCTCCACCTAATCACACCCCTATAGTGACTAGAAGCTATTCACAAGATAATATCCCCCCTGAAACAACAACTACTTCAACCGAAGATCCACAGATCATAGTTGAGCCAACAACCCCTAATTCTACAGGTGGTGATTTCCAAGAGATCGTTCGTCACTCTTATTAAAACACATAGTACCTTAGCTAGTCTTAGGCGACCAAACCGCTCGTGGGGTCAACCTTTGGATTTCTCTAATATCAGAGAACAGTTAGGTGATATAGACCTCACTGTGAATCCTACAGATCCAAACACAAATGCTGCTGTAGGAGGATCTAGGATACCTCCTTCACCACCTCCCTCATCTTCTTCCTCTTCTAGGGGAGATTCCTCGTCTGATGAAGGTAATCCACCTTCTCAGCCTTCCACACCCACTACCCCAATGGAAAATCAAAACAACCATGCTAGACCCTGGTTGGACCAAGATGTTGTAGCTGTACCTAGAGCCCAACACCCTTTACCTAAGCACTCGAAGAAATGGCTTCCTAAGTTTGATCCCGATTCAAAACAGATAGCCGAAGACCATATCAAAAAATTTATGTTAGCCATCAGACTCCGTAATGTTGAACATGAAGATGTTGTCTATAGGTTGTTCCCTTACACCTTTGAGGGTAATGTGTCCACTTGGTACTTTTCCCAACAACCCCACACTATAGTGTCTTGGGAAAATTTTGAGTCATGCTTTTTGGAAAAGTTCGGAGATGGAAAATCTCTGGAAGTCTTAGTCATGGATCTTTCAAGTTAAAAAATAAACTCAAAAGAAAAAGTTAAAGATTTTAATCAAAGATTTTTAACACTTAAAAATAGAATCCCTGCAGACTCTATGCCTGTTGAGAGTCTTGTAATAGCTTACTACACTAAATCTCTACATCAAAGTATATCTATTTGGGTGAAACGATCTAAAAAGGCCACATTGTTAGAAGCCTTTGAAGAGGCTACTCAGATTGAAAAAGATATACTTAGTCTTAAAGACTCTTCTAGCAACGAAACTGAGACTGTTTCTTCTTCCAAAAAGAAGATTGAAATTCTCCCCAGAGCTACACAAAACAAAACACAACCCAAAAACTCTGATTTGGAAAATTTAACTAAAGTTGTACAAAAATTGTCTAATCAAGTTATAGATTTAAAAAGATCGACTGAAGAAGCTTCTTCAAGTAAAGGACCCTACAAACCTCCTTTCCGAAAGCCTTTTCCCACCAACCGGCCTAACCCAAACCCTAAAGGCTTGAACCTAGAAAGTTTGCAATGCGCTCTCCAGACAATTATAGGAGCCCAAGATGACTTGATGCCTCCTGAAATCCCTCAAGAGGAAGTCGAGCAGGAAATAACTGAAGAAGAAGAGTCTTCTCCAAACATCTTTGGACACTTCTCGAATAGTATCTTTCAAGCTAACTTCGAGATTGTTCATCCTTACAACACTAGGAGCAAGACAACAAACAAACCTCCTACCGAGAACACCACAACTTCACCTCCAAATCCATCTAAATCAGTAGAAACTAAACAAAGTAATGCTAGCCCTAAATTAGATTATGATGTTGTTGAAGATCTTAAAAAATTACGGGCTAACATTTCTATTTATGAGTTGTTGAAATTTCCATTTTTGTTACAGAAGATGTTGCAAAATATTTCAGACAATGGCAAGAATGGTCATTCAAATGGTAATAAGGTTGTGCAAAGCAAAGTTCTGTAGAAGACTTCCACAAAAATTAATCCTGATCCTCAAGATAAAGGAAGCCTTCCTATACCACCTGTAAATAATGTAAATAATGTAAATAGTGTAAATAACGCAAGTAATGTAGATAAAGTAACATTAGAAACCATGAGTAAGAAATCACAAGCTACTACTCTAAGTACTCGCAAGAATGTACCTCCTTTCCTTTTAACTTTCGAAATCTTCAACAGAAATGTGCATAATTGTATGGTTGATTCAGGAGCATCGTCAAATGTGATGCCTTGGTCAGTTTGCCAGAAGATTAACGCCGAAGTAGAACCATCTTCTTTGAAAATCATACAACTTGATCGAACAGATGTTAAAGTTATAGGCGAATTGAAAAATTTATTGATTAGATTATCGTCTAACCCAAAGGTTCATCAGGTTATTGATATAATTGTGGTGGATATTCCAGAAGTGTATGGTTTATTTTTGAGCAGGGACTAGTCGGAGCAGCTACATGGTTACTTCGCAACAGACTGGTCTCACTTATGGATTCTAGAAAATGGTAAACCCAACAAAATCAGGGTGAATCATGAGCGTTACCTCAAGTTCACAGTAATAGATTTGAATGACCCCAATGAACCATATACACCTTTGGCTGATTCACCTGAAGTCCAAGGGATGGACACCTTCTTCAGAAATTTTATGGCTGAAGATTCACCTGTCAACAATTCGCAACAACAATCTAAGATCATGACATGTACGCAACCAATGGCTTCTATGCAATAGTCCCATGAGCCCGATAGAAATCAAATTTGGTCTCTATATTTTGACGGTTCCAAGTCTAAAGAAGGAGATGGTGCAGGTTGCATCATTATCGATCCGGAAGGTAACAAAACATTATTGGCTTGTAGGCTAGAATTTGAATGTACTAACAATACTGCAGAATATGAGGCTTTACTGCAAGGTCTCAGAAAAGCCTTGGACATGCACATTCAAAATCTGGTTGTATTCGGCGACTCTGAGATAGTGGTCAGGCAGGTGATAAATTCTATACACTGCCTTTCCCCACACCTCAAAAGTTACCAGTCTGAGGTATGGAGTTTAATGAACAAATTTTCTACTTTTAATATAAATTCCATTCCTAGATTAAATAATGCTGAAGAAGATCTTCTAGCTAATGTTGCCTCTAAACTTCTTCCTGCAGAAGGCTTATCCCCAAATGCATTCTCCGTGGAGCTATTGTTTTGACCATCTGTTCCTGACAATATCACAAACTGGAGATTATTTGATAATGATAAGTAGATCATTAACTTTCTGCACATGGAAGAAACCTTTCAAGGCGCTGTGATAGATGAACAAACACACGACGACAATTTGCATGAATTTACGGTAATACCTAATCTGAAATCTCCTGAAGCTCTATCGGACATGGTAAATTTCATGCCCAAATTTGTTGTTAGAATAGAAAAGTTTTATGATTTTGAAGATAAATTTAAAAAGACAGTCAATTGCAAAACTAGAAGTTCCTTATTTTCTTACAAAAAAGTCAATTTAGGGACTAGTGAAAATCCGCAGTGTATCAACCTAGGCTTGGGATGTTCCAGACAAGAAAAAGTTGCTTTTGTTAAATTATTTAAATAATTCAAGGATGTATTTGCATGGACATATGATGATCTTAAAATGTTTGATCCTAATATTATACAGCATGTCATCCCGATGAAGCCCCAAACCTTACCCTTCCAACAGAAACTGAGGAAAATGCATCCTAAACTAGAACCGACCGTACAAAAAGAATTGAATAAAATCCTAAGTGCTAAAATAATTTTTCCTGTTAGACACACTCAATGGGTATCCAACCTCGTCCCAGTGCGGAAGAAAAATGGGGAAATTCGACTTTGTGTTGATTTCTGAAACCTCAACAAAGCATTTGACAAAGATAATTATCTTGTCCCGCCCATGGAACAGATCCTTCAACAAGTATCTGGTTCCGAGAGGCTATCCTTACTAGATGGGTTCTCTGGATACAACCAAGTCTTGATGTCTCTGTCAGACCAATTAAAAACTACCTTCCGTACCCCGTGGGGCACTTATGCTTATCACAAAATGCCCTTTGGATTGATTAACACTGGTGCTACCTTTCAGAGAGCAATGGACATTGCTTTTAGAGGCTTAATCAATCACTCCATAGTAGTCTACTTAGATGATGTGACCGTTTATTCTAAAAACAAAGACGATCATCTAACTCACCTACGAGCTGTTCTACTACAATTTCGTAAATACAGCATCTCCTTGAACCCTAAGAAGTCCATATTTGCAGTAGAACACCGTAAATTACTAGGATTCATTGTGTCTAGTGATGGAATGATTATTGACCCTGAGAGGACCCAAGTCATCGCTAAACTTCCCCCACCTACCTCCAAAAAATCCATGCATTCTTTCCTAGGCCAGCTTAATTTTGTGAGAAGATTTGTCCCTAGTTTCTCCAAAATGGTCAGGCCTCTCCAGAACCTGATTAAGAAAGACACCCAATATCCCTAGGGACCCACAGAAAACCAATATTTCAATGCTATAAAGAAGGCCATAATAGACGCTCCGTCTCTCATGAGCCCTGATTTCTCTCAAGACTTTACACTCTATACTTTTGCCTCTGATCGTTCCTATGACACAGTCCTAACTCAGAAGAACTCCAAGAACAACGAAGTACCCATATCCTTTATGAGCTCTTCTTTCAAAGGTGTTGAACTTAACTACCCAATGGTCGATCGGCAAGCCTACATTGTCTTCAAGGCAGTTAAGCATTTTCGGTCATATCTTTTGAAGTCAAGGACGAAGGTCATTGTCCCCTACCCTGTCGTGAGAAACTTGTTAGTGAAAAAGGATTTAGGAGAGAAAAGAGCCAACTGGGTCACCTCCTTGCAGGAGTATGACTTAAAAATCACCCCAGCATAGATCATGAGAGGCCAAGGGTTGTGTAAGTTGGTAGTTGATTCAGAAACTGAACAACAAGAAAATAGTGATATGTCAAACCTAGAACAACGCGATCATAATTTGATTTGTTGTGCACAAAACCTCGCAAGTCCTTGGTACGATGATATTAGATTTTGTCTTGAACATGGATCAGTGCCCCTCCACCTTGACCCAGCCAAAAGAAGAGCATTGAGACTAAATTCCGCCTCCTTTCATCTAGTTAACGCTATACTATTTCGTCAGAATTTTGATGGCGTACTGATGTGTTGTCTTGAAAAGGATGAAGAAGAAAGAGTCTTTCTTGAGTTGCATGCAGGAGAAGCTGGTGGTCACTTCGGTGGAAACACCACTGCTCATAAGGTTTTAAGAGCTGGTTATTACTGGATGAAACTTTTTAGAGACACCCATGCCTTGTGTTGTAAATGTATCATTTGTCAGAAAGCATCAGGGCGGTTACAAAAACCAGCCTTCCCCTTGCAACCCGTTTCAGTCGATTCTCCTTTCCAGCAATGGGGCCTTGATATTATTGGTCCTATTAACCCTCCATCCTCACAACAACATAAGTATATTGTGACAGCCACTGATTACTTTACTCGATGGTCTGAAGCCGCCACGCTAAGAACTGTTAACACCAGTCAGGTGATCGCTTTTCTAAAATCCAATATCATCACTCATTTTGGTATCCCTGATTGTTTTGTCTTTGATAATGCTTCATACTTTTCTTCCCTTGAGATGAGTGAGTTCTCCTTAGAGAAAGGAATAAAGCTGAAGTATTCTGCTAGTTACTACCCCCAGGGCAACGGCTTAGTAGAATCGACAAACAAGAACTTGATCAAAATTATCAAGAGAACCGTGGCTGAAAATCACAAGAATTGGCACAATGCACTGCTTAATGCGCTGTGGGCTGATAGAGTAACACCCAAAACCACTATAGGTAATTCCCTCTTTTTTCTCATTTATGGCAGGGAAGCCATTCTGCCACCCCACATTCTTCTTCCTTCGCTCCAATTGTCACAAAAGGTTCAAGAAGAAGATTGTCCCCCTTTAGAAAGCTGTATTAATGCTTTGACGAAGTTAGAAGAAGTAAGAACTCAAGCTAAGCATAAACTAGATCAACATCAACAACTGATTAAAAGTTGGTTCGATTCTAATTCTGCTTCTGATAGGAATTTTGAAGTAGGCGATCTTGTCTTAAAGTGGGACAAACCACATGAAGAAAAGGGTGAGCACACCAAGTTTCAAAATTTGCGGCTTGGGCCATTTTTGATTGCTGAAAAGTTGGGTCCTAGTTCCTTTCAATTGCAAAATCTTGACGGGCAGCTTGACACCTATCCGGTGAATGGCTAGGCACTGAAAAGATACTTCGCTTGATTACTACCCTTGTATATTATGTAAATATTTTTTCTTTTGTTTTCATTTTTTCCTTTTCGTTTTTGGTTTTGATTTGGATTGATCAGTTTTTTTTTTTTTGTTTTTAGAAACATTTGCATGCCTGTGTACTGAGATATTCAGACAAAGACCGTAGAAAAATCTCTTCGCTGAAATAAATTCTGAAAGTTGTACGATCATCAGTGATATATTTCTAAAAACTGATATTTATCTTGGAAAATTTTGTTGTTTGAAAGAAGTTTACTAATTTCAATCTTTGAGCAAAGTTTGTCATGATCATCTATTATCTTTTTACGTTGTCCCATTTCCGTAAAGGAATGACTCAAAAAGATGTCTCCCTGTCATAGTAAGTTGTTTTAGAAATAAAACATTTCTGGAGCTGAGTAAAGGACAGTGTCAAAAATTTTTGATGAGGTCTAAAAAATATGATAAAATACCAAGATTTTTCAGCGTCACCTCGCTCAGCTATACACAAAAGAAAAACAAAATAAAAATGTTAATAAGAGCTGTGGGAAGTGTTTGTAAACCTGCCGGGATACTGAACAAGTCTGCTGGCAGCAGGTAAATGCAAGCATGGTGCCAAGACAACTTCATCGGGGTACTGAACAGGCCTGCTGGTGGCGAAGCAATGTCGGGTACACGAAAATCTGTAAAAAATTATAAGAAACCTCTCTTAAGTCCTTTATTCTGATCTGGAACTTCTTGACAGGATGCGGATGTCCAAGTGGGTTAAATGGAAACCCTGTCGAGGCTATGGATGCTTGCTGGTAGCAGTGGCCATGCCAATAGTATTGAAGATTTTATCATTAATATCATGACTTACCAATCTTAAGAATGTTATTAGTTTTCATCTTTTAAAACACTGCTGGAAAAGATAGTAAGTGATGATGTTTGTACCATTTTCTGATTGTTGTTTTTGAGTTGAATTTTTCTTTATCGTCCTAATCTGAATTTGTTTCTTTTGACAGAGATAAATGCTTCTCCCAGTGTGTCACCGTTGTTGGCAGCCAATTCAATTTTTTCCATTACCTTAAAAGCTGCCTACACCTATGTCTCCTGAACTTCAAATTTTTATCGCATTTTGCAAATAGACGATATTTTCATTTCATGCGACACTTGCAAATTAGTTTCGATCTATTTTTCATGACTGAAAGCATGAAAACTCCTCCATCGTTATTTGAACTGTCATGAGCTTCTCATTGATATTCTGAAAGGCACTTACCTTTGGTTTATTATTATGTGGCTGAAAAGATTTTTCAAACTATGACGTTCTTGCTTTGATTGCRCAACTTSACTTTTATTTGATTGATAAGGTATTGAGCATGTAAATTTATGAATTATACTTGATTATATAGGGGTCATGGTTGATTTTGGTTTTTATATGATGTGATCCTTACTATTTTAAKCTCTTGACTTATCGATTTTATGAAATCTCTTATCACAATGTTTTTATAAACTTTGATTACACATTATGCAACAAGCGCATGGGTAATATATGAGTCTGATTTCATATTGAATGGCAATAGTTTCAAATTATGCAATGGTGCATTGTTTAAAAATTTGGGTTTTGATTTAATGGTTTGAATTATTACTTGGAACATGTTTACTTTGGGTTTGATTTAACGTTGAACATTCATGGTTTCAAATCATAGGTTAGCGCATTGGTATAACTATCCACCGTTTAATCCTTGGGTTGGCCGAATATTTTGGTTATGATTCATTGAACAACGATGTACTCTACCATTGCTATGCTGCATGGTGGTGGGTAATCCCACCACCCTCGCACACATACATTAATTTGCATCCCCTTTCATCGTTCTCAGCAGTTATCCCAAATGATTTTTCTCTTGTTTGTTTAATCTGAATCCTACCATGCGCATGCACCATGGCTAACGTCGTAAGGACTGAACCCAATGGCAGCCAGGCATTGTTGATGTTCGATGGTGCTTACAGTGACCTTGAGGAATTTGGATGGCTCCTATTCATAGGAAAGTTTGATGGCTATAACCCTAGCATGGCTCAGAAATTTGCATTAACCTTTGATGGCTGCCGAGCCAAGGTTGGGGATGTGCAATTGGAAATTGATGAGTAATTTCTCAGTTTAGCTACCGGTCTGCCTGCTGTCAGATAGAGATGGTCAAAATATTGCAAAGTGGAAGACATCCTGTGGAAATTTCTCTTCCAGTCATGAAGAGTGAGCTCTTGTGACAAAGGTTTTCCCATGAATATGCTAAAGAAATGATGGCAGGACTTGCTGATGATAACCAAACAATTTATCACCTATGAGGGTAGGTATGGTTTCATTTTCTTGTACCACCTTTGGCTACTTATGGTTTTCATGGGCTATGATCTTAATATTCCTTACTACTTGCATAAGAGTCTGTTTAAAATGTCTAAAAGATACAAACGGAACCAGGCCGCTAACAGCCTATTCCATTTTGGGTTAATTAAAATGCTTATGGTTTGTCATTTGGGATTACGTCGAGACTGTTGGAATGAGTTTCTTATTCACAATAAGTTTGAGGACTCAAGCCTACCACAGGTTGACAAACCTTTGGTGAGTGAGAGCAATTCAGTACCCCCTGTGCCTTATAGTGATTTTTTACCTAAACCCCTACCCGATTCACCTATTGACCTGCCCAGTTCTTTCACCAAGGATGTGGAAAATGTTAAACCCGTGGATAAAAGGGCTAAGGCCAAACCTACTGTGAATTCTAAAGGAAAGAAGAATGCTCGATTAATCTCTCACATGGCAAGAAACCAACTGAAAGTTCCTTTCAACCCTTACCCTATCATGGTGAGCAAAGATTCTGACTCGGAGGTTGAACGTTATCTAACAAGTGAGTATCCCTATTCTGAAGGTCTGTGTGATAAACCCTCATACAAATTTGTAAAAAACCTTCCACCTTGCTTGCAAAATGATCCTAATTACCCCGACATCAAAATGCCTTGTGAAAACCCTAACTCGTCGAAACCCCCTCCTGCTCTAGTCGAACCAGCTGCTCCACCATGTGATCAGTGTGGCGCATGGTTAGAAAGGTATTACCTTGATGTGCCAATTCTACAGTCCAGAATTCATGCTCTGGAGGATCAAGTTGCAAAGCTCACCAGTCAAAAGGCAAAGATGCCATCCACTAATAAGAAACAGCAAACAACAGGTTCGATTTTGTTTAAGAACGTGGAGTAGGCTACAACAGTCATCAATTCAAAGTTGGCATAGCTCGAACAACCTCATTGGTATGGCTATCACCTGTTTATATGAAAAACTCATAAACTCTGTTTACACCATGGATTTGCTTTAACACATAAACATGCATTATTGTATATATTTTTGTTTTGATTAATCGAATTTAGCTTCCCAAATTAGCTTTGATTGGATTTGGCTTTGATTCGATCGATCCTGGGATAGATTTGATTGTTTTGGTTTAGCTTCAATTGAATACTCTGTCGATTATTGAAGTTGTTAACATTTTTCTAAACACAGGTCGTTTCTGGTACTCCAATTTTGAACACAGTCAATATCTCATTTCGAATTGGTTATACGTGATATGGTTGGCAAATTATGGTTAACTGTTGTGATTTTATATTCCATGTTTTTTTGACCAATTCAAATACCATTCTGTTATTGCATAACCAAATTGCGAATAGATTCGAATCATGACTGTTATACCCAACCCGTCGATTCGCATTGTTTGACCGTGTTATCATTTCGATTCATATATTGTTTAAATTTGATTTGGGAACACAACTGATTATGCCCAGGATTACGATTTGTTTCTATATTTGACTCAGTTACGATTTATTTGATTATTGCCCAGTTTATGGTTATATCTACTGTTGATGGTTATGATCATTATGTGATCATGTCTGTTGACTATGTAAACGTTCAATGATTGTAATCTATGGTGAAGTTTGATGTTGTTATGACTGTTTGGCAATAATTGTAACAATTTTTCCATATTGGCATTTGATTAAAACAATATGAATCGTATGCACATTGTTATAGCCGTGACAAATTGATTATGATTGTATCGATTCGATTGTGATATATTACATCGTATCTTATATGATATGATTCACCATTGATTTAATTTGATACAAAAGTACTGTTATGATTTGACCATATTTTATGACGACTAAAGAAACAGAGCATTCTTATCCTGTCTCGTTTGAATCACTTTTCGATTTGGTTAAATTTGAATGATAAACTCATCGGAATTATAGTGATTCGTTTTGGATATTTATTAAAAGAAAATTAAATTTGATTCTTTTGAAAAGATTTCATTTGATTGCTATCTAGTCCTGTGTGCTATTTTAGACTAGCTATAGAATTAGATGATTCTGTAGCTAAGTCTATAGGATCAATTTTTTAGTGTTTTGTTACTGAAATATCTTTCTAATTTGATACTTGTGTTCTATTACAGGTAAATTTGAAATTTCAATTGAGTTGATGAGTAGTTAGGGGATGTTTCAAAGATTTGACTTGCATTTCATTTTCTTAGTTTAGGTGATTTTGGGATATCTCCTAGATTATGTAAAACAATTTGATATTATCCACAAGGAAGTTTTACCTTGTGAAGAGACCTATATATACTTATGATTTTTTTACTAATGATCATCCTCATTCGTGGGAGAACAAGGATATGGAGTTCTAATACAAACTGAAGCAGAATTTGGTGTTTTGTCATAGCTTTAGCTTCTCATTATATCAACATTTTGTTTCATGTTGTGTATATCAATTTGTTTATGGTTTATGACTACTTTAGATATCTAAATCATGTGCAAATGATATAATTGTGATCATTGTTATACATATCTTGTCTCTTCCAAATATATTAAAGACATAACAATTGTTAATTCAGTTCATGAATGATAGGTTTATCTTCTTCATGAATTGAATTATTTAATATGAGTTTTTGCATAACAGATTTCCCTTATTGCAGAAATTTATAATCATAAGATTGTTATGATTTTTTATGTCTTGTTTGTCCTGTAAACACTTCAAGGAGTAGCACAGCCAATCGTTTACGAAAATCTTTGGAATAAACGGTGTGAGTTTCCTTCCTCCGACTAGCTTAGAAGTCATCATACACAGGGCAGACTTGGAGCGCTTCCAGGTCAATTAGTCGCTTGTTTGTTTAATGTTTTCATTAGGTAGTTTAATTCAGTTATAAGCTTAATTAGATTTCTATTAGATTGTTTAATTTCAGTAAATATATTAGATCGTTTAATTTCAGTAGTTTTACTTCTTATTCATAAAATATAAAAAATCAAAAAAAGATTCCTGGTTGTCTTAGGGCAGAAAACACATGAGTTTTGTAGGTTTTAATTAAATCTGTAGGTTGTTTATAGTGTACATTTGTGAATAAGTAATATTACAGCTGGTAATTAGATAGTTGATTTGAGTTATTATAATAGTAATTAGTAGATTGTATATAATAGTTAGAGTAGTTTATAATTAGTTTTAGTTTAATTTAATAGTTTGTTTTAATTAGATTAGTGTGTTAGTCTTAGTTAGTTTGTTTTATTAGTTTTAGTTAGTTTAATTTAGTTTCTTGTATTTAGTTTTAGTTTATTTGTTTTAGTTAGTTTAGTTAGTTTAGATTAGTTTTCTCTTTGTTTTTCTTAAAAGACCTTAGGGCAGCCAACGGAGCCGTTAAACTTGTCAGGGTGGTCCATTCCAAACGGCTTGGGTTATTTAGACAACCCCAGATCGGTTCCACTCTCCCAGTTGACGGACGGTCAATTTCGCCCGTCAACACTATGGTAGGGAGGTTAGTGAGTGGGGGTGTAGAGGGTATAATGGGAGTGAGTAAGGGAATCCTCATTGGGATTCCTTCTGTTTTGGGGGAAGGGATGGTTGAGGAACCATCTCTAGTGGATGTGAATACCAAACTAGAATTTCCAACACCATATTAGGGAGGGTAAGCGTTGCGACTACTTAGAAAGATTGTACACCTGGTGGAGGGTAAAAGAAGGGGATTTGAGTAATGTCTTGGGTAACTGTCTCCCAAATTGGGATATGTCCTTAGGGAGAGGTGAAATCATGAACTGGTGGAGTCGATGAGTTCGTAGGAGGCTCATGAGGGGGTAGCTCTGTGACCAGTGAGATGTCAGATATGATAGAAGCCTCCCTATGAGGAAGGGTATCCTTTATGTCAGTTTCGTTAGATGATATGATGCATACTTGATTGGAAGGATGAAGGAGTAGTGGTGCACCATGGTAAGTTTCTAACAATGATGGGTCTTTGAAAATCCCGGGACCCATTTCGATGAGTGGGTATGCTTCATGATTAGTTTGGATGAGAAGGAGAATTTTATCAATGTTAGCAGAAGGGTTAGGCTCATAATGTGAAACTTGTTCAATGGTAATGATATTCCCGTTATGGGGGAACATCATAGTTTGAAAGACGAAAGAGGCAACTTCCTTCATAGCATACATGTAGCTACAACTAAACAAGATATTATAATCAAGTGGGGCATCGATAACTTCAATGTCAATGAGAATGGTCTTTCCCCCAAGTTCTATAGGGACATTTTGGAAGATCCCTTCGAGAGAAAATGGTCATTTGTCATAAGATCTTAAGGTAATGGTAGGTGGTATCAGTTCGAGGGAACCAAGTTTCTTCCATACAGACTTGGACATAATGCATGTGGATGTGCCTTCATCGATGATGCACCAATGAATTGTAATGTTTCAAATTTTCACTGGGATTTGAAAAGAGATTAGAGCAGGGAGGTGAGGTTCTTCACTGTCGAGATCAAATGTGATGAGTTGAGTATCTGCAGGGTCGACTGCCCCCAAGGCGAAAAGTAATGATTTCCACTGAGTGGGAAAAGCTTGAAGCACTTCTAAGACTGACATGGTAGATAGGGATTGTGCTAAGTGATTGACCAAACTATAATTATGAGCTTCCCTAGTTTGGGGGTTGTGGACATTCCTACGCAATGGGATGCAAGGGATGCAAAGAGGTGTTTCAACATTTGGGTGAGGAATCACTAATGGGGGTTCCGTTGGTGCTAGGATTATTTCTGGGGGAATGGGAGGAGACTCAACAGGTGCATGGTATTGATGACTACATGTTTGTAGAAGGATTTATTCCTCACTAGTGAGGAGGATAGTATGATCTGTAGGATTATTTGGATTGAGATACTGTCCCAACTATGGTTAGGTAGGCTACGTGTCTTGTTGGGTGTTCATCACACCCTGGTGCAGAATGGGATTCTATAGAATGACTGGGGGAGGTTGTTGGCCATATTGTTGTAGGGCCTGCTAAGGGGAAAGCAGTGTTGGAGAGTGTGGTACACTTCCTGAGTCTTTCATCCATTTAAAATCAACGATTTGGGGGCAATGATGAGTATAATGACCGAACTCACCGCAAAGGCCACAAGGGAAGGTGGTTCTAATAGTATTGTTATTTCTCCCTTGACACCTATTGTTATTTCCCCCTAGGGGTTCTAATTCCCTTGATTCTGGTTGCCCCTAGTAGGTTGGTTCTATTGGGGGTGATTCCCTCCTTGATCTAGGTTACTATTGTTCCTATTTTTTCCTTTTTTTTGGAATTATTCAATTGATGGGGAAGATTTTCTGTATTCAGCTGTTCAAAATTTTGATATTGCTGAAGGGGAGAGGGTTGAACAAAATTCACCCCAGCATGAGGATGTGGGGGAGCCATGGGCTATGGAGGACTAAGGAATGGAAAGTATGGATTCTATGGAGGTAATGATCTGTAAAGTACATAGGAAGGCAAGGTACTTTTGCTAGTACTTAGAGTATAAGCTGAGGTGGAGGGAGTACCAGAACTTGTTTGGATAGGTGGGTGTATTGTGGGTGTCGGTGGTGGCCCACTGATAGGTGGAGGAAGAACAATAGGGTATGGTTGTTGATAAGGGGGTGGAGGGTAATAAGAGGTTCCCCCGTATGCCGAAGGATATTGAGGTGTGTCATACATCGGTTGTTGTTGCGGTTGTGGATTGTGGTGCATGGTAGTACCAATCAATCTGTCTACTGAGTGAGACATCCCAGGTTTGTCTTGGCCGAATGGTATAGGTTTTGGGAGGTCAGGAAGTACTGTGTATAAGTACCTTAATTGTGAATAGATGAGGTCTTATTGTTGAGACTTACTGATGGTTTCTTCTTCCGATTGAGGGAAGGTGGAATCCACATATTTACTGAGGAGAGAGACAAGTGATATGAGAAACTAGTCAAAACACTATTGTTTGGTGGTTTCAACTTCGCACAAACTACGTTGTCTATGCCACTCATGAATGTGATCAGTGATATATGTGGCTGAGATTTGTTTGAAATTAGAGAGTAGTTCAAGACCATTGTCATGGCAGATTGGTAATTGGAAGAAGGTCAAAAATGCTTTGGCCAAGGACTCGAAAGTCACATTGGACCCCGATTTTTCGTCTACATACCATTTGGATGATGGTCCAGTCAGCGTGCATTGAAATAATCGTAGTCGGATGGAATCATCAATAATGATGTTGGAGGAGCACCATAGGTGGAAATTCATGACATGGTTGGCAGGTTCATCCCTTGCCTTTTCTTCAAACTTGGGAATGTCTAAAGGTATTTTGGTAGGCATTGTAGGCCATGCGAGGTCATGCAATATAGGATCATTTGTGAGTTTTCTTAGATCTGGTATGTTAAGAGAGGCCAAATATGGCAGCTGGAGTGGTGGCAGAGGATTAGTTCCAGCCATGGTGTGAGTGTTCTGTGAACCTGACCCTTGAGGGGGGCTAGGCGGGTTGGTACTTCCCCCTTGTGAGGAAGTTGGCCCCCTGCTTCCATGTAAGGGAGAGCGAGTGGACTGTGGACCTTGGGAATTAGACCCAAGTAAGGTGGAACCAAGAAAAGTTGATCCTAAGATAGTGGAACTCATTGGAGTGTGTGAAGGTGGTGCCGATGAGTTGGCAAGACTAGGAACCCCCCTAGAATAGAAGGGAGGTTTAGCAAGCATCTGAAATGATGGGGATTCTGTGGGTCCCCTATGATGTCCAACTAGTTGAGTGGATGTGTGTGAATTGTGGTGAGAGTAATAAATAAACAAGAGCCTTTGTTGCAATTTTTGAACTTTACATGATATATATCTAAATCAAAATGTAATCAGAAGTGCATCATGCATAAAGTGTTTTGAAAAAGAAGCATATATGTGGATAAGTGGGTTTTTTCTATGTGGGGGATCAGAGAAAACAAGTGCTCGTGTCCTAAAAGACATAACGTCCTTCCTCTCAAATAGCACTGGACCTTCCAATAGTACTCAACAGTGGGGTCTGAAGTCACCGGAAGAGAAACTAGTGAAGGATGAAGTAATCAGTTATAATGAGGGGTAAAGGGGGCATATCCCAAAAGAGTTGGTGATATTTCCCAATAGGCACACAAAATCTGATCAAGGTGCAATTGCAGCCCAGAATTTCCACCTGGGTAGATGTCCTAAAATTTGGTCACTAGGTACCTCAATCAAAGTTCGACATTTAGATTTTCGGCCTAAGAAATGGGTCACGAGATGGATCATGTCCAAGAGGTGGGTGCCTGAAGGGGGGATGCATAGAACAACCAGACCTCAACCTTCAACCCTTCACGGGTATCTCCTTGCCTTATGGTGTTAGGAACACTTGACTTGGAGGATTTATGGTTCCCTATTTTATAACTTCTATTGTTTTGACAATGTGAGAACCAGATAACGGGGAGTTATTTGGATGCCTATCCATGAAATCTTACCTAGACTAAAAAATTTCTTTTGGCACCTCCTATGGAGGAAAACTTAGTGAGTTTTTAGAAAAAAAATTATATGTGTTTTGTTTGAGATATTGGGGGTGTGAACCAATCTCATTGAAATTAAAATGGGAGTGGATTGTTTCATGAAGAAAAGGATGGGGTGTTTCAGAATCCTTTTGGAGGAAACTTACTTTGACCTCCACGTTTCAAGATGAAAAATATGTGAGTGATAAGTGACTTTTGTGTGTGAATGAGTGAAAGTGTGCCAATGTTTTAATGAATTAGGTGTCACCTTGCTTCATGTAGACTTTGCTTGGTCCTTACAAGTGTTGATTACCTAATTAACTAAAATGCATTTGGTACAACCTTGTGTAATTCAAAAGTCCCTAGGAAGCTAGCATGTGGACATGTGGGTCCTTTACTATTCCTTTAAATCCCCATTGTGATTTAATCTAAGAAAGATTTGAAACTATCCTAGATTGTGATCATGTGGGCATGTATGGGCCCATTACAAAACCTTCAAACTTCCCTAGTGATTTTAATCTAAGAAAGTAAATTTCAACACTATCATATCTTTGTAGCATGTGGGCATGTATGGGTCCATTACAATCTTGAGTTGTGTTTGAAAAATAAACTAAGAGGAGTCCCAAGGGGGTTGTTGTCCTCTCCTAAAGGTTTTAGTCTTTTTAAGGGAGATGAAATTGTCCTACAACCTTTTTCTTATTCTCAAGGTCGCTTTGAAGCGCGGGATAAGAGCATACTAAATGATTGTTATCCAACTTATGGTCCCAATGCAAGTTTTATGTGATTACAAATGATTCCAACTTATACTTTTAGTCAAAGTAATCCATCCATGTGGAAAAATGAAAGCAAAAGACGAAATAATGATTTTAAATCCCCTAAGTGCCTATGTGTTTTGACTAATCCATTTATATGGAGAGGGAACTAAGTGTGGTCTAGATTACAACATGCATGAAATCATTTTTAAGAAGGCTAGGGGCCTTTCCCAAATCACAAACAAGCTTACAATGTGTATTTTTCTGCATAGGTGTGAAGGTCTCAAAGTAGACAAAGGCACACTGAGCGCATGTGTGCAAACCAAAACAATCTTTTGGGCATAGGTGTGTAGAAAAACACAGTAAATTTAGCACATGTGCGCACGATGCATGACTTTGGGCCAATAAACCCGTGCACAACTAACACACGGTCGTGAAGAAAATTCCAGATGGAATTCTCTTAATTCAGCTTTGAATTGGATGTCTTGCAGGTCGGCTTGGGTCAGTTAAGGTACCTGTTGGTTAAATAAACCAAAAGAAGAGCTAGAGAAACCCAAATGGGGTAGGAAATTGATAACTTTCTCCAATGGAGTCGCCAATCTGTTGCACCTCTTTTATCACCTAAATGAGAAAAACAGAGGTACTTACAAGCTTAGTTGGGTTAGCTAAGCAAGACAGTTGTAAAGTAAAAGGGTTAGAGAAAGAAACGTAAATAACAAGATAAGAATTAAACTAAGAAATAAAAGAACAACTAAACTATTGAGCATAAGGACATAAGAAAAAAAACCAATAAGACTCATGGCACCAATGGCAAGTATTATATTAGTGAAACAAAACACCAAGGAGAAAGAGGACTTTGGGTCCCTTCTTCCTCCAAGGGAGGGCTCTTGGACCCCCACAACTAAGCTCTTCTTACAACTTTGAATGAAATGGTGAAAGAATTCCAAGCTAATCCACTCAAGAGGTGAGATGGATTGCCCAATGTAACGATGCTAGTATGCTCTTGATGAGAAAAGAGGATTCCCCAAGAGAATAGCAACAGCATAACCTTGCAAATGAATTCCTTGAAAATGAAGTGCACCCATGGCCTTGTTTTATAGCACCTCTTTGAGGTATTAGTGTGAAAAGAAGCTATTTAGGACATTTTTAGGTCTTTGACCAGCTACCCAGTCGGATTCAGCTGAGATTTGGGTCTCAAATCAATTTGGAAGTTGAATCAGAAGTGGGTGGGAGGCTGACCAATCTCATAAATGCATCGTTCTTAGATGTGTGTGGCTTTTAGCGATCACAGTCATGCATCGTGCACATGTGCGTGTGTGCCCTATGTAGTCATAATGTGTTACACATTATTTTCGTCATCCCTATGATCGTTAATGATGTAAACCTATATGTTGCCTTCAGAAGGGGTCAGTGGCCTGAGTTTCTAAAGAGAGAAGGGAGAAGAACTTCTCCTGAGAAAAGAAGTTGCATTTTCCTATGTAAAAACCTTATAAAAAGGGATGTTCACAGGTTGCTATATAGGTAGGGTGCGAGAATTACCAATTCTTGCAGGTTGCACTATAGCCAGGGTGCGAACAGTTCGCAGGTTGCTATATATCTAGGGTGTGAACATTCCAGCACGTGGGAAAAATGAGCGATTTCTCGAATCTTCTAGAAGGGGAAGCTTCTTTGGTGAGGTGGCATCCCTTGGATTTCTCTTTACTCCTTGGGCGGGATTATGTCTATGCCATGAAAGCTATTGTGTCTACTTTTTTTCATGTGATATCTTTCCCTCACGATGGACGGGTTGTGACTGTTGATCAACTTTCATTCATTGACCCTGCCTGGATTGCCTCCCTGAATGGTTCTTGTATGCAGACAGTATCACCCCCACCACAAGTCATTTATGTGGCGTTGTCTCCCATGACTTCAACTTCTGATGACCTAGATCCAGTAGTTGACATGGTGATCTCTTCGATAGGATTGTTAGAGCCTGATCTCTTACCTCCTGTCACAACCTTTGACATGGTGTCCTTCCTGAGTGTGTTTCTTCCTTCCAGTGAAGACCTCTTAGAAGCCATGACCGAGTTTTGTCCCTTGACATGGTGTCATTCCAGAGCATTGTCCTCTTGGAATCCATGATCAAGAATAGAGGTTTACGAGGATAGTTTTTGCATCTCTACGGCAACCTCATTAAAAAATGAAATAGAGGTTACGAGGATAGTTTTTGCATCTCTGTGAAAACCTCGTTAAAAAATGAAACAGAGGTTACGAGGATAGTTTTTTCCATATCTGTGGCAACCTCGTTAAAAAATGAAACAAAGGTTATGAGCATAGTTCTTGTTTCTGTGTCAAGCTCGTTAAAAAATGAAATAGTTTTCCCCCTCTCTGTTTGAGTCAAGTCCTTTGTCTAGTATTTGAAGCTTCATTTTATTCTCCTTTGCAGTTGGATGAAACGAAGCTTGGGGGGCATTTGCCTCAGCCTCTAGAATTCATGCTGAAGTTAAGCCGCTAGTTTCTTAAGCTGGGGGCTAAGTACCAACTATGCGTTGGGAAGTCGCAAGCATAGTTTTCTATGGTTCAAGCTTGTGTAAAAATGAAACCACTTACTACAAGCATAGTTTCCTTTGGTTCAATCTTGCGTAAAAATGAAACCAGGTCCAAGCATAGTTTTGTTTTGTTTTAAAGCTTGCGTAAAAATGAAAACAATATCGAGCTTAGTCTTTGTTCTTTCTCATGCTCGTAAATACATGAGAATAAGTTACCGAGCTTAGTNCTTCCAGAGTGTGTTTCTTCCTTCCAGTGAAGACCTCTTGGAATCCATGACCGAGTTTTGTCCCTTGACATGGTGTCATTCTAGAGCATTGTCCTCTTGGAATCCATGATCAGGAAGAGGGTTTTTCGAGGATAGTTTTTGTGTCTCTGTGGCAACCTCGTTAAAAAATGAAACAGAGGTCTAGGGATTGAACCTAGATTTTCGCAGATAGTTTTTTGTCTCTGAGGCAACCTCGTTAAAAAATGAAACAGAGGTTACGAGCATAGTTCTTGTTTCTGTGTCAAGCTCGTTAAAAAATGAAATAGTTTTCCCCCTCTCTATTTGATTCAAGTCCTTCGTCTAGTATTTGAAGCCTCATTTCATTCTCCTTTTCAGTTGGATGAAATGAAGCTTGGGGGGCATTTGCCTCAGCCTCTGGACTTCATGCTAAATTCAAGCCGCTAGTTTCTTAAGCTGGGGGCTAAGTACCAACCATCCATGTGTTATGCGTTGGGAAGTCACAAGCATAGTTTTCTATGGTTCAAGCTTGTGTAAAAATGAAACCATTTACCTCAAGCATAGTTTCCTTTGGTTCAAGCTTGTGTAAAAATGAAACTAGATCCAAGCATAGTTTTGTTTTGTTTTAAAGCTTGCGTAAAAATAAAAACAATCCCGAGCTTAGTCTTTGTCCATTCTCGTGCTCGAAAATACATGAGAATGCGATTGAGCATACTTTTATCACTTTTTCAGGCTCAACAAGGTTATACGAAAAAGGAACCCCCCTGGAGTCCTCTTTAAGCTCTTTTTAGACTCTCTAAACATGAAAAAATTGCCGAGTGACCTTGTTCTTTTCACGCTCGTTAAAGTATTTGAAGAAAACATTCGATGAGCGATAGTTTATCACTTTTTCGGTCTCGTCGAACTAATTTACGAAAAAGGAACTGAGAGAGTTCTCTTTTAAGTGTTTTTCCAAACTCTATAATCTTGAAAAACCTTTGAGTTTTCTTTCTTTGGACTCATAAAACAAACATTGAAAGACCCATATGGGACCTGAGTTTTCTTTAAGTGTTTTTCATAATATTTAAATATGAAAAACCCATGAGTTTTCTTTCTTTGGACTCATTAAATAAACATCGAAAGACCCGCCATGGGATCGAACCACTCCTTCCTAGGGTTCGTTAAATATACTCTGAGGGACTTGTCTGAAGGATGAGATTATATTTACAAGCATATGTGATCCTTTTCAAGCTTGCGTAAAAATAAAGAGGTACTTGCCAGAAATGGTGGGGAAAAAATTGGGAAAGAAATGTATCTAAACCTGTATTCTGTGGAAGAGTCTCTTTTGAACATGACATTCTTTCACTCGCCTTGTGTCTAGGTTGGAAAATCTACTTCTCTCTTGATCATACTCCTATAAGATTACAAATTGGTCTGTGATCCCTGTTGTTGAGTCAGTGTTTCCAAGACAGTTGTCGTGTCGTCAATATGTTCAAAGAGATGTTCAACCCGA
>JZKD02S2006917.1:54974-71800 GCA_000966675.3 Picea glauca | reverse complement strand
TCATTCAATCATTTAACCCTTAATCGAGGAGTTAAATCATACTTTAACCAAGTATAATCACAATAATTAATTAATAACTTATAATCAATTTATATATTAATTATAATTAGCCAATGTTTAGGTTTATTTATGAATTTATTCGTAGTAATAAAAAGGGTCATTACAAATGAGAGGTTGTAGGTTGTTAGTTGAGTGAGCACCTAAGATGGAGTCTTTCCTATTGTCCATGAGCCTTAGCTTGGATAGGAATCCCTTTACCCTGGGTGGAGTTCAGTTCCAGCTTGGGGGTGATTCACTGTTGAGAGTGATTAACAGTGTAATCTATGGCTGGGAGGTTCATGGAAGGTCTGTAGGGAGTTGGTGACAACCTTTCTAAGATAAGTACCAATTCTATTGTAACACCTTGTTTCCCCTAGTCTGTAAAAATAACTATATTGGCCAAAAACTATGGCAAACTCAAAGATGTAAATGTTTGATTTGATAGACCTTTATATAAAAGGTCGAAGAATGAAAATTATATCATGAATATCTGTCGCATGATTGTTGGGAGGGGGATGTGATGAAAGAGACCATGATGGCTGATGATAGGTGGTGGAAGGGACCAAGAATGGATGTGTTAACTTCCACCAAACTAAAACGGTATTGGCTTGTACATGATTGGAAACCAAATCTCACTCTCAGACTGCTGAATGAACTACCTGCCTAGATGGTAAGCAGGGAGGCTCCTCAAGAGTAAATGAGGGGATGGGGGTGAACTTCCCATCCGTAGAAGCTCTCAGACCTGGCCATAGGATAGGGAAATTTGTGTCACATGCAACCTCGTAGGAAAAAGAAGGCAAGGAAAGAAGTGTGGAAGTGGGGGAGGGGGGGGAACAGAGTGGATCACGCATGACAGGAATCACAGAAGGAGAACCAGAAGAACTTCATAAAATACAATGAGTCATGAGTAGAGGAGAAGGAGAGTAACCTTCATCGTCGACTTCCGACGAGCGGGAAGTAGGAGACTAAGTCTCAAAGCATCATGGTCCAGCTCGGGGGTGGCTAGTGGTAAATCTGATTGGAATCATTAAGCCTACGGTTGGGTGGAAACAAGCACCCCTCTCAACAGTCGTGTCACACCTAGTGTTTTTCTGATAAGTGTTTATATCTCATGCCTTGAATTGAATATAATGAATGCATGCTCATGTTTGTACACTCATAAATGATTTTTGTATATCAGTGTTTGCCTATTGTTTTGACCAGAAATAATGGATGCATACTCATACATATATCACCATAATTGGTTTATGTAGGGAATGAATAAGTTCATATCATGAGTCATTCCCTTGAGATGTTTCCCATGTATTTGACTCGTGCTATGCCTGGTTTGATTTCCCAAAGGCACCTTCCCCCTCGAGAAGTTCCCTCACCTTCCAGAGCCGGAGTGAGTTCCTTTAAAGGACTACCATTTTAGAAAACATACGATCTTACCTCACCCCTATCATAGAGTTCATAGCTCGATAATTTAAGAAGGCCTTTTTGTCATGTCAACTAGCTCAGGGATATTTACCCAAGAACCCATTGAAGGATTTTGTAGTGTAAGTTTGGAAGCCTTGTACCTCATAGAATGGTTCCCTCAGGTTTCAATGTTTCAGAGTTTCATCTCCTGGGAACTCAAGTGTGAGACCTCCTGTCTTCGCATATCGTGAAATATCAATTTGCGAAACCCCAAAATGAGCTGAGCAGAGTGATAGGCTTTGAAGTTTTGGCTCCTAGGAACTCAAGTACAGGACCTCCTGTCTTTGCATATAGTGAAATCCCATTTTGCGAAACCCCGAAATGAGCTGAGCAGAGTGGATAGGATTCAGAGTTTCGGCTCCTGGGAACTCAAGTGAGAGACCTCATGTCTTCTCATATTGTGAAATCTCGATTTGCGAAACCCCAAAATGAGTTGAGCAGAGTGGATAGGCTTCAGAGTTTCAGCTCCTGGGAACTCAAGTCCAAGACCTTCTATCTTCGCATATTACAAAATCCAAATTTGTAAAACCAAAAAATGATTTGAGTAGAGTGGGTAGGCTTTGGTGTTTCAGCTACTGGGAACTCATGTGCGAGGCCTCCTGTCTTCGCATATCATGAAATATTGATTTTTGAAACCCCAAAATGAGTTGAGAAGAGTGGGTAGGCTTCAGAGTTTCAGCTCCTGGGAACTCAAATATGAGACCTCCTATCTTCGCATATTGCGAAACCTTGACTTGCGAAACCCCGAAATGAGCTTAGTAGATATATGGGTTTTGGTGTTTCAGTACCCAGGGAACTGAAGGGTATGAACCCCTCATCTTTCAGTATGAAAAAACTTGAAAGGTAGAGTGTCGGGATATAATCTGAGCCATTCATAAATTCAACGATTGGTTAGACCCTTCTTTTTGGGTTTTGGCACTTCGAAAGACAGAGAACAGGGGAATGCTTGCATCGCAATTCCTCGAATCGCGAAAGCCGAAAGTGCATTTTTGGTAAGGACAGTGGTAATACCCAATGATCACATGAGGAAGGGTAAGGGAAGGTAGGGTCTGCACTAGGTCCAATAGAAACTCGGGGATTTTGTTCCCCAATAAAGAAGGAAGAAAAGAGAAAAAGTGTGAAAAGTCTTAGTTACCAAAGTGGGTGTGTGACAAATTGGTATCAAAATATGGTTACAACACTTGGCCTACTTGGGCTCATGAATGGATTGCGCAAAAGACTTCATTCGAAGTACTCTTAATAGGAGTAACCCTCTATCTTAACCCCCTTAATCACAAGCCAAAGTTAAGAATGAAAACTCCTATTGTGGGTGTGCATGTGAAAAATATGAATTATGTATTGGTTATGAATGAATATAAATATTGACTAACAAAAATCATTTTTCTTTTGCACACGAGTGGGAGATCAACCACGGGAAACTGCAGATGCATAGAATGGTGACTCACCATAAAGTGGGGGATGGATCCCACAATAGAGATGAAGAGTCTGATGAAAGGAGGGCGATAGGGACCCCTCCAGATCTAACTGAGGCTGTGAGGAGTCTCATGGTTGAAATACAGAGCTGCAAGGCCAACAATGAGATGATGATAAGAGAGCAAGAGAAGCAAACAAAAATCAATGCAGTCTTACTGTAGATTTTATCTGACATACAAAGAAAATTGCAACATAAACCTGGCACCAATCACATGGACCAACAACAGAAAAAGAAAAGTTGAAGTCCACCTAAGATACAAAAACATGGTCTTTTAAGTGGCCACACTAAGAGGAGCACCTCGAGAAAATTCCACCCCAGAGATAAGGGACAAGTGTCGGATGATTCCTCTGGAAAGGAAGCATGTGACTTGGAGGGATCTTCTAGTAGCAGGACTAGTTCCTATTCCCGAAGAAAACAGAAGAAGCGGAAGCATTCCAAGAGCCATAATATCAAAGAATTTAGGAAGGTCAAACCACCCTCTTTCAATTGTGAAATAAAGAAGGGAGAGGAAGCAGAGGCCTGGTTGCTTGGACTAAAGAAGTATTTCAGAGTCCATGACTTCTCAGAAAATTTGAAGAACCGAGTGGCTACCTTCAACTAGAATGGAAAGGCTTCCATTTGGTGGGAAGACCTTAAGAATATAAAAGGGATTCATGATGAGGGTCTGTCTTGGGAATGGTTTGAGAGATACTTCAGGAAGAAGTATCTGTCAGAAAAGTATTTCAACGAAAAGACTAAAGAATTCTATGAACTCAAGATGGGGAAACTCCCCATAGAGGAATATGTTAGTAGAATCCTTGAGTTGTTGAGGTACGTACCCTATATAAAAGTAGAAAAGGAAAAGGTGCAATGGTTCATTAGTGGACTACCTAAGGACTATCAGAATAGGATTGAGTTTGATGAGCCCAAGACCCTAGAAGACACTATCCAAAAGAAAAGATATTTTTATGAACAGCTTGGGCATTGGACAGAACCTCATGAAGGCTGGAAGTAGAAGAATAGTTCAGGATTCAACAAAAAGGGGTTTAAATCTCCAAGATTTAAAAATTATAAAAAGGAATCAAGGATGATCTTCCCAAACTAAAGTGTACATCAGAAGAATTTTCCCTCCCAAAGTGGAAATAAACCTTTTGGATCTACCCCAGGAAGGATTGATAACCCAAAGAAAGAACCCTTGAAATGTTAGGGTTGTGGAGAAGAGAATCTACTGAGGGACTGCCCACACTGACAACAGAACAGTCGAAGAATTTACAATGTTTAAGAAGCTACCACCATCAATGGCATGGCCAGGAGTATGCCATAAATTTATGTAGCCATGGATAATGAACAAGCTGACCACCAAGCTTTAGTGGTGGAGATAGAAGGTATGATCACCAACCATCTAGTGTCTATTCTAATCGACCTTGGTTCAAATTTGAGTTATATATCCCCTAAGGCCATTGATAAGTGTAAATTACAGCCACATAAACATGCCAATCCATGGTTGGTACAATTAGCCATTGGCACCAAAAGAAAGGTAGTGGAGGTCATACCAGCCTACTAATTTACTATGGGTGAATTCCCCACCCAAGCAACCCTTAATATACTATCCCTAGGGTCGTATGACCTGTTGATCAGTATGGACTGGCTAGCCACATATAGAGCCAAACTAGACTGTTACCATAAAACCTTAGAATGTGTAAGTGAAGGAGGAAGAAGGATAACCCTTTAAGGGATCCAAAAACTTGTCTCGGTGAGACGAATATCAGCTTTTCAAATGAGGAAATATTATAGAAAGGGATGTCCACTATATGTGATACAGGTATTGGAATCAATTGAAAATGACAAACCAAGCCTTGAGGACCATCCCATATTATGAGAATATAGAGATGTATTTCCAGAAGAGGTACCAGGTCTACCTCCGAGAAGGGACATTGATTTCTCGAAATAACTTGCAGCAGGAGCAGTGCCAGTGTCTAGAACACCCTATAAGATGAGCACACCCGAGCTAGTTGAGCTTAAATTACAATTGAAAGAAATGATAGACAAAGACTATATCCAGCCCAGTGTGTCTCCCTGGGGAGCACCAGTCCTGTTTGTGAAAAAGAAATATGGTACCCTTCGACTGTGCATAGATTACAGACAACTCAATAAGGTAACCATAAAAAACAAGTACCCCTTACCCAGGATCGATGTCTTGTTCAATCAATTGGGAGGTGCTTCCATATTCTCAAAGATTGACTTGAGATATAGATACCATTAAGTCCAAATCAAGGGTGAAGACATCCACAAAACTACCTTCAGGTCGAGATATGGTCACTATGAGTTTTTGGTAGTACCATTTGGATTAACCAATGCCCCTACCACTTTTATGTGCTTGATGAACAATGTGCTCAACAAATTCCTAGACAAATTTGTACTGGTTTTTATTGAAAATATATTAATTTATTCCAAGAATAGAGAGGAACATGAGGAACATCTTAGGCTTGTACTTCAAGTGCTAAGAGAACATAAGCTTTATGCCAAATTTAGTAAGTCTGACTTTTTTCAGAAGTAAGTACATTACTTGGGCCATGTCATATCTGAAGAAGGAGTAGCAGTAGACCATAACAAGATCAGGTCTATTATGGAATGGCCTACCCCAAAGGATGTTTCAGATATCAGGTCCTTTATGAGCTTAGCAGGATACTATAGGATATTTATAAAAGGATTCTCCACGATTGGTTGTCCAATCACTGCTCTCTAGAAGAAAGAAGCTAAATTCACATGGATGCAAGAATGTAAAGAAAGATTTCAATCCCTAAAACATCTACTGACCCATGCACCCATGTTGAAGATCGTCGATCCTGAAGATGACTTCCTCGTGCACATAGATTCCTGCAAGGAAGGGCTCGGAGAAGTCCTTATGCAAGGAGGAAGTGTAGTCTGCTATGAATCCCGAAAATTGAATGAGCATGAAGTCAACTATGTGACCCATGATCTAGAACTCGCTGCCATAGTGCATGCCTTAAAAATGTGGAGGCATTACCTCCTGGGAAGAAAATTTGTACTTATGACAGACCACTGTGGATTGCGATATCTATTTGACCAACCAAAACTCAATGCTAGATAATCTAGGTGGATGGCCCTTCTTAGTGAGTTTGATTTCAAAATCAAATATATCAAGGGAAAGAAAAATAAGGTGGTTGATGCCCTTAGCAGAAGTATGAAATAAATTCATCTGATAGTGGTGAGCACCTGTGAGACGGATGTCAAGGAAAGAGTCAGGAATGCACAAGAAAAAGGCATGTTTTTCCAGACCATGACCTCGTACCTGGAGCAAGAACCCACAGGGATAAAGTATGAATTCTACCAGATGATAGATGGAGGTCTACTAACTTACAGAAACAGATTGTATATTCCAGATTTTGATGACTTGAAGAGGTTCATAATGGATGAACTGCATAAAATACCATATACTGGTCATCCAATATACCAAAAGATGATCACAGCCACCAGGAAACAATTCTATTGGCCTGGATTGAAGAAAGACATAGTTGAATACTTATCCAAATGCATAGAGTGCCAACAGGTTAAAGAAGAACACCGAAACCTAGCAGGATTATTACAACCTCTACCAATCCCAAAATGGAAATGGGAAACCATATCCATGGATTTCATCACTGGATTACCAACCTCAACCAAACAAGATGATGCCATCATGGTAGTGGTGGATAAATTGAGCAAGTATGCTCATTTTATCCCCATCAAGTCGACTTCCAAGGTGATAGACATTTCCCATGTATTCATGAGGGAGATATTCAGAATACATGGTATGCCTAAAGAGATCATGTCTGACAAAGAAACGAAATTTACTTCCAACTTTTCGAAATCCCTGATGGGAGGTCTAGAGACCAAACTGTTGTTTAGCACAACCTATCATCCTCAAACCGATGGACAGATGGAAATTTTGAACTAAATATTATAAGATATGATAAGGATGCATGTAATTCATCAACCCAAAAAGTGGGAAGACTACCTACCACTGGTGGAATTCGCCTACAACAACGTCTACAAAGAATCCCTGAAGATGAGTCCTTTCGAAGTCCTCTATGGTAGGTTGTACAACACTCTAGTCAGTTGGAGTAACCTCGTAAATAGAGTTACTATTGGACTTGACATGATGAAAGAAATGGAACAACAAGTGACTCAGATAAAACAAAATTTAAAGGTCACTTAGAACCGACAAAAAAGTTACGCTAACCAAAGGAGAACTTCAAGAGAGTTCAGGGTGGGAGACCATGTATATCTCAGAGTTAGACCCAGGAAGAGTTCCATAAATATGGGATCTTGTGCCAAGTTGGCACCTTGGTATTGTGGACCCTTTGAAGTTCTAGATAGAGTGGGACCTGTAGCCTATAGGCTAGAACTTCCTCCCACAGTAAAAGCACATAATGTTTTCCATGTTTCATTATTGAAGAAATATGTACATGATTCTAATCATATAATTGACTGGTCTGTGATCTAGGTGGAACTGGAGGGAGAATTCCTACCAGAACCTCAATGCATATTAGACAGAAAGGAAACCCCGCTCAGGAACCAAACCATTACATAGTTCAAGGTGCAGTGGAAACATTTCGGCCCAGATGAGGCTACATGGGAAATGGAAGATGCCATGAAATAGGCATATTCAATTTTCTTTACTTATGTACATACATGTCATGTTGATAGATAGAACATCAGAGACGATGTTCCTTTAAGGGTGAGGTATTTGTAACACCCTGTTTTCCCAAGTCTGTAAAAATAACTATATTGGCCAAAAACCATGTCAACCTCAAAGATGTAAATGTTTGATTTGACAAACTTTTGTATAAAAGGTCGATGAATGAAAATTATTTCATGAATATGTGTCACATGATTTTTGGGAGGGGGATATACTGAAAGATACCATGATGGATGATGAGAGGTGGTGGAAGGGGCCGGGAATGGATGCATTAACTTCCACTAAACCGAAACCGTACTGGTTTGTACATGCTCGGAAACCAGAGCTCGCTCTCAGACCCCTAAATGAATTACCCACTCAGATGGTAGGTGGGGAGGCTCCTCAAGAGTAAATGAGGGGATAGGGGTGAACCACCCATTCATAGAAGCTCTCAGACCTGACCATCAGATAGGGAAATTTGTGCCACATGCAACCTCACAAGAAAAAAAAAGCAAGGAAAGAACTATGGAGGGGGGGGGGGGGACAAAGCGGAGCATGTGCGATAGGAATCGCAGAAGGAGAACCAGAAAAACTTTGTAAAATATAGTGAGTCATGAGTAGAGGAGAAGAAGAGTAACCTTCATCCTCAACTTCCAACGAGTGAGAAGTAAGAGACTGAGTCTCAAAGCATCGTGGTCCAGCTCGGGCGTGGCTAGTGGTAAATCCGATTGGAATCACTGAGCCTACCATTGGGTGTAAATGAGCAACCCTCTCAATAGTTGTGTCACACCTGGTGTTTTTCTGATAAGTGTTTATATATCGTGTCTTGAATTGAATATAAAGAACACATGCTCATGTTTGTATGATCATAAATGATTTATGTATATCAGTGTTTGCCTATTGTTTTGACCAGAAATAATGGATGCATACTCATACATATATGACCATGATCAGTTTATGTAGGGAATGAATAAGTTCAGATCATGAGTCGTTCCCTTGAGATTTGTCCCATGTATTTGACTCACGCTATGCCTAGTTTGATTTCCCAAAGGCACCTTCCCCCCCAGGAACTTCCCTCACCTTCCAGAGTGAGAGTGAGTTCCTTTAAAGGACTATCATTTTAGAAACCATACAAGCATACCTCACCCCTGTCACAAAGTTCATAGCTCAGTACTTTAAAAAGGCATTTTTGTCAGGTCACCTAGCTCGGGGATATTTACCCAAGAACCCGTTCAAGGATTTTGTAGTCTAAGTCTGGAAGCCTTGTAATCGAGAGAATGGGTCCCTCAGGTTTCATTGTTTCAGAGTTTTAGCTCTTGGGAACTCAAGTGTGAGACCTCCTATCTTTGCATATCATGAAATATCAATTTACGAAACCCCGAAATGAGCTGAGTAGAGTGGATAGGCTTCGGAGTTTCATCTCCTGGGAACTCAAGTGCGAGACCTCCTGTCTTCACATATCGCAAAATCTCATTTTTCAAATCCTCGAAATGAGCTGAGCAGAGTGGATAGGATTCAGAGTTTCAGCTCCTGGGAACTCAAGTGAGAGACCTCTTGTCTTTTCATATCATGAAAACTTGATTTGCGAAACCCCAAAATGAGCTAAGAAGATTGGATAGGCTTCGAAGTTTCAGCTCTTGGGAACTCATGTGAGAGACCTCATGTCTTCACATATTGCGAAATCCTAATTTGCGAAACCCAAAAGTGAGCTAAGCAAAGTGGGTAGGTTTTGGCGTTTCAACTTCTAAGAACTCAAGTGAGATACCTCTTGTCTTCGCATATCACAAAATATTGATTTGTGAAACCCCGAAATGAGTTGAGCAGAGTGGGTAGGCTTCAGAGTTTTGACTCCCGGGAACTCAAATGTGAGACCTCCTATCTTTGCATATCACAAAACCCCGACTTGTGAAACCTCAAAATGAGCTTAGTAGATATATGGGTTTCAGTGTTTTGGTACCTGGGGAACCGAAGGGTATGAACCCCTCATCTTTCTGTATGAGAAACCCCTAAAGGTAGAGTGTCAAGATATAATATGAGCCATTGATCAATTCAATGATTGGTTAGACCCTTCTTTTTGGGTTTCGGTACTTTGAAAGATAGAGAACAGGGGAAGGCTTGCATCGCGATTCCCTGAATCGTGAAAAACGAAAGTGTGTTTCTGGTAACGTTAGTGGTCATAGCCAACGATCACATGGGGAAGGATAAGGGAAGGTAGGGTATGCACCAGGCCCCATAGAAACTCAAGGATTTTGTTCCCCAATAAAGAAGGAAGAAAAGAGAAAAAGGGAAAAAATTCTTAGTTACCATAGTGGGTGTGTGACATGTATGATATATGGATATGTTGTTTTGTTATTTACATGCCCATGTTACAATTTTATCATATATGTGACTATGAATGCTTGTGTGCTTATGGGTAATTTTCTGTAAATGATGCATATCGGTAATTACTGCTATTTGTAATATAAAAGTCATGTTACATATAGTAAATGTTTGTTTATGTTAGATGTAAAGATTTCATGAGCATGTTGTATGTATATGTTTTAGTTGCATGCAGTCTAAAGAGTAAATTTAGGTGGCATTGCTCATTTGGCTACTGGTTATGCTACTATATTTTCCGCAGTATGGGAACAAAATATGTTCCTTAGAGTAGCATGTCCCAACCTAATGGCTAGGAATGTTATCAACTAGTGTCAGAGCATGAGTGGTTTCTCTGGAGTGGCATATCCTGTCCTCAGGATGGTCGAGGGGATCATTACAGAGAATCCCCCATCATACATATTCAGGAAAACCCTAAGCCCGACACCCATCCATCCACCATCATCACTGAGCACCCTCCATCACCACCTCAACCCTAGTCACCACCCCCAAAAAGAAATAGTTCACCCCAAACCACCAATCCAGAGCCCATACAGTGTGATCCCCAAGAGGTACACGATCAGAGGCCAAAACTCCCAGAAACAAGCCTAGAGTTAACCTAGAAGAGACCAGAACTTTCTGGTCCAAATCCATAAGTACCTGAGTAGAGATTGTAACTGACTGGCCCAACCCCTGAAGCCCAGGACCAATAGATTATACCTTTTGTGCAACATAAGGACACTCCATCCTCAATGAAGATGAAAATGGTAGAGAATATGCAAGCTCAAAGTCCCCAACACACTGCCTCAACAACCAATGTTGAGGGTGACATGGGAACTGCAACTCTAGAAGCGAAGGCAGATAAAGAAGCGGAGATAATAGAGGTTTAGAAGGAACCAGAGACAACTTCAGGGTAGAGCGCAACATCAACGTAGTAACAGATGGAGTTGGTTCTCCAAAACCCTCAGTAGTGCATAGAGTTGTTGTAACTCTTCCTAGCTAAAACATAGGCTCTAACACTCCTGCCATCATTGTTGAGGTTGAGGCTTGTGTTAGGACAACCCACAGGAGAGGAGGAGGTAGAGACTGCCTCAAAAAATTCAACGTCTAGTGGACTTCCACTATAGGTCTAAGCACCCAGGGATGCCACCCCTTCATTTGTTGACCTTGTACAGTGGCCAACAATGCAATTAGTTGGAATGATCAGAACCTCAACTGATCAACTAAAACAAAGACTCCAGTAGGCTGAAAGGTCCGTAGAGTTCACAAGTGAGGAAGCACTCCTTGCGCAAGCATGTATAAAATGGGAATAACATGCAAATATCTAGGTGGAGCACAGATTGGAAAGTATTCAGGAACAACTTGTTGAAGCTTGGACAAAAATTCAGAAGGTCGCACCGCAACTACCAGAAGCCAGTGATGCAGGAGAGCTTGAGCATCAGATTGAATTACTGCAATGAGCATGGTCACAATTGGCCATTTTCATAGAGAATATGGAAGTGCATTTGTGATAAACTCAACAAGAAGTAGAGTAGCATCCTTGGAAGATGCAGGAGCAGATGGAGAAAACAGTGCTAGAAGGAAACAATGCCCGAGCAACACTACACAAGTGCACATCTGAGTGCACAAATATTTTCAGAGAAGTCACCAAATGGATGGGCATCATCGCTAGACGCAACCATACTTTGGAGAAATTCCACACTAGAATCTAGTTGTTGAATGAGGAAGTTGTGGCTAGTATGGATTGACTGGAGAAACAACAAAATTTCGATCAAATTCAGCAAGTGGAAAATGATTTGAACGCTCTATTTGAGGCGCAATCTATAGTAAAGAAGGAGTTGTGTGACATTCAACCTATCATTCAGATAGTTTACATGAAAATTCATTAGGCTGATGCAACAGTAGACTCTTAATGGAACTCTTTGGTTGCATCCAATCCAAAGGAATGTATCACAAATGTGACCCAATAGTTTGTCTTCGAGGCCTCACTCCTTGCCGAGAAATGGCAGGATAAAGTTGGAAGCTTTCAGGAAGTTAAGAAGTGGGCCTTAGAGTTGGTCCTAGAGTTGGGCCCTTCATTTGAAGAGGAATAAAAAGAGAAATTGAAATCAAAAGAGGACAGTAAAGAGGAAAAGAAGGACAAGGGAAAGCAATAGTCGCTTCTAGAAGCTATGAAAGAGCCGAGTACTTGACTTGAGGGTGAGTCAAGGCTTGTGGTTGGAGCCTATTGGGCCCTTATTTTTTGGATTAGAAGCTACACAATAAGGACTACAATCCCAGTTTTGGTTTAGCATGAGTTGCAGAAGATATAGAAGAAGATGGATAGAGCAAGGAAACATAACAAGAATTAGTTGAGGAAAAGGATAACGCAATGCCAGCAAGGCAAAAGAAGTTGCAACAGAATAAGAAAGCATGTGAGCCCAAAGCCAAAATACCCTACTCATATTATATATATGGATGAATAAGACTATAAAAGGTTTCTCATAGTTGAAAAGGGTTCTCCCCTTGTTGTTTTGTATGGGTTGTGAGTCTTCTTGTTATTGTCTATTGTTGATAAGTTGGATTTTAGTTCTATAAATATAATTTTGTATATAGTTTTTGATAAATAGAACTCTGTGACATGGGTCTAGAGATAGAATTCTGTAACAGAGCATTAATTTGTAACTTTGAGGTTGTATATGATAATATATAAAGAAGGATCTAAAATTTTGAAATATGTTGCGTCATTTTGTGTTTATGCTTCTGCATTGTATCTTTATAGTACTTCTTTATGATTATATGTTCTAGATGATGTTTTTGTGTATGAATTATTTTTTCAACCTAAGTAGCTTCAGTTCCTACGTGTATGAGTTCATATTTGTTTTGTAGTTAGCTTGTCTTGTGTAAGAACATGGTGAATCTTGAAGGTTTTGTGAACCCACCTAAGTATTCTCTTTTCCCTTCCCTATCCTTCTGTCTTGGTTTCTCTTTGGGTGAGATTTCTTCTCTTCGAAGGAGATGAAAATTACAACGCTATAGACTACATAGTACCTTTTTTTGGTAAGCTAAGAAGGATCCTGGTCTGATCAATTTCGTGCCAACAACATCCTTGTGCCTATAAAAATAATTTCACTTTATTGCTCCATATTTCATATTTTATACCATTTTGACCATTGAAATGTGATACTTCCATCTTTACATATCAGTTCTTTCCATGATCTACCTTCCAATGGTTAAATTTCTTCTTGAAGGACTGACTCTGATACCAATTTTTGGAATACTTAGCGAGGGGGGTGAATCAATATGAGAAATTTTGTCACTTTTAACCACAATATAAAACATTCAATAATCAGAGCATATAAGAATTAACTTGATTAGTTACCATTCAACAGTTTATCATCTATGTTTAGTAAATCAATAGTGCATGGTAAAATAATCATAGTTACACAGTACACCAAGATTTATGTGGAAAACTAATCTGAAAATAGAAGGCTGACTTGTTATGCTATGCAAGCACCCTCTACTTCATTAAATAAACTTTACAGGACCTTGATTCATGTGTTAAAATATGCCAAATAAATTATGTGCTAAGTTTTATGCTTCTTCCTTTAAATGTTCATGTGTGAGGAAATGTTCTTTAAATGGTTAAATATGTACTTTCAATAAATACACAGCAACATAAACTTTTAGCAAATAAACCATCAAACTCATAACAAGAACAACATGATAAAGGAGTTCACCCCTCTCCAGGATACATCTCCTTGAGCCTCCATTAATGGACTTCGCTCTCTAGGATTAATTTGTTAAAAGTTCTTTTACAAGTTGCTTCTCAACTCCAATGGAAAACCAGACTGTACCATTGGGATCAGAACACATAAAAACCCCAAAAATAACTAATAAAACTCTGAAAATGGATCATGGCTCATCGAGGCATAACCTCTTCTACATGTGGCCTTAAGCTTCCATGAGCTTCTCTTTGGAAAAAACACCTATAAAATTTCTCAAAAGCCTCTGAAACCTGTCCCAATGTGTTCAGAGCATAACAATTAGCCAAAAATGATTATTCAATCACAGAAAACAAACATAGGCTCACCAAAACATGTCCTCAATCAATGAGAGCTTCAAGCTCCCTGGAGCTTGCTGAAAATTAAATGGCTAAAAACCTGCAAAATAAGTCTTCAAATGGCCTTGATAACAATTCCAATGGATTCAGGATGTCCAAAAACCCCTAGTTGGGATTTTACGACACCTCAATCGGCCAAACAATGAGGAAGATAGGTCTCCTACCATTTTCCTCCTTCAAGCTTGCTATCTCTGCATCTACAAAACACACCCTTGTGGAATGAGCCTGGAACACACACAATATATAGCATGAAAACCCAGCACCAGGTGCAACCACGCCAATGGTGCAAACTATAGTATAGTTATGGGCGTGCCAGCCCCTGACCGCCTAACACCTGGGCACATGTGGTCATATGACCTCACGCAAATGTAAAAAGGGATTTGTTTTCCAAACCTCGTGCTCCATGTATAAACCGGTGGTCATATGTAAAGGAGTGCACGACCGGGGGCTAACTCAGAGGTATGTTGGTCAGGTGGACTTTATGAAAGCGTTATGTGGAGGGGAGGTCCGGGGTTCGAATCCCACAGACTCCACATAAAATTTTATATAACAATCCATTAGCCAGTAAAGGGGTGCCACATGGAAGCCCATGACTGGGCCACGTTGCACCTTACCATTTTCCAAAAACATGCCACGTCAGCCTGTACTAACTACCCAGTCAGCATCCTTTTTTTTGCTTGTTTGATGATTCGAACATATCACTATATCTCTCGCTCCCGATGTCCATTTGAGATGAAACAAGTTGCGTTGGGTTTGTGACAACAAGGGATATGCTCTCATTTGTTTTGAGGCAATTCCAAGAATGTTGATTTTGAGCTAAAATTTGACCCCTAGTCCAGATTTTGATCACACCTTCCCACTGAAAGGATTTTGGACCCACAAAAGCTTATGATTATTTGTCTAAGCTTCAATACTCTTCGTCTTTCAAGTTATATCAATTGATTCTACTTGAAAAGTCTTTTGATAATCACCTGGATACTTTGACATGCCTTGCATTACAACTGGCTATGTCCCTCAACCACTATTCTCTGGCTGCTGCTGACCCACTGTTCTCTCTGTGCTTGGAATACTGCCAACCTTCCCACTGAGAATAAAGTACCTCTTTCGAACTCTTTGGTGTCAAAACAATCAACTCTCCAATGGTTGCAACAACTTTCCTGAGACATCTTGTCACAAGCCAAGAAAACCATCAATCTTGAAAACAAATTATACAAGACTGAAAATAATGCCAACAAAATCCTTTGTTCTTCAAACAAAATGTTTCATATTGTACTTCATCAAAGCACATGGCGTTTTCCTGCATCTCGATGTACTCAAAATCAACTTACAAGTCAACAAACACCATCGACTAAACACAAGTCGAAAAACATGATCGACACACATAGTCGTCAGACAATCATCGACACCAGTTGAGACTCATTTGAAACATCTCAATATTCCCAAAATGACAAGTTGACAAACATGATACGCAATCATGTTACAATCATGAATCATTCATGATGAACCATCACCAGGTTTACTGCTTACACATACATAAAAACAAATGCATGTGCATGACTCTTCAACTCTCCTTCCGGTACAAACATAAGTACATAAACCCGAAACATGTGGGTACATAAGAGTTGAAATGAAAAAGATAAATGTCTACAACAAGTGAACATCATATCCATATTTTACATCCCCCTGGAAAATTTGTGCAACAAACAAAATTGCCTTCAAATGAATTTCATTCACATGCAACTTGCATCATGCAAGTTGTGATAAACTGCTGCAACTTATCATGCTTCCCATAAATGCACACATAACGCTGAAAAGTGCATTTACAATAGAAAAATGCAAGTCTTACTTGCTCAAGAAATCCAATCATTTCTTACCAAGCCAACTCAACGGTGACTTTTTCTGTTGAACATCGTCCTCTTGTGAATCATCTTGACACACATCGATGATGGAATCTCCTCTTCCATTCATGACAATATCTTTATCCATCTACTTCGTGTGTTGTGGATGAGTAGTTGGATGCAATGTCCAACATTGATCAATGAGATGACCCCTCTTTTGACAATGAGTGCAAATCTTTTGCACACTCTTTTCACGTTGTCTTTGCTTATAAAGTTTCCTGAAATTGGTCAATCTTTTCCAACATTTTGAAACATGATGGTTATATAAACCACAATATGTACATGGATTCTTTCTTCCATTTTTACATACAAATTTATCATGCTTAACATAATCAAAAGAAACTGAACGATAAGAATAATTATACCTTGAACATTCACCTTTATCGCCTCTTTGAGGAGGTGAATCTGAAGAGTTACAAGCTCTCCTTTGAAGACCATCAATAGTGTTCTTGTCCTCATCGCTGTCACAACTCTCTTGTTTCACACATTTGCATTCATCTTGAACACATGCCTTGCATGCTGGAGGGATTGAACTTTCACCTTTATAGCCTTTTTGAAGAGGTGAACTTGAAACAAAATTTGTTCTTGGAACTTTTTCTCTTGTCTCCACGACTTTGGAATTTTCTCCATCAATTATTTCATATCCAAGACCACAATACTTGGGTATTTCTTCAACAACAATAGGCTCAACAATGCCTTGTGCATGCTTTCCCAAACCTCTACCATCATAGCCCATTTTTAACAATAACTTGGACCCTATTCCTCTTGTGTGATTTTCAAAAACACCAAAACATTCATCTTGAGAGGAATTAGAAGATAAACTAACATTGCATACCTTAT
>JZKD02S2006917.1:24253-49815 GCA_000966675.3 Picea glauca | reverse complement strand
AACACCCCAACACCTTTAGCTCAACTTAGATCAAATTTTCAAACACCTGGATTGATATCTTTCTTAGTTACTCTACAAACGCAAAAATCTATCTTGTATTTATAGTAATCATGTCTATATATAACAAGCAATAAATGGTGGTATGTTAGTCGGGTGGACTTTGTGAAAGCACTATGTGGAGGGGAGGTCTGGGGTTCGAATCCCACAGACTCCACATAAAATTTTATATAACAAGCCATTAGCCAATAAAGGGGTGCCATGTGGTAGCCCATGACTAGGCCATGTGGCACCTTACCATTTTCCAAAAACATGCCACGTCAGCCTGTACAGATTGCCCAGTTAGTGTCCTTTTTTTTGCCTGTTTGATGATTCAAACAAATCACTATATCTCTCACTCCCGACATCCGTTTGAGATGAAACGAGTTGTGTTGGGTTCGTGAAGACAAGGGCTATGCTCTTGTTTGTTTTGAGGCAATTCCAAGAACGTTGATTTTTGAGCTAAAATTTAACCCCTGGTCCAGATTTTGATCAAAACCCAATGCGGGAGAAAACCAAAGAATGATTTTCTTCTATATTAGAATAAATACATTCATAGGAAGCACCAACTTCCCAATTTTCTAGCTCCAACTATAAGGAGGATCCAACCCCGTAATTCTTAGGCTCCAACCTGAAGGAAGCTCCAACTCTCTGATTTATCATCTCCAACTGTAAGGAGGCTACAACCCCTTTCCTTTCCCCATCCAACCACAATGAAATATAAGTGTAGAGAAATCTGTCACTACCACATCAACCTATAATTGTCCCTCTCACTAGACTGATATACATGGTACTTCTACTGATATCTCTGCTTCTACTATTGATATCTATGTTGCTACTATAAATATCTATATCTCATCAAGATTGCAACCACACACACCTCATACCAAGATCCACAAGATAATTCTAAAAATCAAATGCTTATGAATCATTGAGACATACCTATTCATGATTTCTTCATATTACTTACCCTAACACACACACATGAAGACATACCTTCAATCTTTTAGCTAACCTAAGTTTTATATCCTTGATATTCACAAATTTCCCCCACAGGTCTGCCACTGTGTGTACTGGTTTCTCATGGGTATCCACACCTTTTCTCATTGCAGGTCGCATATGTTCATGTTTTTCCTCCTGAAACCCATTGATATACTCAAGGAATCCATGTATGAAACCCCTTATCCTTACTCTCGGCTCCTGTAAACTTGTTACTTGACTTGACTTCTCTGTCTTAGACTCACTGTCTCATATCTCAACCTGTATTCTCATAAGTGAATACATAGAAGTGATTTGCAATGGAATCTTCTCTAAGTTTTAAAGAGAAAATTCTTGATGACATGAAACTACCATGCAACTCATGATGGCATGCAACTCACAAGCAACTCACATGCAATAATTAGTTATTCCTGTAATAATTAATTATCTTTTGTTTACTACCACTTTACTTTGACATGCAACATTTCTCAAGGGTTGACATCAATGACAACCAATATCAATAATTAATTATCCATACAATAATTAATTAATATTTTTTGATAATTAATTAATCTTTCAACAACCATTATCAACAATTAATCTTTCAATAATGAATCCCTTGTTTCAACCACTTTGACTGGTCAAGATTCTTAATCACCTTCTGAAGGATTCTAGAATATTCTTGAGGATCCTCCAACTTCATAGAGCCATATCTCCCCAACCATGAGGAACTACGTGGCATACCATATATCACTGGAAATGGCATGATGTGCATTTTCCATTTATTATAGTCTTACTTGCAAGTATACTGACCTTCGTGTCTTTATTCCTCGATCAACTCTGGGTTCCATGAGCATGGACAACCTATCACCGGATCCTCTCATATGGATCATATACCAAGGGAACCTCTCAACCAGATGTCCACCATCACCAACACATGCCTCTACCAAGAATGTACCGAAGTCACCAACATACCATAACAAGATATTTGCATTACCATACCATGTACCAACCTATACCATGCATCAACCATGCACAACAAAACCTGTATCATACCATGTTCCAAGGGGTGAAAGTTTGTTTAGTTCTCCCCAATATGGTCACCATTTAGCTTATCACTCTGTAAATTCCCAAAGGTTATTGTTAGGTAGAATAAATTTACTAGAGGTAACCTTATCCAACCACTTCGAAACTGGGAGCTAGCCCTACCAGTTTAAGAGAGGGATCTCTCTATAAGTTTTAACTTTGTTTTAAACTTTAGATATTAGGCTAGTTAAATAGTGCAAGACCAAATGTTGTTTGTTTTTATAAGATGGTTGAAAGGTTTTACACATCCATTGGGCTATGGGGTCTGTTTTATAAAGGTAGAGATTGAAGAACATATATAAAGATTCCTTTCACAGGGTAGGATAATGCAATTACTGGATTCTTTAGCAATAAAATGATGTTAGAAGAGAAAAGAAAGAGGATTAATTATAACCAAGAAGAATTTAAGAATTTCTTGACTACAATATAAGAAGAAAACACTTAGATATTTAAAATCTAGCAACAAAGTATGCAAAGGTAAATTCTGTAACTTTAACTCCTTTTAAATAATCAGACTAGAAAAACAAGATGATAACTAGAAAAGAAACACATTCAACTGAGAATAGAAAACTTCACCAATAGATGACATGCAGGAATCCTGTGAAAAATCTCTTTATATTATTGAAAGATCTTCTTGATAAAAATTACATTGCTTACAGCTTGCTATGGCGTAAAAATCAACCCTCAATACTTCTAAGTTAGAAGTATTTATAATCAAAATTACAAACAACCCTGTCATAAATTATCAGGACGTGGCAGCCTCTAAATATAACTAACTAACTAACAAGATACAAAATTTAGTAACCGTCGATGATGTGTCGAATTATTCACACTAAATCTGGGAAAGGTCGTTGGCGAGTCACCCACATGAATTTGACTGATCTGTTTGTTGACTTGGCTTGCACACCTCATTTCCTACTTGATCAAGTTGCACAACTCTTCCCATCTTAGCTGACTAGGGATGGTTACTTTGAGTAGTCTACGGTGTATCTCATCCACTTCTGTGTACTTGGAAAAAGTTGGTTTGATGATGAAAATATACTTGATCTCGTGCTTTATGTTGATGTTTGGATGCAAAGTCTCCAAGAATGTTTTGCCTGTTATACTGCCTTGTATTCCATAGAACTTGGAACTATCCTTGGCCATTGTAGCCATCTTCTTCTTTTAGTCTGGAAGGTTCATCATCTTGTCATTCAGAACTATTAAACCAGGAAGACCTTTTTTCTGCAGAGCCTCGATCTTACTGAAAAACCTTTGAACTCCAATTTCCATGTTCTGGACTTTTTCCTCCAACTGCAACATCAGTCCTCTTTTGGTCAGAACCCTCTTGACTTCAAGGATGGTTTATGTCCTATCTTCGATTTTCAATTCTTCTATTTCTTCTCTGGTCTTTGAGTTTAGGAAACTAATTATTTCATTGGTTTTAGTGGGAATTTCTCCTAACTCTCCTTTTATTTTTTCACTAACCTGCTTGCTTCTTATCACTAGTTCATGTTGCTCGAACATGATTTGCACCATTGGGAAAATTTCGTTTATGGAGTTGGAGATATCCATCCAAATATTCTCCTTAGCCTCTGCCATTTTTTTACCCCCTACTATTTATTTCTAAAGCTATTGGATTTCCTTCTTGAGCTTCTTTGATGTTTGCCTCTCGATGTTGTAGATTGTCTGGTAAGAAGACTTAAGCTCCTGAAGATTCTCCACTTCTTTTTTCAGTCTGCTGATTTCTATTCCTTGCAGGGTCATCTCTTCCATGGATTTTGCTAACTCCATAGTTTTTTCCAATGTTGTTAATGGGTGTTATCGGACAAATCGGTAGGTGCAAGCACTAACAGATATCCCTAGATCCACCTGGATCTAGAACAAAATAGGGCAGGACATGACTCTTTCCCTAAGTTGTAGTCATCGAATCTACTAAAGAGAAGGAATAAGTGACATACCTTGATATCACTTACTTAGGTCTTTGTTGTTCTCGCTTCGCTCTGGTTCTCTCATGAAGTCAAGTCCCAGACAACACAAACCAACCAAAGTGAAGATAGCAAAGTATATTCAATGTCAACTTATGCATATGATCAAGGAGTTACACAATAAAGTAAGAGTGACTTTATGGGAAAGGGACATACCATTGTATCATATTAATTGAAAGTAGAAGATACAACCTGATTGTCTGATTGCCTTGATGTCACAAGCTTACTTCCAGTGACCCTTGGTTCCAACACACACACTTGCTCTGCACTTGCATGAAGAAGATCCAATTCCTCTTGATAGACAAAATAGAGTCTTCAAGCTTCTGTCCAAGTAGGGTTCTTCACACAATTCTTTCACGAATTATTCATTCAATATTTCTTAACCTTTTCCATAAGAAACCTTTCAATATATAGGAGAAGGAGAGATGTTTACATGGATGAGGATGATCCCATCAAATCTGAGAAGTCAGTAAAATGAAAACGATGCAAATGCCAACTCATTTTCTAGAAGATTCCCTTCTAGAACCCTCGAGACCTCTTCTCCTTTCCAAGCTTAAAAATAGGTTCACACCCTATATGTGGAGTAGACTGTGAGAAGTTTGCACCTTAATTTTGGGTGGCCTATGAGAATGAAGGATTCTCTCACCCTAGACCATAGGCAGCCTATGAACTCATCTTAAAAATATGTTTTTAGAATAAGACAGGAACCACTTTTCTTAGGAAAAAAGTCCATGTTGGGAGCTTGAATACATCACTATTGAGACATCAACCAAGTGACCAAAATCATGTGTAATAGAATTCCCTCCAAAGTATGAGGCCAGAATCTATGACAGCCGAAATACTTTGTAAACTACGTGTGTGTGTCAGAAACCAGGAGTGCACCTAATCGAAAACCTGCAAACAACCAAGCATCTGTAGAATATAATACCTATTCTGAGGTAGGCATTCCCATACTCAGATCATAAATGAATAAAATCATAAATGTAGGTCATGGCCACCAATTATACACCGTGGATCCATGCCATCAAAACATTGCATAGCCACCAGGAATACACTGTGGATCTATGCGAGAATACTTAAATTAAGATGACATAGCCACATGACATACAAAGTGGATCTATGTGTCGATACAAATCATACATACTCCATCGCAGCCTGGATAAAAAATATGAGACATAGGGTCTTCAGACCCATCACCGGTAAGTATGAATCTAGCCATGCGATTACATGTGATGAAGTCAAACATGGTAGAAACCACTTGATTACTGGTCATTGATGAAACCATTAAAAAGTGCGGGGGAAATAACCATTAATGTGAATGACTCCCAAGGTACACTAGTACAATCCAATGAATGTGAATAAATGAGCTGAGGTCGAACACTCGACGGAACCTCCCAATCAGGGGTCAATAATGAAAACCCATTGTCAAAAGCAAGGAAACCTTCCATTGAGGCATGCAAGTTCCAAGGTACCAGATAATTTCTAGGTCTTGTTTCTGAATAATGAGTTGGAGTTGACGAAACAAGACTCATCACAGGAGGGCCTTGATGTATCCCACATTAATGACATGAAATAAGTAACAAATTTTGAGGATGAAGCAGAGTATGAATATAGGTTGAAACAGACACAGGGAAGGCTGACATAGTAAGAATGAACAATTGTAGATGGCCAACTCAATAGAGGGCTTGGATGAACTACTCTTGAACATACAAATGACATGACCAAGGACTTGGCAGCACTGACTCAGAGATGACCCATGATATTACCTTGTAGCAAGTCAAATGAGAGACAAATGGATTTCCCAAACCAACTTCAAATGATGAATAGGGGGTGTCATGTTCAAGAGTGACGCTTACTGCCATTAATATGAATACAAAAACGCATCCCTTTCCCTAAGTTTCCCCCACCATTTCTGGTGAGTACCTCTTTATTTTTACACAAGATTGAGGAGGATAATATATGCTTGTTTATTTAAGCTCGTCCTTCATATGAATCCCTCAAAGTATATTTAACGAACCCTAGGAAGGACTGGCTCGGTCCCATTACAGGTCTTTCAATGTTTGTTTAGCAAGTCCAAAGATAGAAAACTCAAGGGTTTTTCATGTTTTGAGAGTCTAAAAAACACTTAAAGAGAACTCTCTCAGTTCCTTTTTTGTAAAATAGTTCGATGGAACTAAAAAAGTGATAAACTATCACCCATTGAACATTTTGTTCAAATAATTTTACGAGCATGAACAGAACAAGGTCTCTCGGCCATCTTTTTGTTTTTATGGAGTGTGAAAAGAGCTTAAAGGATACTCCTTTGCGTTCATCATTTTCATGTGACCATGACGAGTACGAAAAGAAGAGAAAAGTATACTCGGTTATGTTCTCATGTATTTTTGAGTGTGAGAACGAACAAAGATTGAGCTCGAGGTTTTTCTAAAAACCCTAAAAAGCAGTCGTGCATGCAACGAAAAAGAAAAAACATCCATACTTCTTCGTGTGGACTTCAAAGTTGCTATATCTACAAAAATTCACACTCATAGGACTATTAGGCATTAGGTTTTATAGACAAAACAATATAAAAATCAACAAAAATGGTAAAAAGTGAATAAATATGGGTAAAAAGGGCTTTTACCATTTTCATTGTGATTTTGCCAAGAACTTTGCCCAATACATCTCATTTTCCCCCAAATTTTGTTGCTCGATCATGGGAGGCACAAGCAACCATTTGGTGAACCATCTCCGCCAACGAGGTAAGCTCTTGATCTTCTACCTTTTCCATGGTTTAGTTTTAGTTTTTATTGGCAATTTTCAAGGTTTTAGGTTCATTTTAGGGCCATAACTTGCGCCCAAGCGTTCTCACAGGCTAGCCATGTGGGACCTGCGAGAATCTAGGATTATCATATGAAGCCTTAAGGGCACCTATGAGAATATCGCACGGTGCTAAAGGGGCACCTGCGGGGGCCGAAAAATGAAATTTAAATTTGATTTTTGCTCAATAAAAATTATGCCAAGGTTTGAAATAAGTTGTGACCCTTCTCTTATGGTTCTTGTGTAGGTGTTTGATCATCAAAATATTTGAGTGGCAAGAAAAAGAACATAAGGAAGATGATGCTATTGTCGGGAATGATTCGGGTACAGTCACTGCCCTCTAGGACTGTGGGCTCTTGAAATTCTTGAGGATTCTAGGTATGAGGGCCCAACTCAAATTGTTGTAATACCTAGTTCATATGTGGGACGTGGAACAACAATTGTTTCATGTGGGAGTCCACACGTTGACTTTAGATATCGAGGATATCTATTTTCTAACAGGACTATCATGGCATGGGTACCACACTAGCTTGACTGGTAGCCAAGGTGGAGGACTCCCTATGAGTGAGTATTGTCGCCAGTACTCTATTCCTAAGGCATAAAGAAGCAAGGGCAAGGTTGCTATTTGGGAGGTCCAAAACTTGACCCTACAAACCATCTTGTTCACTATAGAACGCATGGATAGGAGTGTAGCTCCACACATGGCTCTCTAGAGCTACTTCAAATACACCATAGAGTGCACAGAGCCACGAGTCTTCAACTGGTCAGATGTAGTTCTCTGTAGTATGAAGAGGCAATTGAAGAAGTGCAGGAGTGGCAACTTGAAGCAGTTTGAGTACTGATGACTTTCAGTGTCCTTCTTCCTCAAGAGGGTCCCATTGCTGAGATTACAGGTTGATTGGGGTTTACCGACCCCACAATATCCAAGGATGTTGAGCTGGTGCAACCTCATGGCCCGACATGTAGCTGGGCCCATCATCAAGTACAATGATTCATTTTTTGACTAGTTGCAACCATAGTTGTTGATGACTGATGACTACACATACGCTGGTTTGGATTTCTAAGGGGATATGGATTTGGCCCTACCCGAAGATGCTGAGTGGGGTGACCTAGGTAAGAAGTACACATTTTTTTCTTTTTAAATGTTTTTGTAATTTTTATCGTATAAAATGTTTTTATGTTTGTCCAAGAAATGATCAAAAAATATCTTTCTGATGACACAGATGTGGGGCCATATCTATGATGTAGGAGCATTTCTACACGTCAGCCAGCCAGCCAGCCAGCCACGTCAGTGGCTTCAAATCGCGTGCTAAAGATAGGCATAGCCCTCATTTTCAAATTGAATTTGAATGAATGTAATTAAATGTTTTAGGTTGTTGAGCCATGGAGCCATGCCTTTGTGGAGGCGTAGAAGTAGGTAGGCCTTAAATGTATTGTATCGATATTTTGGAATTCAGGATTTTGGGAGTCTGGAGGACAAGAGTCTGGGCCCTTGACATCAAAAATCATGAAAGGGTGAATTAGATCGGAGCCATCCATCTGCGGGAGGATGGATGTTGCAGAATCATCCATTTCGGAGATTCAGGCACCGAGACTCACAAAGGTGAGTGCCTAGACTTTGCGAGTGGTGAAGTCATGAAAGTAATCTAAGTCATCCGTTGGAAGGAGGAAACATGTCACAAGATCACCCATATCAGGGATTTGGACATCGAAGGTTAGAGAAGGAATTCTCTGGAATTCATGAGTAGCAAAGTTGCGAGAGGATCAGGACCATTCGTTTGAGGAGGATAGGTGGCAGAGATCAAGGGATCTCGTGAACTCGGAAGTTCTGAAGGTGAGATCCCAGGAGTTGGGTGCTCCAAGTCACGAATTCGTGAAATTGTGAAGAGTGAGGATATCCATTGGATCCAAAGAACGGGAGGACCGTTGGACCAGGAACCCCATCGCCTATCATGCATTCATAGGTTTAGAGGTTGAGAGGAACTCATATCAACTTCATAAGTCATGAAGTGGCGAGTAGTGAGAGGTGCTAGTGTCAAGCCTAGCCAGTGGTCATGCACAGAGGGTGCTGACAAGGAAAAGAGCCATACCCGTATCAGCATTTTAGGTATTGTGAGCCTAGAAAGGAGGAGTCGGAAGCTTCGAATCACGAACTCGTGAGATTGTCAGTTGCGACAATTGCCTTTGTGAATAGGCCTTGGTCAAAGTGTTATGTTCACTTGGGGAAAAGTGGAGCTCATGCCTAGTGTTGTTCACACAGGGGAGCTTCTGAAAGGACATGTGGATTGATTAAATTGAGATTCCAGCAAGGAATCAAAAGAGCCGATATGGCTCAAAGGAGATAAAGAATGATCCTGTGAGTAGATCTTGGCCTGAGGGCTGGGGGTATACATCAAATGGTATCAAAGATTGATACTTGTCTATAGATTTCAAGCAAGAGAAGCAGGAGGAAAAGGAACACTCTGATACACATCAAATGGTATCAGAGCGGGACTTCATCTGTAGATTTCAGGGGAAGCGAAGAGAAGAAGAAGACAATCAAGAGGACTATGGATGAAGCTGGAAACACTCAGGGATTGCAGAGTGACAACAACATATTTTCCAGTAGGGCAGATAAAGACAGCAAGATGGCTACTAAATTCTATACAAGTGCTAGAAGGAAATACCCAGAGCTGATGAGCAAATATGAATGGGATGAATAACTTACTGAGATGAGAGCAAGGATGGATGAACTTGCATTTGAGATGTAGCAGAATGAAAAGTCGATATGGGTATATGAATGGCCCATGGGAAAGCCGAAGATAAAGTGGCCAGTCAAGAGGTTGATGGCTAGACGACAGGGTAGGCTATTAAGAGGATGGTTGAGGCATGCTGAAAACCTTGACGGACCTGAGGAGATGGTTCAGATATGTGAACCAAAAATTGGGATAAATCTCAGTGATGCAGAAGATGAAATGGGATCAGCTGAAGATGTCAAGGACTGTCAGGAGGGTAGCCCAGAAATTCCCAATTGTCAAGTGGGCAAAGAGTTGAGATCACTGCGGGATCTCACAGACTGTCATGAGGACACCCAGGGAATTTCATATTGCTAGGTGGGCAATGGATCAAGATCACTGTGGAATCTCATAGACTATTAGCAGGGTAGCCGAGAGTTTCTAGTTTGCCAGGTGGGAAAGGGAACAGAGATGGGATCAGTTGATTCCATAGACTGCCAGGAGGGCAGCAAGAAAATCCCAATTTTCCAGGTGGGTAGGGATGAGAAGATGAGACTATCTGAGGGTCTCATAAATTCAGAGGTGAGTTTGAATCGCCTGAGGAGCTGACAGAAGAGGAGGATCAAAGGAGCCTTCTAATGATTGGGGAATTTTTATATTCCTACCATTATCCCAAGGGGAGGCAGAAATCTGGGTTGCAAGTGAAACAACAATAGTAGGACAGCTAGCAAAGACTGTCAGAGAAGAATTGGAGCATACTTTGGAAGTTTCCCATGAAGAAGGAGAGAATGAGAATTCTGAGGAATGGCTCAATGCTTTCAGCCAGGAAGATGAGGAATTTGCAGCACTGAAGCTAGAAGCAGAAGAAGCCGAAGAGTAGGCAGGCTGATTGATCACTCCATGGGAGATGGAGCTAGATATGCTAGAGGATTGGCTGGACAATCTAGAGCCAGTAGCTAACTGCCATGAGTAGGTATTGGTAGAGGAGCATTCTGAGGAATCGCTCAGAGATTTCAGATAGGGAGATAAAAAGGTGATGAAGACTGCAGAGCTAAACTCTGTAGCAGGGTGGAAAGTTAAGGCCATAGAAGATGAAGAAAATGGCATGGGAGATCATGGTGATCTTCCCAATTTTAGTCAATTTTTGCAGCTGAGGAGACTGCATAAACAGAGCCAACCACTGGAGCAGTTGGACGAAGTGATCGAGAATAATAGGGAGTTGATGGTCAGGTCAACAGAAACTACCAACAAGGAGTAGCTGATCAGAAAGGAAGAAGCAACATCAGCAACAGTAGTAGCGCAACAGTAGAAGGAAGATGGAGCAGATGAACAGCTCCAGAAATTTGTTTAGGATCCAGGAGGATTTCCACAGATGAGAGTGGAAGCTCATGAGCAGGAGCTCATGAATTTTTCAGTGAAGGAGTATGATGCAGGAGCATCACTTCACGTCAACCATCTAGCCAGCCAACCACGTCACTGGTTTCAAATCGCATGCTGAAGAGAGGCACAACCCTCATTTTCAAATTGAAATTGAATGAATGTAATTAAATGTTTTAGGCTATTGAGCCATGGAGCCGTGCCTTTGCACAGGTGTAGAAGTAGGTAGGCATTAAATGTTTGTAAGGCTGAGATCTAGATCCAATTCTGGACTAGACAACCCATTCAATGTAATTGAATAGGGTAGGTGAGATTGGAGGGAAGAGCTCGAAGAGCCCCCTCATGTAAATGATCAATTTCGATCTTATTTTGGAATAGTTGTAAGTAGTGGTAATAGTTGAGAGAGTAGAAGAGAAGGAGCCGAGACTCTGTTAAAGTCTGAGCTCAGGAACACCTTGTAAAAACATGCATTTTCCATTTAATACAAACAACAGTTTTTCTTTCATATTTCTTGTGTTGAATGAATGTTTGTGTGTGTTCTATTTATGTTGTGAATGTATGTTGTAGGTTTGCAGTTGTAGGAGTTGTTTTGATTTTCAGGCTTGAGAGGTTCTTTGTGGTTTCTTGCCAGGAGGGCATGATAGAGTACTTCGGTCTCTGAATACCAGTGTGTAGAAGAACTTCTGAACTCTACGAAGTCAGATAAAGATGTGCCAGGTGGGCACAGGAGTTGAAATCATCAACTCGAGGAAGACCTTGGAGGTTGATGAATACCTTAGAAGGAAAGGATGTGTAGGCGAGACACAGTTGTAGAAATAAACTCTCTTTGAGTTCTATAAAGATCTGTCAGGTGGGCATTGAGCAGGTGTAAGGAGTGCACAGAAGACAGAAGCTCTAAGGAGTTCTGTATAACTCTGTCAGGAAGGAATTGAGCCAGTGTGTAGACAGGCACAAGGGGAGAACTCTTTGATTTCAGAGATAGAAGAAGAATCCACTGAAGGATCTTCATAGGGTTGCTAAACACCCTGAAAGACTTAGCATTAAGTTTCTTGAGGATATAGAGTGTCAGGAGGGCATCAATTTCTCCATCTGCAGGAGAAAGGAAGAAGGATTTATTTCATTAGAGACCTAAGTATCTGAAAATCTCAGAAGAGACAACACTTTGGGTGCAAAGAATCTATAGAGGTGCATAAGTCGTGGAATCCCTGAGTATCTGAAAAGCTCAGAAGAGACAACACTTTGGGTACAAAGAATCTACAGAGGTGCGCAGGTGAGGACTCAAGTCGAAGAGCTTGCATGTAAAGGAGAAAAAAGGTCGAGGCCTTTGAACATTGGAATTTTTCCAAGTGTTGGCAGAAAGTGCGCTAAATCTCAGGAGGAGCAGTAGCTACCATTGAATGATCTGAAGAGATCTGGACTGTTGAAAGGTTTCCACATCTAGGAGGCAGTGCAAGAGGAGTGCATAGAAAGACAAGGTTTGAGCTGTCATATCTTGGTTTAAATAACCGTCAGCCGTTGGATATAGCAGGAGTTGCAGAGAGGTTAAGTCTTCACAAGCAGAGGCGAATGTCCCAAAGGAGTATCGTATTGAGATTTCAGCATTCAGGAGTTCGGGAGTCTGGGCCCTCGACATCAGAAATCGTGAAAGGGTGAATTAGATCTGAGTCATCCATCTGTGGGAGGACGCGTCTCATGGAATCATCTATTTCGGAGATTCAGGCACCGAGACTCACAGAGGTGAGCGCCTATACTTTGTGAGTGGTGAAGTCGTGAAAGTAATCTGAGTCATCCATTGGATGGAGGGCACATGTCACGAGATCACCCATATCGAGGATTCAGACATCGAAGGTTAGAGAAGGAAGTCTCCAGACTTCGCGAGTAGTGAAGTCACGAGAGGATAAGGACCATTTGTTTGAGGAGGATAGGTGGCAGAGATCAAGGGATCTCATGAAATTGAAAGTTCACAAGGTGAGAGCCCAGAAGTTGGGTGATCCAAGTCATGAATTCATGAAATTGTGAAGAGCAAGGACAACCATTGGATCCAGAGAACGGGAGGACCGTTGGATTAGGAACCCCATTGCCTATCGTGCATTCAGAGTTTTGTAGGATGAGATGAACTCGTCTCGACTGCAAAAGTCATGAAGTGGCGAGTAGCGAGAGGTACTAGTGTCAAGCCTAGCCAGTGGTCACACGCAGAGGGCACTGACAAGGAAAGGAGCCATACCCATATCAGCATTTTGGGTATCATGAGTCTAGAAAGGAGGAGTCGGGAGCTTTGACTCACGAACTCGTGAGATTGTGATTTGCAACAAGTGACTTTGGAAATAGGCCTTGGTCAAAGCGATGTGGTCACTTGGGGAAAAGTGGAGCTCACGCCTAGTGTTGTTCGCACAGGGGAGATTCTGAAAGGACATGTGGATCGATTAAATTGAGATTCCAGTAAGGAATCAAAAGAGTCGATCTGACTCAAAGGAGATAAAGAACAATCCTATGAGCAGATCTTGGCCTGAGGGCTGGGGGTCTTCATCAATCGACCTCCAAGAATGTCTCCTATTCAGCGACGAGGAGAGGTGGATCCAATGGCACGATGGGATGCCAAAGACTATGAGACAATGGAGCAGAACTTGGAGGGGTTGACTGCTGACATCCCAGATATGGCTATTGGGGAGATCCCTAGACATTATTAGTGCCATATTGTAGGTGTGTTAGAGTCTATTAGTCAACTTCTTCGTAGGGCGGCCTGGACAGTTGTGTGTTATCATGAGTGTCACCCATGATGCTATTTTGTAGAAGCTATGAGCTTCACATTTTGAGATTTTGGTCCTTGGAAAAAAACTTTTTGTAAAAACTTTTGATCATTATATACATATATACGGCTTCTATCGTCTTATCTTGTGTTGTGTGATACATGTGATGTGATTGGTTTATAAATGGCCCAAATGTCTGTCTAATACATAGTTAGCTAATGCATCAATCAATGTATTTCGACATTTGGAATCTGCTGATACTCAATATAATCAAAATAACATTCCAAGAGGTGAATTCATAAATATACCCATAATAAAGTAGGACTTCGAATAGCATAGCCATTACTTAGTTGTAGTACTACTAACTACGAATCGAGTTGTACAACCAGGTGGCAGACACCAAGCAAAATAACATCAATCAACAATTCAATGACGATGCTATACTCTGCAATATTGTTGGTTGCACGACTGAGACACACACCTCATAGAGTGATAAGTTTGTTTGTATGGGCGTAAATTGCCTAAGTAGCAGAAGAAAGGTTTTGATTACTACGGCTAGCGCCATTAGCGAAGCCAATGTGGGGTAGCGAAGACTCTGACATATGGAAACCAAACACAATGTAACATAAGCGGTCAATGGTAGAGACCAAATAGTGAAAAAGCACACTACAGTAACACACAAGAAGTATGATACAATAAAATACAAGTACTCATGCACAGGTGATCTTAGGCATAGTACTTCTTTAAGTACAACCCATTTCTAGGTTCACTCAAACATATACCGTCATAGTCCACTAACTCGTAAGCTCCTTTCTCTAAAACTCATCTAATGATATAAGGACCTCACCACATAGCTTTGAATTTTCCTGCTCCTAGCATATCCCAATCTTGTTCGTAAAGGAGAACCAGATCACCTTTGGAGAAAATGTGAGGCTTTACATGTTTTTCATATTGGGCTTTGATGCATTTCTTCTAGGCTTCTATGACTAAGGTGGAGTCACGACGAGTTTCATCTAATCATATGAGATACATCTGACATTCTTATTTGACAAAAATGTTTGGGAGGATTTTAACAACTAGTTTTAGGGAGGGTATCTCACATTCAATCAGTAGAATGGCTTCTAGACCATAGACTATCTGGAATGGTGTAAACCTGGTAGCAGACTTAATGGATGTCCGGTAAGCCCACAATGTTGAAAACAACATCGTGTGCCAACTCATTTTGTGAATCCCTATCATTCATCGAAGCATGGTAATGAGGACTTTGTTAATTGCTTCGAATTGGCCATTGGCTTGTGGGTAATAGGGTGTTGAGTTTTCATGGAGAAGACCCAACTTTTTAATGAGTTTGGACATCATGAAGTTTCTAAAGTGGCTACTGTGATCAGTGACGATAGCTCAAGGAACTCCAAAACAATCTATGATGTGATTGAATATGAATAATGTTGTGGTCTTTTTGGTGTTGTCAAAAGTCGACATCGCCTTGGTCCATTTTGTAAAATAATCTATGGTTACAATAATGTATCCATGCCCCCCATCCTAGTAAGGGTGACATGTCATGAAATCGATACCCCATTTTGAAAAAGGACCAACGGAGACCGCAGGATGAAGAGGAGCAGGGTGTGACCATATTTTATTGTTGTAGGTCTGGCAAGTGTGGCATATTTGGATGAAAATTATACAATCATTAAATAAAGAAGGCCAAAAATACCCTGCTTGCAAGATCTTCTGGGCAGTAGCATACCCAGACATATGACCACCACAAGTTCTAGAATGGTATTCATTTAGGGCTTTCTCGGCTTCATCAAACATGAGGCAGTGTTGAAAAATGGAGTCAATCCCACGACGATAAAGAGTATCACCGAGGATAATATACTGACGAGCTTGGTAGTGTATTCGATGACAGTCAGTACTAGACAAATTGGGCTGGAAAGTCTGGGTTTGGAGATATATGATGATATCTCTATACCAAAAATCATCGGAATTAATCAGGAAAAGGGATTCATCAGGTAATGAATCGGTTTCTACATTTTCCATCTCAGAGTAGCAAAAGTTGCATATCAACTCGGAAAACACTAAGGATTTCTTGGACTTAGCATGTTCGAATTCTAAGTCAAACTCCTAGAGTATCATGATCCATTTGGAGTATTTTCCCCCTAGTAGTTGACGTGTGAGAATGTGTTGCATAAGGTTGTAGTTAAAAGTTACCATAGTCTTGAGAGAGAGGATATAGTGCCGAAAATGTTGAACTACTTGTACGGATGCCAAGGCTAGTTTTTCAACATGTAAATACTTGGTTTCGGTAGGCATAAGACTTCGACTCAAGTAATAGATGACATGTTCGTCATGAGAATCATCCTCCTGGACGAGAACAATAGTGATGGTGTAGTTCGAGCTTGTGAGGTAGAGTAAATAATCGCGACTGTAATCAGGTGGGAAGATAAGTGGGGTACGTGTCAGAGACAATTTCAAAGCTTCAAAATCTTTATTGGAAGTGGTATCCCATATGAATTCAGACCGTTTCTTAAGAAATCGCGTAAATCCAAGAGTTAGTTCGGCATAGTTCGGGATGAAACGACGAAGAAAGTTTTCCTTCCCTTATAAACTTTGTAACTGGCAAAGAAAATAAGGAGGAAGGAGATTGAGAATCACCTTGACCTTGAAAGGATCTACCTGGATCCCTTGATGCGAAACAATAAAGCCTAGAAGTCGGCTAGATTCGATGCAAAAAATGCATTTGTGAGGATTCAAGTGTATATGGTAAAACTGACATCGAAGGAAAATGGCTCGAAGGTGTATTGGATGATCTACATAGCACATGGAATGAGTGGGTAAGTCATCTAGATATGGCTGCATGATGTGCTTGATATCATGGAAGGCGTAAGAAATAGTGCATTAAAAAGTTGCACTAGCATTTTTTAAACCGAAAGTTAGTTTTCGATAGGCAAAAGTGCCCCAAGGACAAATAAAAGAGCTTTTGTATTGGTCCGCAAGGACGATATTGATTTGATTATATCCAGAGAAACCATCCATCAGAGAGACGATTTCACTACCGACATAATCATCGAAGATCTGGTTGACGAAGGGGGTAGGAAAGTTGTCTTTAGGACATGCTTTGTTAATATCCCTATAATCAATGCACATGTGGATTGTGCCTTATTTATTATCGATCAGGACAAGAATGGAAACCCAGTCAGTGAGAGCCATTGGGTAAATAAAGTCAACTTTGAGAAGTTTCTCAACTTTAAGCTTGATAGCGGCCACTTTACGTGGGTGGACCAGACGAAGGCGTTGTTGGACAGGTTTAATGTCCGGGTATGTCTTAATATCATGTATCATAATGTCAGGGTCAATACCCAGAATTTTATCATATCTCCAGGAGAGGACGTCACAAAATTCTTTGAAAAGTGACTTGTAGGTGAAAATTTTGTCAAGGGAACACGAATCTCCGATATGCACATTTTCGACAATTTCAGGTTTTATGGATATGTCAAGGGGGATGGTGGGTGAGAAATTACTTAAGTTCCCTTCATGAAACACATCATGTGTAACCTCGGGAATGGTAGAAATGACAACAACGGTCAATGAGGTTGAGATCCATTGGCAACCCTCGATGGTGTGTTGTTTCAAGAAGCGGATGGAATGATGATGTCCATCGTCCCAGGGGGTGTCTTCCACAATAGACATAATCATCGCATCTATGGGAAAAATGGAATGGAAAGGATCTAGAGATAAATCACCAAGAGAGGGGGTAGAAGGGGTTGTTGATTGAATGGTCTGATAGGCAGATTAGACTGGACTCAAAGGCATTTCATCATCGTAACAAAGATGATCGTCGGGGTTGGGTACCATCCATGGGTTGTGAGACGTAGGGGCTCCATGAATAGAGGTGGAGATCATGTTGATTGATGTGATAGATGGACGTGGAACATCAGGTGGTGGGATGGGGAAGGTACCCATTAATGAGGAGTCTTTAAGAAGACCCACATCGATGTTCTCGTATCCGAGGGGGGGGTTTGGCAATGGATGGTATGTTGTCAGTACGTGCATCGGAGTTAAAGAAGGCTAATTGGTCGATGGTAATTACCTTTCCTTGATGTGGGAAACACATGACACAGAACAGAGTCGACACAACTGCACACATGGAATCAATCTAGATACGACCTAGTAGAAGGTTATAATCGAGAGGAGCATCAAATACCTCCACTTCAACTTGGACCATTTTTCCTTCTAATGTAATTGGCAATGAAGGGAGTACACCATAAGGCTTAAAACTGAAGCCATTAAAGGCTTTGAGCATGTTTTGGGATTTAGCCAAAGGAGGAGATTCAATGGCTTTCTAGAAAGTAATAGACATGACACACGTTGATGCACCATCATCGATAACTGTTCTACAAATATTTTTTTCAGAGACAATAACTTGTATTTGGAATGCGAGTTGAGGGGGTAACCTTGGAATGTGATCTTCCAAGTCAAAAATTATTAAATTCGTATCCATAGGGTCGATTCCACCGATAGATTTCAACAGTGCCTTCTGTTGTATAGGACAACTTTTAAGGACTTCGAGGGCTGACATCGTGGATGGTGCTTGGGCTAGATCTTCAACAATGCTGTAGTTCTGGGCAGCATGGGCATGAGGATTGAAAGCTGATTTTTGAATGACACCCTTTGGAGGAGGGAGAAGAACTATGTCGAGGCTTGGTCGTTCGAGATGAAGAGGACTATTGGTAGGTGGAGTCATGGGAGATGGTTGGACCAACGAAGGAGGTATTGCATCAACCTTCTCTTTGGAGGAAGAATAATCTTTGGCTCGACTGGTAAGTGTGATATCATTCTTCTTTGAATCACCTATACACATTAAGACATAGGATGTATTGGAGGGGGAAGGTTGGTCATGTATGACCAATTGGGCCTATTGTTGAGAAGGGAAGGGTTGTGACAATATGGCTGGAGTGGGTGGTTTCGTGGTCCCTTTAAGGAACTTAGTAACCTTGGCTCTTCGTGGAAAATACTTACTATAGTGATCATCACCACAGATAAGACAAGGGTATTAGGGTTTGTGCTTATCCCTATCGTCAACAGGTGGTGTTTTGGTTCTCTCTGCTTGCAAATTATTTTTGTCCTCCTTATTCTTACCCTTTCCCTTTCTGGATTTGTTTTTACCAGCAGGGGTAGATTGAACATCATTTACCTCATAAGTCTTGCTGGTGGGAGGGGTAGGAGATGGAGAATTTTTAACATTAGAAGAAATGGGTTTGGGGTTGTTGCTAAAGGTTTGGATGGAATGAGGTTGGGCATGGAAAATGCCAATCACACCGTCAGCTGCATGAGAAGCATCTAGAGTAGTTGAAGTGGCAGAAGTAGAAGGATGAGGCACATCAAGGAGTAAGTCGTAAAGAGTACCCATTTGTGAGTAAACGAGGTCAAGTTATTGAGCATGACTAATGGTCTGTTCTTCTTTGACAACTCCACCCATGTCGATGTCACGACCTATGTCATTCACGAATGATTTTGTGAACCACTCTGCCAGCAACTGATAGATAATTTTGAGTTTTATGAGACGTCGTCTCTGTCGCCACTAATGAATGTGATCAGAGATATGAGTGGCTTTGGTTTGTTTGAAAGAACTCAAAATCTCGATCCCTGTTTCATAGCGGATCGGTAACTGGTAGTGGGTGAGGAAAGCCATAGCGAGGGCATTGAAGTCGGTGAAGAAACCTCATGGAAATTATATATACCACTTTGCAGTGGAACCTATGAGGGTTCACTAAAAAAGGCATAAATCAATAGAGTCATCCATCAAGGAGTTGGATGAGCACGAAAGGTGAAAAGTCATTACATGATTATTCGAGTCCTCTCCTGATTTACCATCGAATTTAGGGATGTCAGATGGTAGTTTGGCAATTATGGTGGGCCATTGAGGAGAGTGAAAGATAGAATCATTTAAAATCATTAATAGATCTAGGAGATCCATGGTGGCTAAGAAAGGTAACTGTCTATTCACATGCGGGCACTGGTGACTTTGGGGAGGGAGTCCCATTGGCAAACCAGTGGGACCATAAGTAGTCTGCATATAATGCAAGGATTCAGGGAGATTCAGTTGTTGGTATGGAGGCAAGTAACTCATAGGGTTGTACCCTTGAACGGGGGCATGGGGTTGATCATTCGAGACCCAAATAGGATTAGACATACCTGGATAGGGTTGGCATGTACTAGGGGGTATGACAGATCTCATTTGAGGTTGTTACCCTCCAGTTGGTGGAGGATTATTTTGTATAATATGTTCCAATACTAGGACGAGGATGAAGGTATGTTTTGTCCATAGGGTGGGGTCGGTGGGGATTTCCCTCCAATCGAGGGTTGTGTCCCAATTGTGATTTGTCCTGCAAGGGGGGGTTGAGTTTGGCCTCCATGGTGAAATTGTCCACCAATAGGAATCTGGTAACTAGGTGTGAAATATGGGATGGTGCCACTAGGATCAATACCTTTGATAGAGGATGGAGGAGGTCGTTTGAAAGTGGGTGGAGGAAGTGTCAGAAAGAAACTGCGAAGATGGTGCCCAGAAGGACTGGGACCGAGAGGAGTTCTGGATGTAATTTGTGTAGGCATGGGAATAGAAGCATTCAACGCAGGATATCTAGGTGGAAGTGTCGGGGTGACTCTGGGTGAAAGCAGTGTGCCAATGGGGGCTTGGCTAGCCGTGGTAATCCTTGTGTGAGGACTCATAGTATTTGTGTAATGGACCATTTGTAGAGGGAGATTCAAGATGTGGTCAACTCGTAGAGCTTCTGTACAAGGAAAATAATAAGCAGTAGTAAAAGGTACTACATTTGGATCAGATGTTTTGGGCAGCTCAGGTGCAATAGTGATATCAATGCATGCTCCTGAGCCAAAGAGATCCTGTCTAAAAATTCCAGTAGTCCAAAAAGGGTCTTGACCCTCAAGTCCCGGGAAAGGTCCAGTGGGTGATCAAGAAGACCGAACAACTAAGGCTCCAAAATAATTCACTCACACAATACGTCTCTCGTAGTCAGGATGAAGTCAGAAGTCCTCTCGAGAATTGGTAATTCAGAATAGTTCTAGAGAGTAAGTTCTTTCCACTTGTGGAGTAGCAAGGTCTTGGAATTCACTCTGTTGATGAGACCCCTCCAGTGAGTTGGTAGGAAAGGGTTGAGAACCTTCCAGATTTTTTGGGGGTAAGCCTTGCATTCTACGTGAACGGCGAGGAGGGTCAATTGTGATCGAGTTGGAAACTTACAAAGGAAATTCTATGGTCAACTTGGGTGAACAGACAACATGTGCTAGTAAAAATATAGGAAGCAACACCAAGCAAACAAGACCTTCTAATTCTAAAATCGCTAGTTGGTGATGAAATCCAAAGTCGTGACGACAAGACAAGAAGGGGCTGGGCTAGGGTGGAAAAGTTACGTTGACAACCTACTTAACAGACTTACACTCTAGTGCAAGATCCCACACATAATCGTGGGTATACCCTCAAAGGAGCTTGAGTGAGTTTGGAAAACATAAATTCTAGGTACCGTGAAGACTTGCCCCTTCATAGTCACCTTGTATAAGACCCTAAGAATATAGGCTACTAAGGTTACCACCAACAACAATAATGCCTGGGGGAACAATCGATAGTCCAATCCACATGCAAGGGCAGGGTATCTAGCCCGAAATCATCTTGAGAGGCTTCCACTCATCATTGTGGGTATACCTTCAAGTGACCCTCATAATACGTGCAATCTCTACACCGATATCAACAAAGAAGGGTGAGTAACTCTGTCAATTTCAATGCAACCTTGGGTTTGAGCCTTGTGTGAGAAGGGATTCCCAGGACAAAATGTTGCAAATAGAATTTGACACTCCTTACCACAAGATGCTATTGTGTGTTTTGTTCTTTGGAGAGTGTATCTCACTACCTATTCCAAATCTCTAGCCTAGGTAATGTTGATGTAAAAGAGCCCTAGAAAAAGTTACTAGTTAAATTTTAAAATTAAGCAATATTATTAAATGATGTTGTTACTCAAGGAAGACGGAAATGAAATCGATGTTGTGAGAGACTCTGGCCCACAATGCATATATAGGAATGAATGATACAACTTTTTTGTTCGATGAATCCTATTTACAGGAGGGAAAGTGGAGTTTTCTGGAACAATGTGAACTATGATGTATGAGTTTTCTAGAACCCTCGAGACCTCTTCTCCTTTCCAAGATTAAAAATAGGTTCGCACCCTATATATGGAGTAGACTGTGAGAAGTTCGCACCCCAAGTGTGGGTGGCCTGTGAGAATGAAGGATTCTCGCACCCTATGCCGTAGGTAGCCTACGAACTCATCTTAAAAATATGTTTTTGGAAGAAGACAGGAGCCACTTTTCTCAGTGTTGGCATCCAATTCAATTTTTTTTCATTGCCCTATAAGCTACCTACACCTATGTCTTCTGAACTTCAAATTGTCGTCGCATTTTTGCAAATAGACGATATTTTCATTTCTCACGACATTTGCAAATTGTTCTTCATTTAGTTTTCACGACTATAAGCGTGAAAACTCCTCCATCGTTATTTGAACTGTCATGGTATTTGCATTTGATATTTTGAATGACACTTACATTTGGTTTATCATTAAGTGGCTAAAAGGATTTTCGAACTATGCCTACTTGCCTATTCTTACTTTGATTGGGAAACTTGATTTTTATTTAATTGGTAAGGCATTGAGCATGAAAATTTATGTTTTTGGGATTTTCCTAGTCTATGAATTACATAGGGATCATGGTTTATTTTTGTTTTTATATACATGATGTGATTCTTATTGTTATGGCTCTTGGCTTGTTGATTTTATAAATATCGATTATCACTATGTTTTAAAACTTTGATTACACACTTATACGATGGCGCATATTTAACTTTTGGGTTTGATTCCACGTTGAATGACAATGGTTTGAAATTTTACAATGGCGCATTGGTATATCAGTCATCGTTTGATTTTTATGGTTGGCCGAATGATAAGGTTTAAACTATGCTATGATTGATTAAACAGAAGGTTAATTCGCCGGTTGTACTTTTCCATTACTATTTTGCATGGCGGTAAGTGATTCCACCACCCTCTCATGCGCACATTAAATGCTTCCCCTTTGATCGTTCATAGTGGTTAGACTGAATGACTCTACTCCTGTGTGCTGGTGTTTCCAAACCAAACCCTTACCATGTGCTCACACCATGGCTCCAGTCGTGAGGGATGAACCGAATGGCAGCTAGGCTATATTGATGTTTGACAGTTCCCACAGTGAACTCAAGGACAATGGGTGGCTCCCGTTCATACAAACGTTTGATGGTTTTAACCTCTGCGTTGCCTGACATTTCGCATTGATCTTTGATGGCTGTCGAGCCAAGGTTGGCGATGTTCAGTTGCAAATTGATGAGCAATTTGTAAGTCTTGCTATGGGTTTGCCTATCACTGGACAACGATGGTCCAAGAATTTCAAAGTGGAAGAGGTCCCTTGGACACTTCTTTTCTAGTCGCGTAAGGTTAGCTCCTGTGACAAAGGTTTACCCGTGACCATGTTGAAACAACGCTGGGATGATTTATTGATGATTATCAAATAGTTTATCACTTGAGAAGGTCGATATGGTTTTGTTTTATTACACCACCTTCATTTGCTTATGGCTTTTATGGGTTACCAGCTCAATATGCCGTATTATTTGCATAGAAGCCTGTTCAAAATGTCTAAGAAATACAAAAGGAAACAGGCTGATAGAAGCCTCTTTCACTATGGGCTGGTTAAAATGATTGTTGTCTGTCATTTGGGGTTACACAAAGACTGTTGGAATCATTTCCTTGCTCACAATTATTTTAAGGATTTGAATCCTTCACAGGTTGACAAACCTGTGGTTACTGAGGACAAAACTATACCCCCTGTACCCTACAGTATTCTATTACCTAAACCCTTAACCGACTCACCTATCGACCTACCCCACTCTGTGACCAAGGATGTCGAGACTGTTAGGCCTGTGGGAAAGAAGCCTAAATCCAAGCCTACTGCAAACGCCAAAGGAAAAAAGAATGCTCGTTTAATCTCTCGAATGGCAAGGAACAAGCCGAAACCTCTTGTCAACCCTAACCCTATCGTTTTGAGTGAGGATTCTGACTCGGAAGTGGAGCATTTATTGGCTAGTGAACACCTCTATTCGGAAGGTTTGTGTACCAAACCCTCGTATGAATTCGTGTCAAACCTACCACCTTGCCTACAAAATGACCCTAACTACCCAGGCATTAAGCTACCTTGTGAAGCCCCCGATCATTCATAAAAACCCTCTCCTGCTCTGCCTCAACCTACAGCACCACCCTGTGATCAATGTAGCTCATGGTTAGAGAGGTATTATCTTCATGTGTCAATGCTATAGTCGAGAATTCATTCTTTGGAGGACCAAGTTGCACGGCTTACCAGTCAAAAGGCTAAGTTGCAAGCCACCGATAAGAAACAGAGCATGACAGGTTCTATCTTGTTTAAAAATGTGGAGTCAGCTACAGCGGTCATGAATTCAAAGTTGGCATGATAGCAGCTTGACTGGTATGTTCTATCATTTGTTTATATAATGAATTTGAATTCTTTGAATAGCTCTGTCTACAGCGTGGATTTGCTCTGTCACATTATGTACATAGTTTTGTTTTGATAAATCAAATTTCGTTTTCCCAGTTTAGCTTTGATTGGATTTCCTTCGATTTGATTGATCGTGGTATGGATTGGATTGGATTGATTTAGCCTAAATTGGATGCTCTGTTGTCGATTGAAGTCATTGGTATCTATTATAAACACAAGCTGTTTCTCATATTCGATTCTGAACACAATCAAATTTCGTTTTGATTTTGTTATAATGTATATGCTATGTTTGGTGACAATTGTGATATGGTTAACTGTTACGGTTTTATTTACATATGACTTTCGACCAGCTCGAATACAGTTTGGATTATGTTTAATATGATTCCATTTTATATGCACCCAAATCGTGAATATATATGAATCATAACAGTTATACCCAGTCGGTTGATTCACGTTGGTTTACTCCACCATGTTATCAGTTCGATTCATATTGCAATGAATATATTGTTTAAATTTGATTTGAGGAACGAAAGTGACTATATCCAGGTTCATGATTTGTTTCTATATTTAACTCAGTCACGATTTGTTTTGATTGTTGCCCAGTTTAAAATTATCACTTCTATCGATCGGATGATGGTTGTGATCAATATTTCATCCTGCTTGTTGACTGTGTAACGCTCAGCGATCAAAATCTATGGCGAAATTTGGTTGATGTTGTTATGAATGTTTTATTTACCCATAATCGTAACAGTCTTTCCATCTTTGTATTTAATTAAAACAACATGAATCTTATGCTACATTATTATAGCCATAACTAATGGATTATGATTGTGTTGGATTAGATCGTATCACACATGATATGATTCACTTTTAATTTCATTTTATATGAAACAGTCTTGTTACTGTTTGACCCGATTTTATGGTAAAAGAAAAACTGAGTGTTCTTACCCTTGTTTTCGATTGAATAACTGTTGATTTTGTTTAATTTTAATGATAAAGTCATTTGAATCATTAGTGATTCATTTTTAGTGTTTATTGGAAGAAAATTGGATTTCATTCTTTTAAAAAGATTTTATTTGATTTTTATTTGATCCTGTATGCTATTTTAGACTAGCTACAGAATCAGATGATTCTGTAACTAAGTCTATAGGATTAGATTTTTATTGTTTTGTTAATAAAATATCTTTCTAACTTGATATTTTTGGTCTATTGCAGATGAATTCAAAATTGCAGTGGATTTGATGAGCAGTTAGGGGATATTT
>JZKD02S2006917.1:6665-22107 GCA_000966675.3 Picea glauca | reverse complement strand
TAGTTTTAGTTTAATTTAGTAGTTTGTTTTAATTAGATTAGTGTATTAGTTTGTTTTTATTTATTATTAGTTAGTTTAGTTTCTTGTATTTAGTTTTATTTAGTTTGTTTTAGTTAGTTTATTTTGTTTTATTTGTTTTAGATAGATTAGTTAGTTTAGGTTAGTTTATTATTTGGTTTTCTTAGGACCTTAGAGCGGCCAATGGAGCCATTAAACCCGTTAGGGTGGTTCATTCCAAACGGCTTGGGTTATTTAGACAACCCCAGACCGGTTCCACTCTCTCAATTGACAGACGAACATTTTCGCCTGTCAACAAATGGTGCTAGAAGGAGGGCCTGAACTTAATTAATGGCATGAGGCGGTCGCAAGAGTCCTCCCCCCCCTAATCGCTCACCTATAGTGACTAGAATCGATTCACAATATAATATTCCCCCTCAAACAACAACTACTTCAACCGAAGATCCATAGATCACAGTTGAGCCAACAACCCCTAATCCTATAGGTGGTGATACAAAAGAGATTATCCGTCAGTCTCTTATTAAAACACATAGTGCCTTAGCTCATCTTAGGCAACCGAACAGTACTTGGGGTCAACCTTTAGACTTCTTTAATATCAGAGAACAATTAGGTGACACTAACCTCGCTGTGAATCCGACAGATCCAATCACAAATCCTGCTGCAGGAGGATCTGGGATACCTCCTTCACCACATCCCTCATCTCCTTCCTCTTCTGGAGAAGATTCCTCTTTTGACGAAGGAAATTCACCTTCTCAGCCTTCCACACCCACTACCCCAATGGAAAATTAGAACAACCCTGCTAGACCCTGGTTGGACTAGGATGTTGTAGCTATACCTGGAGCCCAACACCTTTTACCTAAGCATTCGGAGAAATGACTTCCTAAGTTTGATCCCGATTCAAAAAAGATAGTTGAAGATCATATCAAAAAATTTATGTTAGCCATCAGACTCCGTAATGTTGAACATGAAGATGTTTTCTGTAGGTTGTTCCCTTATACTTTTGAGGGTAATGCGTCCACTTGGTACTTTGCCCAACAACCCCATACCATAGTGTCTTGGGAAAAGTTTGAGTCGTGCTTTTTGGAAAAATTCGAAGATGGTAAACCTCCAGAAGTCTTAGTCATGGACCTTTCGAGCTTAAAAATGAACCCAAAAGAAAAAGTTAAATATTTTAATCAAAGATTCTTAATGCTTAAAAATTGAATCCCTGCAGATTCTATGCCCGTTGAGAGTCTTGTAATAGCTTACTACACTAAAGCTCTACATCAAAGTATAGATATTTGGGTTAAACGATCTAAAAAGTCCACGTTATTAGAAGCCTTCGAAGAGGCTACCCAGATTGAAAAAGATATACTTAGTCTTAAGGACTCTTCTAGCAACGAAACTGAGACTGTTTCTTCTTCCAAAAAGAAGATTGAAATTCTCCCTAGACCTACATAAAGCAAAACACAACCTGAAAACTATGCTTTGGAAAATTTAACTAAAGTTGTACAAAAATTGTCTAATCAAGTTATAGATTTAAAAAGGTCGATTGAAGAAGCTTCCTCGAGTAAAGGACCCTACAAACCCCCTTTCCAAAATCCTTTTCCCACCAACCGACCTAATCCAAACCCCGAAGGTTTGAACCTAGAAATTTTTCAATGTGCTCTTCAGACAATTCTAGAAGCCCAAGATAACTTGATGCCTCCTGAAATCCCTCAGGAGGAAGTCGAGCAGGAAACAGCTCAAGAAGAAGAGTCTTATCCAAACATCTTTGGACACTTCTCCGATAGTATCTTTCAAGCTAACTTCGAGACTCTTCACCCTTACAACACTAGGAGTAAGACAACAAACAAACCTCCTGCCAAAAACACTACAACTTCACCTCCAAAGCCATCTAAATCAGCAAAAATTAAACAGAGTAATGTCGGCCCTAAATTAGATTATGATGTTGTTGAAGATCTGAAAAAATTAAGGGCTAACATTTCTATTTATGAGTTGTTGAAGTTTCCATTTTTGTTACAGAAGATGGTGCAAAATATTTCAGAAAATGGCAAGAATGGTAATTCAAATGGTAACAAGGTTGTGCAAATCAAAGTTCCGTAGAAGACTTCCACTAAAAATAATCCTGATTCTCAAGATAAAGGAAGCCTTTCTGTAGCTCCTGTAAATAATGTAGATAAAGTAGCATTAGAAACTGCGAGTAAGAAACCACAAGCTACTACTCTAAGTACTCGCAAGAATGTACCTCCTTTTCTTTTAAATTTCGAAATCTTCAACAGAAATGTGCATAATTGTATGGTCGACTCAAGAGCATCATCAAATGTGATGCCTTGGTCAGTCTACCAAAAGATTAACGCTGAAGTAGAACCATCTTCTTTAAAAATCATACAACTTGATGTAAAATTCATAGGCAAACTAAAAAATGTATTGATTAGATTATCGTCTAACCCAAAGGCTCATCAGGTTATTGATATAATTGTGGTGGATATTCCAGAAGTGTATAGTCTGTTTTTGAGCAGGGACTGGTCAGAGCAACTACATGGTTACTTCGCGACGAATTGGTCTCACTTATGGCTTCCGGAGAATGGTAAGACCAACAAGATCAGAGTGAATCATGAGCGTTACCTTAAGTTCACAGTCACAGACTTGAAGGACCCCAATGAACCATACAGACCTCCTGTTGATTCACCTGAAGTCAAAGGGATGGACACCTTCTTCAGAAATTTCATGGCTGAAGTTTCACCTATCAACAATCCTGAACAGTAGTCTGAGATCATAGCATATGTGCAACCAACAGCTTCTATGCAACAGTCCCATGAGCCCGATGGAAATCAAATTTGGTCTCTATATTTCGACGGTTCCAAGTCTAAAGAAGGAGCTGGCGCAGGCTGCATCATTATCGATTCGGAAGGTAATAAGACATTATTGGCTTGTAGACTAGAATTTGAATGTACTAACAATACTGCAGAATATGAGGCTTTACTGCAAGGTCTCAGAAAAGCCTTGGATATGCACATTCAAAATCTGGTTGTATTTGGTGACTCTGAAATAGTGGTTAGGTAGGTAAGAGATTCTATACACTGTCTTTCCCCGCATCTCAAAAGTTACTAGTCTGACGTATGGAGTTTAATGAACAAATTTTCTTCTTTTAATATAAATTCCATTCCTAGATTAAATAATGTTGAAGCAGATCTACTAGCTAATGTAGCCTCTAAACTTCTCCCTGCAGAAGGCTTATCCCCAAACGCATTCTCCGTGGAGCTATTGTTTCTACCATCTATTCCTGACAATATTACAAACTGGAGAGTATTTGACGATGATCAGCAGATCATTAACTTTCTACACATGGAAGAAACCTTTCAAGGCACAGTGATAGATGAACAAACGCATGACGACAATTTGCATGACTTTACGGTAATACCTAATCCAAAATCTCCTGAAGCTCTATCGGACATGGTAAATTACATACCCAAATCTGTTGTTAGATTAGAAATTTTTTATGATTTTGAAGATAAATTTAAAAAGATGGTCAATTGCAAAACCAATAGTTCCTCATTATCTTATGAAAAAATCAATTTAGGGACTAGTGAAAATCCTCAGTGTATCAATCTAGGCTTGGGATGTTCTAAGCAAGAAAAAGTTGCTTTTGTTAAATTATTTAAAGAATTTAAGGATGTCTTTGCATGGACTTACGATGATCTTAAAACGTTCGATCCTAATATTATACAACATGTCATCCCGATGAAACCCCAAACCTTACCATTCCAACAAAAATTGAGGAAAATGCATCCTAAATTAGAACCGACCGTTCAAAAAGAATTGAATAAACTCCTAAGTGCTAAAATAATTTTTCCTGTAAGACACAGTCAATGGGTATCCAACCTTGTCCTAGTTCGGAAGAAAAATGGGGAAATTTGACTTTGTGTCGATTTCTGAAACCTGAACCAAGCGTCTGACAAAGATAATTACCCTGTCCCTCCCATGGAACAGATCCTTCAACAAGTATCTGGTTCCGAGAGGCTATCCTTACTGGATGGTTTCTCTGGATACAACCAAGTCTTGATGTCTTCGCCAGACCAACTAAAAACTACCTTCCGTACCCCGTGGGGCACTTATGCTTATCGCAAAATGCCCTTTGGATTGATTAATGTTGGTGCTACCTTTCAGAGAGCAATGGACATTGATTTTCGAGGCTTAATCAATCATTCCGTAGTAGTTTACTTAGATGATGTGACCATGTATTCTAAAAACAAATACGATCATATAGCTCACTTACGAGCCGTTCTGCTACGAGGTCGTAAATACGGCATCTCCTTGAACCCCAAAAAGTCCATCTTTCCAGTAGAACAGGGTAAGCTCCTAGGATTCATTGTGTCTAGTGATGGAATGATTATTGACCCCAAGAGAACACAAGTTATCGCTAAAATTCCCCACCTACCTCCAAAAAATCCATCCAGTCTTTCCTAGGCCAGATTAATTTCGTGATAAGATGTGTCCCCAGTTTCTCCGAAATGGTCAGGCCTCTCCAGAACCTGATTAAGAAAGACACCCAATATCACTAGGGACCCACAAAAAACCAAGCTTTTAATGACATAAAGAAGGCCATAATAGACGCTCTATCTCTCATGAGCCCTGATTTCTCTCAAGATTTTACACTCTATACTTTTTCCTCTGATCGTTCCTATGCCGCAGTCCTAACTCAGAAGAATTCTGAGAACAACGAAGTACCCATCGCCTTTATGAGATCTGATTTCAAAGGTGCTAAACTTAACTACCCAGTGGTTGATCAACAAGCCTACGCTGTTTTGAAAGAAGTTAAGCACTTCCGGTCCTATATTTTGAAGTCAAGGACGAAGGTCATTGTCCCCTACCCCGTCATAAGGAACTTGTTAGTGCAAAATGAGTTAGGAGAGAAGAGAGCCAACTGGGTCACCTCCTTGTAGGAGTATGACTTAGAGATCACCCCAACACAGATCGTGAGAGGCAAAGGATTGTGTAAGTTGGTTGTTGATTCAAAAATAGGACGGAGAGAAGATAGTGATACGTCGAACCTAGAACAACGCGATCAAAGTTTGATTTGTTGCGCACAAAACCTCGTAAGTCCTTGGTATGACGATATTAGATTTTGTCTTGAACATGGATCAGCACCCCATCACCTTGACCCCGCCAAGAGAAGAGCGTTGAGACTAAAGTCCGCCTCCTTTCATCTAGTTAACGGTATACTGTTTCGTCAAAGTTTTGACGACGTACTAATGTGTTGCCTCGAAAAGGACGAAGTAGAAAAAGTCATGCTTGAGTTACATGCAGGAGAAGCTGGTGGTCACTTCGGTGGTGACACTACTACTCATAAGGTTTTAAGAGCCGATTACTACTGGCCCACGCTTTTTAGAGACACCCATGCCTTGTGTCGTAAATGTATCATTTGTCAGAAAGCATCAGGGCGGTTGCAAAGACCAGCCTTCCCCTTGCAACCCATTTCAGTCGATTCTCCTTTCCAGCAATGGGGCCTTGATATCATAGGTCCTATTAACCCTCCATCCTCATAACAACACAAGTATATTATGATAACCATTGATTATCTTACTCGATGGTCCAAAGCTACTGCACTAAGAACTGTTAACACAAGTCAGGTGATTGCTTTTCTAAACTTGAATATCATCACTCGTTTTGGTATCCCTGATTATTTAGTCTTTGATAACGCTTCATACTTTTCTTCTCTAGAGATGAGTGAGTTTTCTTTGGAGAAAGGAATAAAACTGAAGTATTCTGCTAGTTACTACCCCCAGGGCAACGACTTAGCAGAATCAACAAACAAGAACTTGATCAAAATTATCAAGAGAACCGTGGCTGAAAATCACAAGAACTGGCACAATGCACTGTTGAACGCACTGTGGGATGATAGGGTAACACCCAAGGCCGCTATAGGTAACTCCCCCTTTTTTCTTGTTTATGGCAAAGAAGACATTCTGCCACCTCACATTCTTCTTCCTTCACTTCAATTGTCACAAAAAGTCCAAGAAGAAGATTGTCCCCCTTTAGAAAGCCACATTAACGCTTTAATGAAGTTGGAAGAAGTTAGAACCCAAGCTAAGTACAAATTAGATCAACATCAACAATTGATTAAAAGCTAGTTTGATTCTAATTATGCTTCTGATAGGAATTTTGAAGTAGGAGATCTCGTCTTAAAGTGGGACAAACCACATGAAGGAAAGGGTGAGCACACCAAGTTTCAAAACTTATGGCTTGGGCCATTTTTAATTGCTGAAAAGTTGGGTCCTAGTTCCTTTTGATTACAGAATCTTGAAGGGAATCTTGACACCTATCCAGTGAATGGCCAAGCCCTAAAAAGATACTTTGCTTGATAACTACCCTTGTATATTATGTAAATATTTCTTTGGTTTGCTTTTTTTTCGTTTGCTTTCTGTTTTTATTTTGATTTGGATTGATCAGTTTGTTTTTGGTGTTTTTTGAAAAATATGCATACCTGTGCACTGAGCCATTCAGACAAAGAGCACAGGAAATTTTCTTCACTGAAATAACTTCTGAAAGTTGGTACAAACATCAGTGATATATTTCTGAAATTGATATTTATGTTGGAAAATTTTTTTGTTTGAAAGAAGTTTACTGATTTCAATCTCTGAGCGAAGTTTGTCATGATCATCTATTATCTTTTTACGCTGTCCCTTTTTCGTAAAGGAATGACTGAAAAAGATGTCTCCCTATCATAGGAAGTTGTTTTTATAAATAAAACATTTCTGGAGCTGAATAAAGGACAGTGTTAAAAAATTCTGACGAGGTCTGAAAAATATGTTAAATATCAAGATTATCAATGTCACCCTGCTCAACTATATATTTACAAAAGAAAACAAAATAAAAATATTAATAAGAGCTGTGGGAAGTGTTTGTAAACCCGTCGGGATACTGACCAGGTCCGCTAGTAGCGGGTAAATGCATGCATGGCGCCAAGACAACTTCACCGGGGTACTGAACAGGCCTGCTGGTAGCGAAGCAATGTTGGGTACATGAAAATCTATAAAAAAATATAAGAAACCTCTTCAATGTTCTTTATTCTAATCTAGAACTTCTTGATAGGATACAGATGTCAGAGTGGGTTAAATGGCAACCCTGTCGAGGCTATGGATGCCTACTGGCAGTAGTGGCCATGCCAACAGTATTGATGATTTTATCATTAATATCGTGACTTGCTGATCTTAAGATTGTTATTAGTTTTCATCTTTTGAAACATCGCTGGAAAAGATGGTAAATGATGATGTTTGTACGATTTTTTGATTGTTGTTTTTGAGTTGAAATTTCATTTGTTGTCCTAATCTGAATTGATTTCTTTTGACAGAGATAACTGCTTCTACCAGTGTGTCGCCATTGTTGTCAGCCAATTCAATTTTTTTTCATTTCCCTATAAGCTGCATATACCTATGTCTTCTGAACTTCAAATTGTCGTCACATTTTTGCAAATAGATGATATTTTCATTTCTCGCGACATTTGCAAATTGGTCTTCATTTAGTTTTCACGACTGTAAGCGTGAAAACTCCTCCATCATTATTTGAACTATCATGGTCTTTGCATTTGATATTTTGAATGACACTTACATTTGGTTTATCATTAAGTGGATAAAAGGATTTTTGAACTATGCCTACTTGCCTATTCTTACTTTGATCGCATAACTTGATTTTTATTTAATTGGTAAGGCATTGAGCATGAAAATTTATGTTTTTGGGATTTTCCTAGTCTATGAATTACATAGGGGTCATGGTTTATTTTTGTTTTTATATATATAATGTGATCCTTATTGTTATGGCTCTTGGCTTGTCGATTTTATAAATATCGATTATCACTATGTTTTAAAACTTTGATTACACACTTATCCAATGGCGCATATTTAACTTTTGGGTTTGATTCCACGTTGAATGACAATGGTTTGAAATTTTACAATGGCGCATTGGTATATCAGTCATCCTTTGATTTTTATGGTTGGCCGAATGATAAGGTTTAAACTATGCTATGATTGATTGAACATAAGGTTAATTCGCCGGTTGTACTTTGCCATTACTATTTTTCATGGCGGTAAGTGATTCCACCACCGTCGCATGCACACATTAAATTCTTCCCCTTTGATCGTTCATAGTGGTTAGATCGAATGACTCTGCTCCTGTGTGCTGGTGTTTCCGAACCAAACCCTTACCATGTGCTCGCACCATGGCTCCAGTCATGAGGGATGAACTGAATGGCAGCCAGGCTCTATTGATGTTTGACAGTGCCCACAGTGAACTCAAGGACAATGGGTGGCTCCTATTCATAAAAAAGTTTGTTGGTTTTAACCTCTGCGTTGCCCAACATTTCGCATTGACCTTTGATGGCTGTCGAGCCAAGGTCGGCAATGTTCAATTGCAAATTGATGAGCAATTTGTAAGTCTTTCTACGGGTTTGCCTGTCACTGGACAACGATGGTCCAAGAATTTCAAAGTGGAAGAGGTCCCTTGGACACTACTTTTCCAGTCACGCAAGGTTAGCTCCTGGGACAAAGGTTTACCCGTGATCATGTTGAAACAACGCTGACATGATTTATTGATGATTATCAAATAGTTTATCAACTGCGAAGGTCGGTATGGTTTTGTTTTCTTACACCACCTTCGTTTTCTTATGGTTTTTATGGGTTATCAGCTCAATATGTCATATTATTTGCATAGAAGCCTGTTCAAAATGTCTAAGAAATACAAAAGGAACCAGGATGATAGCAGCCTCTTTCACTATGGGCTGGTTAAAATTATTGTTGTCTGTCATTTGGGGTTACACGAAGATTGTTGGAATGATTTCCTTGCTCGCAATGATTTTGAGGATTCAAATCCCCCACAAGTTGACAAACATGTGGTTACTGAGGACAAGACTATACCCCCGGTACCCTACAATATTCTGTTACCTAAACCCTTACCCGACTCACCTATCGACCTACCCCACTCTGTGACCAAGGATGTTGAGACTGTTAGGCCTATGGGAAAGAATCCTAAAGCCAATCCTACTGCAAATGCCAAAGGAAAAAAGAATGCCCATTTAATCTCTCGAATGGCAAGGAACAAGCCGAAACCTCCTGTCAACCCTGACCCTATCATTTTGAGTGAGGATTCCGACTCGAAAGTGGAGCGTTTCTTGGCTAGTGAATACCCCTATTCAGAAGGTTTGTGTACCAAACCCTCGTATGACTTTGTGTTAAACCTACCACCTTGCCTACAAAACGACCCTAACTACCCAGGCATTAAGCTGCCTTGAGAAGCCCCCGATCATTCATCAAAACCCTCTCCTGCTCTGCCTCAACCTACAATACCACCCTGTGATCAATGTCGCTCATGGTTAGAGAGGTATTATCTTGATGTGCCAAAGCTACAGTCGAGAATTCATTCTTTGGAGGACCAGGTTGCACGACTTACCAGTCAAAATGCTAAGTTGCAAGCCACTGATAAGAAACAGAGGACGACATGTTCTATCTTGTTTAAAAATATGGATTCAGCTACAGCAGTCATGAATTCAAAGTTGGCATGATAGTAGACTCACTGGTATGTTCTATCATTTGTTTATATAACAAATTCGAATTCTTTGAATAGCTCTGTCTACATCGTGGATTTGCTCTGTCACATTATGTACATAGTTTTGTTTTGATAAATCGAATTTTGTTTTCCCAGTTTAGCTTTGATTGGATTTCCTTCGATTTGATTGATCGTGGTATGGATTGGATTGGTTTGATTTAGCTTAAATTGGATGCTCTGTTGTCGATTGAAGTTGTTGGTATCTATTATAAACACAAGCTATTTCTCATATTCGATTCTGAACACAATCACATTTCGTTTTGATTTCATTATAATGTATATGCTATGTTTGGTGACAATTGTGATATGGTTAACTGTTACGGTTTTATTTACATATGACTTTCAACCAGCTCGAATACAGTTTGGATTATGTTTAATATGATTCTATTATATATGTACCCAAATCGTGAATAGATATGAATCATAACAGTTATACCCAGTTGGTTGATTCGCGTTGGTTTAATCCACCATGTTATCAGTTCGATTCATATTGCAATGAATATAATGATTAAATTTGATTTGAGGAACGAAAGTGACTATATCCAGGTTCACGATTTGTTTCTATATTTAACTCAGTCACAATTTGTTTTGATTGTTGCCCAGTTTATGATTATCAATTATGTCGATCTGATGATGGTTTTGATCACTATTTGATCCTGTCTGTTGACTGTGTAATGCTCAGCGATCGAAATGTATGGAGAAATTTGGTTGATGTTGTTATGAATGTTTTATTTACCCATAATCGTATCAGTCTTTCCATCTTTGTATTTAATTAAAACAACATGAATCTTATGCTACATTATTATAGCCATAACGAATGGATTATGATTGTGTTGGATTAGATTGAATCAGACACGATATGACTCACTTTTAATTTCATTTGATATGAAACAGTCTTGTTACTGTTTGACCTGATTTTATGGTAAAAGAAAAACATAGTGTTCTTACCCTTGTTTTCGATTGAATCACTGTTGATTTTGTTTAATTTTAATGATAAAGTCATTTGAATCATTAGTGATTCATTTTTAGTGTTTATTGGAAGAAAATTGTATTTCATTCTTTTAAAAAGAATTGATTTGATTTTTATTTGATCATGTATACTATTTTAGACTAGCTACAAAATCAGATGATTATGTAGCTTAGTCTATATGATTAGATTTTTATTGTTTTGGTAATAAAATATCTTTCTAACTTGATATTTTTAGTCTATTGCAGATGAATTTGAAATTGCAGTGGATTTGATGAGCAGTTAGGGGATATTTCAAATATTTCACTTGCATTTTAGTTTCCTAGTTTAGTTGATTTTGGGATATCTCCCAGATTATGTAAAACAGTTTGATATTATCCACAGGGAGGTTTTACCCTGTGGAGAGACTTATAAATACTTATCATTTTTGTAATAATGATCATCCTCATTCGTGGGAGAACAAGGATATGGATTTTTAATACAAACTGAGACAGAATTTGGTGTTTTGTTACAGCTTTAGCTTCTCATTATATCAATATTTTGTTTCATGTTGTGTATATCAATTTGTATTTGGTTAATGACCACTTTAGCTATCTTAATCATGTGCAAATGATATAATTTAATCATTGTAATCCATATCTGATTTCTTCCAAGCATTTAAAAAACATAGCAATTGCTTAATTCAGTTTGTGAATCACATATTTCTCTTCTTCATAAGTTGAATTATAAAATATAAGTTTTTGCATAACAGGTTTCCCTTGTTGCAGAGATTTATAAATCATATAATTGTTATGATTTTTTATGTCTTGTTTGTCCTGTAAACAACTCAAAGAGCAACACATCCTATCGTTTACGAGAAGCCTTTTGGACTAACTGGTGCGAGTTTACTTCCTCTGACCAGCTTCGAAGTCATCATACATAGGACAAATTAGGAGTGTTTATAGGTCAGTTTGTCATTTGTTTAGTATATTTATTACTAGTTGAATTTAGATATAAATTTAGTTAGATTTATAGGTAGAATTAATATATTACATTGTTTAATTTTAGTAAGTTTTATTTCTTATTCATAAAATCATAAAAATCAAAAATATATCTCTAGCTGTCTTAAGGCAGAAATCAAATGAGTTTTACAGGTTTTATTAAAATCTGTAAGTTGTGTATATTGTATTTTTGTGAATAAACTGTAATTCAACTAGTAGTTAGACGGTTAATTAATAGAGTTAGTGTAATAGTAATTAGTAGATTGTGTATATAATAGTTAGAGTAGTTTATATTTAGTTTTAGTTTAATTTAGTAGTTTGTTTTAATTAGATTAGTGTATTAGTTTGTTTTTATTTATTATTAGTTAGTTTAGTTTCTTGTATTTAGTTTTATTTAGTTTGTTTTAGTTTGTTTAGTTTGTTTTATTTGTTTTAGATAGATTAGTTAGTTTAGGTTAGTTTCTTCTTTGGTTTTATTAGGACCTTAGAGCAGCCAACAGAGCCATTAAACCCACTAGGGTGGTTCATTCCAAACAGATTGGGTTATTTAGGCAACCCCGAACCAGTTCCACTCTCTCAATTGACGGACGGACATTTTCGCCCGTCAACACTCAGGCAAAAAGTCCTTATTGGGAGCCTAAATACATCACCGTTGAGACATCACCCAAGTGACCAAAATCATGTGTAACAATGGGGTTTCTGATGGAATTTTTGTTTTTGTGGTTGGTAAATTTGTTGTGCTAACTCCTGCAAGAGGGATTGTACTCGATGGGATGACTTCCATGGGCATTGATTGTTCCTTCTCATTCAACAACCTTTCCAATTCTTCCTCCATTTCCTTTATGTGTGCATTCTTTTGCATGATTAGCTTCAATAGTTCTTCTTTCGCATCTTTCATCTCAGTTATTTCTTTAGCCCATGATTCCCCTGTAGGTGGCAATTTCAGTTTCTTTATCAAATATGAAATGTCAGTATTTTTTTTCTTTAACATCTCCTCTTATGCTTTTACATTCGAGGGATCATACCCAATCTTGAGCACCAACTCCTCTAAGGATTTTATTTTGTTATCCTTTGCAAAAGAGGATATTTTTTCCAGTTTCAATTGGGTCTGAACATTGTTTAGAGATACCTATAATTTTGCAGCTGTAGAGGAAGCATGGTCCAATGTGGAGAAAACAATCTCTCTAGTTTGTCTATGCAGATCCATCTAGTCAACTGGATGGACTTGTTTGGTGTCAAAAACAATAGTTGACATTTTGTAGTCAGTGATCTCTTGGGTTGAGGCACCTGTGCTTACATAAATGCCATATGCATTCTTCCTTTCTCTGTATCAAAAGATGATAAAAGTCTGTGTTGTGATGTGGATGTCTGCTTCTAGAACTAAGCGTAAGTGTTGTTGGTTAGCATCTGGTTTTTCTTCTTGATCAGATCATATTTTTCAAAAATGTTCAGAGGTACAGATCCCTATGGAGTTTGGGTGGTTACAACTATATATGTCTTCTTCTTTGAATAAGAAGTGGAGAGCACCTGATGTTTTTCCTCAACCACTTTCGCAGAGTGGGGTTCTTCCTCACCAGACATGTGAGTAGTATGAGTGATTTTAGGTCTTTTACTGTATACTTGAAAATCCTCCACTGATACTTCAGTGACTGAAGGAGAGGCATCCTTCCTTGGCCTTTTTCCTTTGGTACCTGTGGAGTGGTAGTCTGTGAGATAGTGACTGAAGGATATTCTTGTTGTTTAGTATCTACTAGGGTATTTGCCTCCCACTTTGTCTGGTTCACATACTTTTCAGTTTCTGCTTTGAGGGTGTGAGCATAAGGTGAACTTTTGTTTTTAGATCTCATCTCTGCAATGATCCCACTTGGATCATAATGCCAAATGAAACTAGTGTTGAATTTCATTTCCTTTAATATTTTATCTGCCTCTCCCCGAGCAACTCGATTGTTGTAGATAAATGGTCCTATTTTCCCTTTAATCCTCATCTGTTGTTTTTTTTTCAGAGACAAAAAATGAATGTCATATGAATTTATCATCTGACGAATATACTCCAATGCAAATATCCAAATAGGCAAATACTTGGGCAATTTGTATGGAGCTAGATCACACCCATACACTCTGATCTCCATGTGATTATGATATAGGAACCATTCCCCGGTCTTTGCAAGATCTGAAAGGTGCATAACTCTTTGGATATCCTCGTTTATCCTCGACTCTGGTCTTCCACTGAGCATGCTTACCACTGGGTGATAAAACAATTCAATAAACTGTTTAAAATGGAACTCAGTGGAGTTCCTTCTGAGCAGCGAAGTCCATAAGGTTATTGCTTGCGGTTTTATGTCCTGGTCCATTTTCTGCATGAGAAAGGAGAATTTGTCATTTTGATAAAACATAAACATGTAGGATAGATTGAATAATATCGGAACATGCCTTCTCTAAGGAAATTTGACAGCTGCTCGTGCAGGTTTTTGGCCAAGAAACCGTTGTAGTCGAACTGGATGGAAACCTTCTCTTCAACAAAGAAAATGGATAGGAAACCTAGGATAGGTTCATCCACCCATTCGTCCAAGAAGTAATCGAGCAAACAACATAGTGATGAAATGATCTGGTTTCCCTTTTCTGAAAATATGGAGGAATGGTAAGGGGGATTCTTCTTGTGAAATTGGGTGTCTTGTAGGAGGAAAATCTCAAAGATTTGTGCTCTTTGGGGCAAAGATAGGTTCTAATACATTTCTGTCAGAATTTCAATGGTGATGGGAGAACGAACTTCAGCTCTGGGTACCTGCATCATTTGATTGATGGTCTCAGGGGTAATAGAGAAAAAAATTTCTCCAGAAAATAATATTATGGCTCTCTAATCTAAGAGGTAGTGCGCTTGGCATTTGAGGGAAAATTCTGGAAAATGGTGGACTTGGGGAAAACGATACAGAGGAAGATTTGACTCCCAGAGCCTAATTTCATCGCTCTGATCGATGAATGTGTCTTTAAACCATGACTGTAACTCAACAACATCGAATTAGCACCTGGTTTCTAAGATTAAATAATCTTTGTCTACTACTGGAATCCAACTGAGATCGACTAGAGGTGGGACGAAAGGATTTTCCTCAACATTTGACTTTTTAGATTTGGGCACCATTGATTTCCACCGATACCTGCACACTGAACACACATTATTAGGTAAAAAGGCTATGGTTGGGTGAATTGTTGCAGAGGTGAAGGAAAATGATTCTCTAGTGTGAAGGGAGTATGAGAAGAATGAGAATGACATAAACATGGTCAGAATTTAATGAATGGGTATCCGTTGGGCGAAAAGGACAAGTCGGGAGAATAACGGGTATGTGGCCAATAATAAATGGCCAATGGGTCTTTTAGAGCATGAGGGAACAGGTGAAGGACATCTCACATGTGTACCTGAATGATGTGGAGGGTGGTGATTGGGAGGTAAATGAGTGAGGTGTGACCCGTAATGATTAGATGGAGGGGACATGTTGACAGGGTCACGAGATGGGACTTGTGAGGAGGGGTTTTGGGTGTGACATCTCGAGGTGATTGCGATAATATTGGAAGGATGGTAATCGATAACAATTTTGGAGTGGAGGAGGTATGATGAAATGAGTTGATGCCATGTAGGGATGGGGCCCACCGGGAAACTATTTCATTTCAACCCCCCCCCGACGTTAAAGGTAAGAATCTTGGGGGGGTCTAGAATTTTCTATTGATCGTTGATCTAAGCATCACTAGATCATCCGTTGATCTAAGCATGATATTTATCCATCATATCGAACCCCTGCCCCACCGTTAAAAATAGAACGGTTGGGGGGGTCCAGAATCTCCTGTGGACCACCCATCTGCACACTGTCGGGAAGTCCGTAGATTTGAGCGCACAATTTGATCACCA
>JZKD02S2006895.1:43152-59016 GCA_000966675.3 Picea glauca | reverse complement strand
GCGTTATCGAATACTAAACAGTTAGTGATACCAAAACGAGTAATAATATTTGAATTTAAAAAGGCAATTACCTGACTGGTATTCACAGTTCTTAATGCGGCAGCTTCAGACCACCTGGTGAAGTAATCTATGGATGTTATGATAAACTTATGTTGCTATGAGGATGGCAGATTAATTGGACCTATAATATCAAGGCCCCACTACTGAAAAGGGGAGTCTATTGAGATAGGTTGCAAAGGAAAGGATGGTTTCTGTATCCGCCTCGATGCTTTTTGACAAATAATACACTTGCGGCACAAGGAATGGGCATCTCTAAAAAGTGTAGGCCAGTAATAAATGTCTCTCAAAACTTTATGGGCAATGGTGTCACCACCAAAATTCCCACCATCTTTTCCTGCGTGCAATTCTAGTAAGACTTTTTCTGCTTCATCTTTCTCAAGACAGCGCATTAGTACTCCATCAAAATTTTGACGAAACATAATACCATTAATAAAATGAAAGGAGGCAGATTTTAATATTAACACTCTTCTTTTAGTGGGATCTAGGTGAAGGGGGGCTGACCCGTGTTCAAGACAGAATTATATATCGTCGTACCATGGACTGACAAAGTTTTGTGCACAGTAGATTGCATTTTGATTGTGTTGTCCTGGGTTTGACATATCATTTTCTTCTTGCTGTCCTGTTGCTGAATCAGTAACTAACTTGCACAGCCCTTGGCCTCTCACTATTTGAGCTGGGGTGATTTCTATGTCGTACTCCTGCAAGGAGGTAACCCAGTTCGCCCTCTTTTCGCCTAATTCTTTCTGCACTAATAAATTCTTGACGACTGGTTAAGGGACAATAATTTTTGTTCTAGATTTAAAAAGATAAGATCGGAAGTGCTTGACAGCTTTCAAAATAGCGTAGGCTTGCCAATCTACTACTGGGTAGTTAAGTTCTGCACCTTTGAAAGCAGAGCTCATAAAGGCGATGGGTACTTCATTATTTTCAGCGTTCTTTTGAGTTAGGACGGTAGTGTAGGAGCGGTCAAAAGAAAATGTGTAAAGCGTGAAGTCATGTGAAAAGTCGAGGCTCATGAGAGAACGAGCGTCTATTATGGATTTTTTTATTGAATTGAAAGCTTGATTTTCTAAGGGTCCCCAATGATATTGTGCGTCTTTCTTAATTAAATTATGTAAAGGTCTCACCATCTTGGAGAAACTGGGAACGAATCTCCTGACGAAGTTTATCTGTCCTAAGAAAGACTGCATAGACTTTTTGGATGAGGGAGGGGGGAGTTTCGAGATGACTTGAGTCCTTTCAGGGTCGATAATCATCCCTTTGCTTGACACAATAAATCCTAAGAGTTTACCTTGTTCTATTGTGAAGATAGATTTTTTAGGATTTAAGGAAATGTCGTATTTACGACATCGTTGTAGAACGACTCTTAAATGAACTAGATGATCAGTTTTGTTTTTAGAGAATATAGTAAAATCATCTAAGTAAAATATGATGGATTGATTAATTAAGCCTTGGAAAGTGATGTCCATCGCTCTCTGGAAAGTGGCACCGGCATTAATCAGTCCAAAGGGCATTTTCCTATAAGCGTAGGTGCCCCATGGAGTGCGGAAGGTAGTTTTAATTTGGTCTGGAGGAGACATCAGAACTTGGTTGTACCCTGAAAAACTATCCAATAAGGATAGTCTCTCAGAACCAAATACCTGTTGAAGGATCTGTTCCATGGGTGGGCCAGGGTAGTTGTCTTTATCAGACACTCTATTAAGGTTTTGAAAATCGACGCATAGTCAGATTTCCCCACTTTTCTTCTGGACAGGGACAAGGTTAGAAACCCATTGCGTGTGCCTAACTGGGAAAATTATCTTAGCATTCAAGAGTTTATTTAATTCTTTTTTNTAGATGCAATGAAGGTTTTATTACCTGCTGGATCAATAATAACGCAGCCCGCACTTGTTCCTTCCTTGGACTTTGACTCGTCAAAGTAAAGAGACCAAATTTGATTTTTATCAAGAGCATGAGACCATTGTGTAGAATTTGTTGGTTGCACATATGCTACAATCTCGGACTGTTGTTCAGGGTTAGTGATAGTTGAAGTCTCAGCCATGAAATTGCCGAAAAAGGTATCCATCCATTGTATTTCAGGTGAATCAACAGAAGGTGTAAATGGTTCATTGGGATCATTTAAATCTATGACCATGAACTTAAGGTAGCGTTCACGATTTACCTTGATCTTGTTGGGATTTCCGTTCTTGGGCAACCACAGGTGAGACCAATCTGTTGCGAAATAGTCGTGTAGCTACTCCGACCAGTCTATGCTCAGAAACAAACCATAAACTTCTGGAATATCCACAACAATAATATCAATCACTTGATGAACTTTGGGGTTAGATGATAATCTTATAAGCACAATCCTTAATTCGCCTATGACTTTAACACTAGTTCGATCAAGTTGGATGATTTTTAAAGTGGATGGTTCAACTTCAGCATTAATCTTCTGACACACAGACCATGGCATCACATTGGATGATGCTCCTAAATCTGCCATACAATTGTGCACGTTCCTATTAAAGATTTCGAAAGTTAACAAAAATGGAGGTACATTTCTACGAGTACTAAGGGTGGAAGCTTGTGGCTTTTTACTCGCAGTTTCTAAAGATAATTTATCTACATTTGTTACATTATTTACAGGAAGACTTCCTTTCTTGTGAGGATCGGGATTATTCTTAGCGGAAGTCTTCTGAGGAACTTTGTTCTGAACAACCTTGTTACTGTTTGAATTACCATTTTTTCTATTCTCTGCAATGTTATGTAACATTTTTTGTAGCAGAAATGGAAATTTTAATAATTCATAATCAGAAATGTTATCCCTTAACATTTTTAGATGTTCAACTAAATCATAATCTAAGTTAGGGTTTACATGACTCTGTTTAGTCTCAGCTGGTTTAGATTGTTTTGGGGGCAAAGTCGTAGTGTTTTCAAAAGAAGGTTTGTTTGTCGTCTTAATCCTAGTATTGTAGGGATGTACTGTCTTGAAATTAGCTTGAAAAATGCTATCCGAGAAGTGTCCAAAAATGTTCGGAGAAGGTTCTTATTCTTCAGCTGTCTCTTGTTCAACTACATCTTCAGGAATCTCAGGAGGTTTCAATTTATCCTAGGCTTCTAGAATTGTTTGAAGGGCGAATTACAGACTTTCTAGATTTAGGCCTTCAGTATTTGGATTAGGTCGGTTGGTGGGAAAAGGCTTCCTGAACGGGGGTTTGTAGGTCCCTTTGCTCGAAGAATCTTCTTTGGCCATCATTTTCAAATCTATAACTTGATTTGATAGTTTTTGAACGACTTTAGTTAGGTTTTCTAAATCTGAGCTTTCAAGTTGTGTTTTATTTTGAACAGGTCTAGGGAGGATTTCGATCTTCTTTTTGGAAGATGAACTAGTCTTTGTTTCATTGCTAGTAGTGTCTTTTAAACTAAGGATGTCTTTTTCAATCTGGCTGGCCTCTTTGAAGANTAGATGCAATGAAGGTTTTATTACCTGCTGGATCAATAATAACGCAGCCCGCACTTGTTCCTTCCTTGGACTTTGACTCGTCAAAGTAAAGAGACCAAATTTGATTTTTATCAAGAGCATGAGACCATTGTGTAGAATTTGTTGGTTGCACATATGCTACAATCTCGGACTGTTGTTCAGGGTTAGTGATAGTTGAAGTCTCAGCCATGAAATTGCCGAAAAAGGTATCCATCCATTGTATTTCAGGTGAATCAACAGAAGGTGTAAATGGTTCATTGGGATCATTTAAATCTATGACCATGAACTTAAGGTAGCGTTCACGATTTACCTTGATCTTGTTGGGATTTCCGTTCTTGGGCAACCACAGGTGAGACCAATCTGTTGCGAAATAGTCGTGTAGCTACTCCGACCAGTCTATGCTCAGAAACAAACCATAAACTTCTGGAATATCCACAACAATAATATCAATCACTTGATGAACTTTGGGGTTAGATGATAATCTTATAAGCACAATCCTTAATTCGCCTATGACTTTAACACTAGTTCGATCAAGTTGGATGATTTTTAAAGTGGATGGTTCAACTTCAGCATTAATCTTCTGACACACAGACCATGGCATCACATTGGATGATGCTCCTAAATCTACCATACAATTGTGCACGTTCCTATTAAAGATTTCGAAAGTTAACAAAAATGGAGGTACATTTCTACGAGTACTAAGGGTGGAAGCTTGTGGCTTTTTACTCACGGTTTCTAAAGATAATTTATCTACATTTGTTACATTATTTACAGGAAGAATTCCTTTCTTGTGAGGATCGGGATTATTCTTAGCGGAAGTCTTCTGAGGAACTTTGTTCTGAACAACCTTGTTACTGTTTGAATTACCATTTTTTCTATTCTCTGCAATGTTCTGTAACATTTTTTGTAGCAGAAATGGAAATTTTAATAATTCATAATCAGAAATGTTATCCCTTAACATTTTTAGATGTTCAACTAAATCATAATCTAAGTTGGGGTTTACATGACTTTGTTTAGTCTCAGCTGGTTTAGATTGTTTTGGGGGCAAAGTCGTAGTGTTTTCAAAAGAAGGTTTGTTTGTCGTCTTAATCCTAGTATTGTAGGGATGTACTGTCTTGAAATTAGCTTGAAAAATGCTATCCGAGAAGTGTCCAAAAATGTTCGGAGAAGGTTCTTATTCTTCAGCTGTCTCTTGTTCAACTACATCTTCAGGAATCTCAGGAGGTTTCAATTTATCCTAGGCTTCTAGAATTGTTTGAAGGGCGAATTACAGACTTTCTAGATTTAGGCCTTCAGTATTTGGATTAGGTCGGTTGGTGGGAAAAGGCTTCCTGAACGGGGGTTTGTAGGTCCCTTTGCTCGAAGAATCTTCTTTGGCCATCATTTTCAAATCTATAACTTGATTTGATAGTTTTTGAACGACTTTAGTTAGGTTTTCTAAATCTGAGCTTTCAAGTTGTGTTTTATTTTGAACAGGTCTAGGGAGGATTTCGATCTTCTTTTTGGAAGATGAACTAGTCTTTGTTTCATTGCTAGTAGTGTCTTTTAAACTAAGGATGTCTTTTTCAATCTGGCTGGCCTCTTTGAAGAACTCTAACAACATGGCTTTCTTAGATCATTTTACCCAAATGTCTATACTTTGATGCAAGGCTTTAGTATAGTATGCTATGATAAAATTCTCAGCAGGCATCGAATCCGTAGGGATTCGGTTCTTAAGTGTTAAGAATCTTTGGTTAAAGTCTTTGATTTTCTCTTTAGGGTTCATTCTTAAACTAGAAAGCTCCATGAATAGAACTTCTGGGGACTTATCGTCCCCAAACTTCTCAAGAAAGAAGGATTCGAACTTCTCCCAAGACACGATGGTATGGGGTTGCTGGGCAAAGTACCAGGTAGAGGCATTGCCCTCGAAAGTGTAGGGGAAAAACCTACAGACTATGTCTTCATGCTCAACATTATGGAGTCTAATGGCTAACATAAACTTTTTAATGTGATCTTCAGCGATCTGTTTAGAGTCAGGGTCAAACTTGGGAAGCCACTTCTCTGGATGTTTGGGTAAGGGATGATGAGGCCCAGGTACGGCTATTGCATCCTGGTCGATCCAGGGTCTGGCAGGATTGTTCTGGTTGGCCATTGGTGTAGGTGGTGTGGAAGGATGAGAAGGGGAACTGGCTTTGTCAGAAGAGTATTCTCCAGAAGAAGAAGGAGGTGATGGAGGTGGTGAGGGTGGTATTTCGTATCCTCCTGCAGCAGGAGTGAGGATTGGATCTGTAGGGTTTAAAGTGAGGTTAGTGCCTCCAAGATGCTCTCTGATATCAGAGAAGTCTAAAGGTTGGTCCAAAGGCTGATTTGGTTGCCTTAAATGGGCGAAGAAACTATTTGTTCTTAAGAGAGATTGGCGGACAATCTCTTGTACGTCACCACCTGTAGGATTTGGGGTTATTAGTTCAACTGTGATCCGTAGATCGTCGTTTTATGTGGTTGTTGTTTGAGCGATGATGTTGTCATTTGAATGACTTATTTTCACTATAGGTGAGCGGTTAGGTGGAGGAGGAGTCTTACGACCATCTTGTGCCATTAATAATTTGCAGGCCCTCCTTCTAGCGCCATTTGTTGACGGGCGAAAATGAACGCTCACCAACTGGAGGAGTGGATCTGGTCCGGGGTTTTCTAAATAACCCAAGCCGTTTGGAATGATCCACCCCGATAGGTTTAGCGGCTCCGTTGGCCGATCTAAGTCCTAAGAAATGAAAGAAAACTAAACTAAAAGGAACTAATCTAAATGAAAACAACATCTAAAGCAAACTATAAACAAATATATATATATATATATATATATATAAACTGTATATATATATATACAGTTTACTGTCTAATATTATACAACAATAATTCTATGGAATTAAATGTTCTGTTATCAACAGAATTAGATCTCAAGTATATATTTACAGTACTTACAGAATACAAATTCTGATCTAAATTTGAAAAAATCAATGGTAAAATGCCTTATGATAGCGAAACCCTTATTTTTTTATTTTTTATATCTTTTCTGTGAAAGAAGAGAAATAAAAACTAACTAAGCTAAGCAATTAAGATAACAATCTGAACTATAAAATTGAACTATATATCTATCTAAAACTATTCAGAATTCTAGAATTTATTAACTATTAAATAACGAATAGCAAACTGACCTGAAGTAACGCTTCCTATTTGTCCTGTGCTCAGTACTTGATTTAGCTGTTTGGTGGGAGGAAACCTGCACCAGATTTTCCATAATCTTCTAGTAAATAGGAAGCAACAGTGCTCTTTGAATATGAATGACAGAACAAACAAGACATAAAACGACAACAATTTTATAATTTACAAATCATCACAGTTAGATAAATCCCTGTGGGAAGATTTGTACAGAACAATTCATTTAACGAAGAAGATAAAACTTTATTCATTAAATTGAAAGAGAGTAATTGTTGTACAAAAAATGAGATACATAAGATATGGACAGAATTTAAATCACAACGCATTAACCTGTAACAAGTCTTGATATCTAAAGTAGTCAATAACTTGATCACAAATTAAAATGCACAAAACTTGAACGAAAGTATGATAAATTGAAAGCTAAAGCTACTACAAAAGATCCACTTCCATTCGAGTCTGTATCATCATAAATCCATACTCTTTTTTCTCCCAACAGTGATGGGTTCATTACAAAAATTAATGAGTATATAAAGGCCACAGGGTAAAACATCCTAGTGCGAATTATCAAAAACCGTTTACAAAAAATCTGGTAACAATCTCCCAAATCTCTAATTCTAATTAAAACTAAGAACCTAAAACAAAACTATATAACAAAAGCATGTTCTAAACTACTACAACATGTCCAATTTCCCATTGAAATTCGTATATACCTGTAGATGGACATTAATAAACAAGTTTAGATAATGTTTTATTTGTAAAATTAACAAAAAATCTAAATTTTATGACCAGCTANCATTAAATTGAAACAGAGTAATTGTTGTACTAAAAATGAGATACATAAGATATGGACATAATTTAAATCACAATGCATTAACCTGTAACAAGTCTTGATATCTAAAGTAGTCAATAACTTGATCACAAATTAAAATGCACAAAACTTGAACGAAAGTATGATAAATTGAAAGCTAAAACTATTACAAAAGATCCACTTCCATTAGAGTCTGTATCATCATAAATCCATAGTCTTTGTTCTCCCAATAGTGATGGGTTCATTACAAAAATTAATGAGTATATAAAGGCCACAGGGTAAAACATCCCTATGGGAATTATCAAAAATTGTTTACAAAAAATCTGGGAACAATCTCCCAAATCTCTAATTCTAATTAAAACTAACAACCTAAAACAAAACTATATAACAAAAGCATGTTCTAAACTACCACAGCATGTCCAATTTCCCATTGAAATTCGTATATACTTGTAGATGGACAATAATAAACAAGTTTAAATAATGTTTTAATTGTAAAATTAACAAAAAATCTAAATTTTATGACCAGCTACAAAATCTTACGATTTTGTAGCTGGGCATATTTACAAACAGAATCATTTTAAATCAATCCAAATGATAACAGAGATACATTCGACCTATTAAACAAACCTTTAATTACTAATTCAAAACAAAGCAAATCATTCAAGCCAGAAGTAACCAAATCTTTTATGCCAATTTGAAACAATGAAATCGTGTTTAATTAACAGAATGGTAACAGGGATATATGCAATATGTCAAACAACTTTTTATTACCAATTTGAAGCAGACAAAATCATTTTGACAATTCAAAACCAACGAAATCATTTTTTGAATCAATTTCAATCGAAACAGACTATAATCGATTTAGCCAACAAATCTTTCATACTCATTCAACATAAACACAATCGTTTATGTCAATTCAGAACTTAACAAAATCGTTGTTGAATAAAAAAAAAACTAACAGAATCATTTTTTTAATTAAAAAATAACAGAACTATATCAAACCAATCTTTCATACTAATCCAACGCATACACAAACGACGATGCTAATTCAAGGCATGCATCATCGTTTTTGAATCAAACCAAACAGAAATGAATCGAACTAACTCAAGGCCGACACAATCGTTATACTAATTCAAGAGCAATAAAATCGTACTAATCAAAACATAACATATATTTGATTTTAGCAAACAAATATTTTGTACATGATTCAAAACAAAATCATTCTNATAATTTAAATCACAATGCATTAACCTGTAACAAGTCTTGATATCTAAAGTAGTCAATAACTTGATCACAAATTAAAATGCACAAAACTTGAACGAAAGTATGATAAATTGAAAGATAAAACTATTACAAAAGATCCACTTCCATTAGAGTCTGTATCATCATAAATCCATAGTCTTTGTTCTCCCAACAGTGATGGGTTCATTACAAAAATTAATGAGTATATAAAGGCCACAGGGTAAAACATCCCTATGGGAATTATCAAAAACTGTTTACAAAAAATCTGGGAACAATCTCCCAAATCTCTAATTCTAATTAAAACTAACAACCTAAAACAAAACTATATAACAAAAGCATGTTCTAAACTACCACAGCATGTCCAATTTCCCATTGAAATTCATATATACTTGTAGATGGACAATAATAAACAAGTTTAAATAATGTTTTAATTGTAAAATTAACAAAAAATATAAATTTTATGACCAGCTACAAAATCTTACGATTTTGTAGCTGGGCATATTTACAAACATAATCGTTTTAAATCAATCCAAATGATAACAGAGATACATTCGACCTATTAAACAAACCTTTAATTACTAATTCAAAACAAAGCAAATCATTCAAGCCAGAAGTAATCAAATCTTTTATGCCAATTTGAAACAATGAAATCGTGTTTAATTAACCGAATGGTAACAGGGATATATGCAATATGTCAAACAACTTTTTATTACCAATTTGAAGCAGACAAAATCATTTTGACAATTCAAAACCAATGAAATCATTTTTTGAATCAATTTCAATCGAAACAGACTATAATCGATTTAGCCAACAAATCTTTCATACTCATTCAACATAAACACAATCGTTTATGTCAATTCNAATCACAACGCATTAACCTGTAACAAGTCTTGATATCTAAAGTAGTCAATAACTTGATCACAAATTAAAATGCACAAAACTTGAACGAAAGTATGATAAATTGAAAGCTAAAGCTACTACAAAAGATCCACTTCCATTCGAGTCTGTATCATCATAAATCCATACTCTTTTTTCTCCCAACAGTGATGGGTTCATTACAAAAATTAATGAGTATATAAAGGCCACAGGGTAAAACATCCTAGTGCGAATTATCAAAAACCGTTTACAAAAAATCTGGTAACAATCTCCCAAATCTCTAATTCTAATTAAAACTAAGAACCTAAAACAAAACTATATAACAAAAGCATGTTCTAAACTACTACARCATGTCCAATTTCCCATTGAAATTCGTATATACCTGTAGATGGACATTAATAAACAAGTTTAGATAATGTTTTATTTGTAAAATTAACAAAAAATCTAAATTTTATGACCAGCTATAGAATCTTACGATTCTGTAGCTGGGCATATTTACAAACAGAATCGTTTTAAATCAATCCAAATGATAACAAAAATACATTCGACCTGTTAAACAAACCTTTAATTACTAATTCAAAACAAAGCAAATCATTCATGCCAGAAGTAACCAAATATTTTATGCCAATTTGAAACAAAGAAATCGTGTTTAATTAACCGAATGGTAACAGGGATATATGCAATATGTCAAACAACTTTTTATTACCAATTCAAAGCAGACAGAATCATTTTCACAATTCGAAACCAACGAAATTATTTTTTGAATCAATTTCAATCGAAACAGACTATAATCGATTTAGCCAACAAATCTTTCGTACTCATTCAACACAAACACAATCGTTTATGTCAATTCAGAACTTAAAAAAATCGTTGTTGAATCAAAACAAAACTAACAAAATCATTTTTTTAATTAAAAAATAACAGAACTATATCAAACCAATCTTTGATACTAATCCAACGCATACACAAACGACGATGCTCATTCAAGGCATGCAACATCATTTCTGAATCAAACCAAACAGAAATGAATCAAACTAACTCAGGGCTGACACAATCATTATACTAATTCAAGAGCAATAAAATCGTATTAATCAAAACATAACATATATTCGATTTTAGCAAACAAATATTTTGTACATGATTCAAAACGAAATCATTCTTAGTAGTTTGAAAATAACATAATCATTTTAAATCTATTCAAACAAACAGAACTAATTTGGAGCAAACACAATCGGCTAACCAAATCATTCAAAAATCAATGTTGAAATACATACCTGGGCTATATAAAAATGCTTCGGTCAGGATAACTTTGAGTTGACAAAGGCAGTTGTTGCCTCAACATTTCTGAAGACAATCGAACCCGTAGTCTTTTGCTTCTTATCGTAAGCCTGTAGCTTGTCATTTTCCTTTGAAAACACAGTAACCCATTCCTCTAATGATTTAATTTTAGATTGCAACAGAGGAACATCCATGTAGTAACGTTCAAGCCAAGAATTGCATTGAGTACACGGTGGTTGATCGGGCCTTGGCATTACAAGTGAGGGTTCTTTCAAGTTACCAGAGGTTCCACTATGAAACTTAATTCCTGGGAAGTTAGGATCATCCTTGAGGTAGGGAGGTAGGTTGGAAATGTAGTCATAGGGTTCCACAGAATAGAGGCCATGAGAGTAAGGGTATACCTTAGTCAAGAAACGTTCAATCTCAGAGTCTGAATCCTCTCTTAAAATNAATCACAACGCATTAACCTGTAACAAGTCTTGATATCTAAAGTAGTCAATAACTTGATCACAAATTAAAATGCACAAAACTTGAACGAAAGTATGATAAATTGAAAGCTAAAGCTACTACAAAAGATCCACTTCCATTCGAGTCTGTATCATCATAAATCCATACTCTTTTTTCTCCCAACAGTGATGGGTTCATTACAAAAATTAATGAGTATATAAAGGCCACAGGGTAAAACATCCTAGTGCGAATTATCAAAAACCGTTTACAAAAAATCTGGTAACAATCTCCCAAATCTCTAATTCTAATTAAAACTAAGAACCTAAAACAAAACTATATAACAAAAGCATGTTCTAAACTACTACARCATGTCCAATTTCCCATTGAAATTCGTATATACCTGTAGATGGACATTAATAAACAAGTTTAGATAATGTTTTATTTGTAAAATTAACAAAAAATCTAAATTTTATGACCAGCTACAGAATCTTACGATTCTGTAGCTAGGCATATTTACAAACAGAATCGTTTTAAATCAATCCAAATGATAACAGAAATACATTCGACCTATTAAACAAACCTTTAATTACTAATTCAAAACAAAGCAAATCATTCATGCCAGAAGTAACCAAATATTTTATGCCAATTTGAAACAAAGAAATCATGTTTAATTAACCGAATGGTAACAGGGATATATGCAATATGTCAAACAACTTTTTATTACCAATTCAAAGCAGACAGAATCATTTTCACAATTCAAAACCAACGAAATCATTTTTTGAATCAATTTCAATTGAAACAGACTATAATCGATTTAGCCAACAAATCTTTCGTACTCATTCAACACAAACACAATCGTTTATGTCAATTCAGAACTTAACAAAATCGTTGTTGAATCAAAACAAAACTAAAAAAATCATTTTTTTAATTAAAAAATAATAGAACTATATCAAACCAATCTTTGATACTAATCCAACGCATACACAAACGACGATGCTCATTCAAGGCATGCAACATCATTTCTGAATCAAACCAAATAGAAATGAATCAAACTAACTCAGGGCTGACACAATCATTATACTAATTCAAGAGCAATAAAATCGTATTAATCAAAACATAACATATATTCGATTTTAGCAAACAAATCTTTTGTACATGATTCAAAACGAAATCATTCTTGGTAGTTTGAAAATAACATAATCATTTTAAATCTATTCAAACAAACAGAACTAATTTGGAGCAAACACAATCGGCTAACCAAATCATTCAAAAATCAATGTTGAAATACATACCTGGGCTATATAAAAATGCTTCGGTCAGGATAACTTTGAGTTGACAAAGGCAGTTGTTGCCTCAACATTTCTGAAGACAATCGAACCCGTAGTCTTTTGCTTCTTATCGTAAGCCTGTAGCTTGTCATTTTCCTTTGAAAACACAGTAACCCATTCCTCTAATGATTTAATTTTAGATTGCAACAGAGGAACATCCATGTAGTAACGTTCAAGCCAAGAATTGCATTGAGTACACGGTGGTTGATCGGGCCTTGGCATTACAAGTGAGGGTTCTTTCAAGTTACCATGGGTTCCACTGTGAAACTTAATTCCTGGGAAGTTAGGATCATCCTTGAGGCAGGGAGGTAGGTTGGAAATGTAGTCATAGGGTTCCACAGAATAGAGGCCATGAGAGTAAGGGTATACCTTAGTCAAGAAACGTTCAATCTCAGAGTCTGAATCCTCTCTTAAAATNAATTATCAAAAACTGTTTACAAAAAATCTGGGAACAATCTCCCAAATCTCTAATTCTAATTAAAACTAACAACCTAAAACAAAACTATATAACAAAAGCATGTTCTAAACTACAACAACATGTCCAATTTCCCATTGAAATTCGTATATACATGTAGATGGACAATAATAAACAAGTTTAGATAATGTTTTATTTGTAAAATTAACAAAAAATCTAAATTTTATGACCAGCTACGGAATCTTACGATTCTGTAGCTGGGCATATTTACAAACAGAATCATTTTAAATCAATCCAAATGATAACAGAAATACATTCAACCTATTAAACAAACCTTTAATTACTAATTCAAAACAAGGCAAATCATTCATGCCAGAAGTAACCAAATCTTTTATGCCAATTTGAAACAATGAAATTGTGTTTAATTAACCAAATGGTAAGAGGGATATATGCAATATGTCAAACAACTTTTTATTACCAATTTGAAGCAGACAGAATCGTTTTGACAATTTGAAACCAAGGAAATCATTTTTTGAATCAATTTCAATCGAAACAAACTATAATTGATTTAGACAACAAATATTTTGTACTCATTCAACACAAACACAATCATTTATGTCACTTCAGAACTTAACAAAATCGTTGTTGAATCAAAACAAAACTAACAGAATCATTTTTTTAATTAAAAAATAATAGAACTATATCAAACCAATCTTTGATACTAATCCAACGCATACACAAACGATGATGCTAATTCAATGCATGCAACATCGTTTATGAATCAAACCAAATATAAATGAATCGAACTAACTCAGGGCCGACACAATCGTTATACTAATTCAAGAGCAATAAAATCATATTAATCAAAACATAACATATATTCAATTTTAGCAAACAAATCTTTTGTACATGATTCAAAACGAAATCATTCTTGGTAGTTCGAAAATAACAGAATCATTTTGAATCTATTCAAACAAACAAAACTAATTTGGAGCAAAAACAATCAGCTAACCAAATCATTCAAAAATTGATGTTGAAATACATACCTGGGCTGTAGAAAAATGCTTCGGTCAGGATAACTTTGAGTTGAAAAAGGGAGTTGTTGCCTCAACATTTCTGAAGACAAACGAACCCGTAGTCTTTTGCTTCTTATCGTAAGCCTATAGCTTGTCATTTTCCTTTGACAACACAGTAACTCGTTCCTCTAATGATTTAATTTTAGTTTGCAATAGAGGAACATCCATGTAGTAACGTTCAAGCCAAGAATTGCATTGAGTACACGGTGGTTGATCGGGCCTTGGCATTACAGGTGAGGGTTCTTTCAAGTTACCAGGGGTTCCACTGTGAAACTTAATTCTTGGGAAGTTAGGATCATCTTTGAGGCAGGGAGGTAGGTTGGAAATGTAGTCATAGGGTTCCACAGAATAGAGGTGTTGGAGTCAGAAGTCACTCCTGGATTGCTTGTAGGAGAAGAGCATGACGCCCATCAGTTTTAATGTCACGGTTTGTTTAAAGCGGTGATCAAATGGAGGAAAAATCAGAACAATATCGTCTCAACGCAGAAACTAGGCTAGGCATGCATGGATGAGTGAGGTCTTGATAAACTTCAAACAGTGGGTTGTAATAAAGGGTGAGTAGGGGGAAGACTTGCGTGAGAAGGGTGTGAAAGTCTATCATAATCATTCGGTTCGTAACAGACTGGAGAAGAAATAATTCAAACGCAAAATCCTTTTACATTCAAACATAGAACACCAGAGGGAACAACAATGTCACAACAAATCCTTTATCATAACAAGATTATTCAGTCCACGCGAATCCTTCGACTGTGGACTCCCTGGCATGAGATGAAACATAGATGGAAAAAAGAAAATTGTTTGTTATAAACCAAGAAATCTCAAACACGGAGGCATAACCAGGAAACTAGAATGTTTGTTGAAACTTTACAGTCGGGAGCTTAGCTCTACCATCGATCGATACAAAAATGGAAAAAATGCCTACATATACTCAAAACAACAACAGCAGTGGAACCAAGATATTGCATTGAAAGATTTGCATCTGCATGGCTTCTGACACTTCTGCAACCGCAATCTTTGAATGGTCGTGCAACTTATGGCAGATGCAATCGATCTTCTGACAGTTTCATTGGCAAATCGATGTGCCTTTAATTCATTGCAAGACTCTCCCATTATGGCGGAGATGATGTCTAACCACCACCAACCGCTTCAATAACTGCCTTCTTGGGATTGAGGACTATCTGGCCAACTCAGCACTTTGGGATATGGAAGACTCCTTGCGCTGCCACCTGGAACAACTGAATAGATTGAAGGACAGATATGGAGGCCAACGCGGAAAGTGGGGTTCAGTAACGGAGTGATGGGGCCACAACCTCAGGGGCGAGGTAAGAACGATGAGAGGTGAGAGAGGTGGTAGGGAATGACATAAGGAAAAAGGGATATGAGCGGAGAGGGCAGAAGAATAGACGTGGCAGGTGTAATTTAGTGAGAGGCTGACGTGGAAAGAGAAGAACACATGGTAGGCAGTGAGTGGGCGATGAGACGGGGAAAGGGCCATCTGGACGAAAGAGTGGAGGAGGATAGATGACACACGACAGCAAGGGAAAGGTGGTTTTGAAGGATGTTAAGACGGGAGAAGGGCCCACATTGGCTAAACATAGAGTGGCTGAAAATGTTGGGAGAGCATGAGCGCCATTGATCCAGGCACTATGATCTCGGCCGTCGGAAAGCTACATCCACGATTC
>JZKD02S2006895.1:0-17171 GCA_000966675.3 Picea glauca | reverse complement strand
TTACTATTCATACCAGCATCACCCTTTCCTTTCTTCCTTACAGGCCTCTTAACGGCTTTAGTATTGTCTTTAGCACATGGGTCGGCCATGGTATCGGGTAGGTCAATGTTGGGGCAGTTTGAGGGTTTGACAGGGGGCAGAAGGGTAGGAGGTGGCACGATGGTCCCAACCAGGGTTTCAGTGAGCATGGCCTTGTCCATTTGAACACATTCAGGAGTGGCAAAGGAATTCCTTAAAAGGAAGGCTTGCCAATAGTCACCACTCAGTCTTAAATGATAAACGATAACAATTTTGATCAAGCAGTGATGGAAAAGGCTGCTATCAGCCTTCTCATGCTTAAATCGTTTGGACATTTTATACAGCCTGTGTAGGAGGTAGTGAGGCATATTCAAAGGGTAGTCTATAAAATTCATAAGCAACCTGAGATGATAAAGAAATACCAAACCATAACAACCTTCGCAAGTCACAAATTGCTTAACAATGGCTAATAGATCATGTCACCTGGGCTTAAGGGCAGTGACAAGCATACCTCTATCACAACTAACAATCTTCCTCGATGTGAATAGGAGCAGCCATGGCACCTCGTCCACTTTAGAATTCTTAAACCACCTCTGCCCTTTAACTGGTAAGCATGTCGCTGAGCTGAGGAATTCCTCATTTAGCTCGAGTTGGATGTCTCTGACCTTAGCCCTGCATCCGTCAAACGTGAGGGAAAACTGTTGGGTGACCGTAAGGTTGAAACCCTCAAGTTTTTGGATAAAAAATAGCTAGCCACTATTCTCTAGGTATTCATGAGAATTGTCAAATAGCATGAAAGTTTGGATGCCATTAGGTTCTATGCGCACAACAAGTGCCATAGGAGAGAGAACATAGTGAGCAGGGTAAACGGACTGGGGTTTGGATAGGGTATACGTAGGATCGCAAGCTCACATATTTTCCCAAAAGAACAGAGGTAACCTGATATACAAGGCAGATGTTAATGCCTAAGTGTGTGAGGGTGGTGGAACGAAACAATCCCATGCAAAACATTCATATCAAAATATACAATTGACGGTGCTATGGTGATTCAAATCACTATTGGTGTGTGTTAAATGTAATGCAAACGACATGCCAATCAAACAACTATTGAAAACCATGAAGTTGACCCGAATATTTGCACAAAAAATAGTGTTTGTATAATTTAAAACAAAACAATATTTCGAATTTAGCACCAAAGATTTGACCATAAAACTTATGCTTTGTTATGAAACCATTGCACCACAGAATTTGACCAAAGGAAATAGAATATCAAACCACCAGTGTATCAAGGGCTCAAAGAACACCATTGCATCACACATTAATAAAATAAAGTCATATTAACAGAAAATGAAAAGTGGGTAAAAATTTTGTGTCTTGCTAACTGTGCGACTGTCATTGAATTAGAAGTGAAATGAATACATAGAAAAGAGTAACCATAATAATCCAGTGACGATTTTAGTGCCATCGACATGACTTTGAACTCAAGGTTTTCACGCTTGCAATCGTGAAAATGAGAACAAACGGCAAGTGCGCAAATGCGCAAGATAATAGTGTTGTTTTATTCAAAAGATTGCGATGAGAATCAAGGGTTCCAAAACACTTGTGTAGGCAGCTTATAAAGATAGGATAAAAATGAGAAATGGATGCCAACTATGGCGACACACTGGTAGAAGCAGTTATCTCTGCCAAAAGAAAAAATTCAGATTATGATAATGAGAATAATTCTAACTCAAGAAAAACAACCAGAAAATTGTTTAAACATCATCATTAATCAAATATTCCAGTAGTGCTTAAAGGATGAAAACTAATAATAGTCTTAAGACAAGCAAGCCATGATATTAAAGATAAAATCTCCAATACTGTTGACAGAGCCACTGCTGCTAGCAGGTGTTCATAGCCTCGACAGGGTTGTCATTTAACCGACTCTAATATATGTATCCTGCCAAGAAGTTCTAGATCAGAATAAAGGACATTTTAAGGTCAAGAGATTTCATACTTACGAATTTTCATATACCCAACATTGCTTCGCTGCCAGCGGGCTTGTTCAGTACCCCGACGAAGTTGTCTTAGCGTCATGCATGCATTTACCCGCTGCCAGCAGATTGTTCAGCATCCCGGCGGGTTTACAAGCACTTCCCACAGCTCTTTTATGATTTAATTTTTTAAAGATATATAATTGAGCGGGGTGACGCTGAAAATTATGATATTTTAAACATATTTTTACAGACCTTGAAATAATTTTTTTTTAAAGCTGTCCTTCATTAAGATTCAGAGATGGTTTGTTTACAAAACCAACCTTCTAAGGCAGGGAGACATCTTCTGAGTTATTCCCTTAACGAACAGGGACAGCGTAAAAAGATAATGGATGATCGTGACAGGCTTCTCTCAGATATCAAAATCAGTTAACTTCTTTCAAACAACAGTCTTTGCCCAACATGGTTGTAAGTTTCAGAAGTATATTATAATTGATGTTTAGACAATTTTTCAGCAGTCATTTCAGTGAAAGAATTTTATGTTTTCTTTGTCTAAACAGTTTAAAATGCAGGTATGTGTATTTCCAAAAAAAAAAACTGATAAGCGTGAGGGGAAAAATCCAAACCAAAACAGTAAAAGAAAAGCAAACAAAATAAAAGCATTGACACAGTATACATAGGTTTGTCATCAAGCAAAATATATTTTCAGAGCTTGGCCATTCACCGGATAGGTGTATGGTTGTCCCTCTAGACTCTGTAATCGGAAGGAGTTGGGACCCAATTTCTCAGCAATTAAAAACGGTCCAAGCCATAAGTTCTGAAACTTGGTATTCTCTCCCTTTCCCTCATGTGGTTTGTCCCATTTCAAGACAAGGTCACCTACTTCGAAGTTCCTATCAGAGGTAGAGCTGGAATCAAACTAGCTTTTGACCACTAGTTGATGTTGATCTAACTTATGTTTAGCTTGAGTTCTTACCTCTTCTAGTTTCATTAAAGCGTTAATTCAGTTCTCCAAAGGGGGACAGACTTCTTCTTGTATTTTCTGTGATAGTTGTAGTGAGGGAAGAAGAATATGTGGTGGCAGAATTGCTTCTCTGCCATAGACGAGAAAGAAGGGGGAGTTACCTACAACAATTTTTGGTGTTACCCTATCAACCCAGATTGCGTTTAACAGTGCATTATGCCAGTTTTTGTGATTTTCAAATACCGTTCTCTTGATGATTTTAATCAGATTCTTATTTGTTGATTCTGCCAATCCATTGCCTTGGGGGTAGTAGCTAGAAGAATACTTCAATTTAATTCCTTTTTCTAGAGCGAACTCACTCATTTCAAGAGACGAAAAATAAGAAGCGTTATCGAATACTAAACAGTCAGTGATACCAAAATGAGTAATAATATTTGAATTTAAAAAGGCAATTACCTAACTGGTATTCACAGTTCTTAATGCGGCAGCTTCAGACCACCTGGTGAATTAATATGTGGCTGTTATGATAAACTTATGCTGCTGTGAGGATGGGGGATTAATTGGACCTATAATATTAAGGCCCCACTGCTGAAAAGGGGAGTCTACTGAGATAGGCTGCAAAGGAAAGGTTGGTTTCTGTATCCGCCCGGATGCTTTTTGACAAATAATACACTTACGGCACAAGGCATGGGCGTCTCTAAAAAGTGTAGGCTAGTAATAACCGGCTCTCAAAACTTTATGGGTAGTGGTGTCACCACCAAAATGCCCACCAACTTCTCCTGTGTGCAATTCTAGTAAGACTTTTTCTGCTTAATCTTTCTCAAGACAGCGCATTAGTACTCCATCAAAATTTTGACGAAACAGAATACCATTAATCAAATGAAAGGAGGAAGATTTTAATATTAGAGCTCTTCTTTTAGTGGGATCCAGGTGACAGGGGGCTGACCCGTATTCAAGACAGAATTTTATATCGTCATACCATGGACTGACAGAGTTTTGTGCATAGAAAATTGCATTTTGATTGTGTTGTCCTGGGTTTGACATATCATTTTCTTCTTGCTGTCTTGTTGATGAATCAGCAACTAACTTGCACAGCCCTTGGCCTCTCCCTATTTGAGCTAGGGTGATTTCTATGTCATACTCCTACAAGGAGGTAACCCAGATCACCCTCTTTTCGCCTAATTCTTTCTGCACTAACAGATTCCTGACGGCTGGGTAAGGGACAATAATTTTCGTTCTAGATTTCAAAAGATAAGATCGAAAGTGCTTGACTTCTTTGAAAACAGCGTAGGCTTGCTGATCTACCGCTGGGTAGTTAAGTTCCGCACCTTTGAAAGTAGAGCTCATAAAAGCGATGGGTACTTCATTATTTTCAGCATTCTTTTGAGTTAGGACGACAGTGTAGGAGCGGTCAAAAGAAAATGTGTAAAGCGTGAAGTCTTGCGAAAAGTTGGGGCTCATGAGAGAAGGAGCATCTATTATGGATTTATTTATTGAATTGAAAGATTTATTTTCTAAGGGTCCCCAATGATATTGTGCGTCTTTCTTAATTAAATTCTGTAAAGGTCTCACCATCTTGGAGAAACTGGGAACGAATCTCCTGACAAAGTTTATCTGTCCTAAGAAAGACTGCATAGACTTTTTGGATGAGGGAGGGGGGAGTTTCGAGATGACATGAGTCCTTTCAGGGTCGATAATCATCCCTTTGCTTGACACAAAGGGTCGAAATGAAATGAATCAAACTAACTCAGGGCCGACACAATTGTTATACTAATTCAAGAGCAATAAAATCGTATTAATCAAAACATAACATATATTCGATTTTAGCAAACAAATCTTTTGTACATGATTCAAAACGAAATCATTCTTGGTAGTTCGAAAATAACAGAATCGTTTTGAATCTATTCAAACAAACAAAACTAATTTGGAGCAAACACAATTGGCTAACCAAATCATTCAAAAATCGATGTTGAAATACATACCTGGGCTGTAGAAAAACACTTCGATCAGGATAACTTTGAGTTGAAAAAGGCAGTTGTTGCCTCAACATTTCTGAAGACAATCGATCCCGTAGTCTTTTGCTTCTTATCATAAGCATGTAGCTTGTCATTTTCCTTTGACAACATAGTAACCCGTTCCTCTAATGATTTAATTTTAGATTGCAACAGAGGAACATCCATGTAGTAATGTTCAAGCCAAGAATTGCATTGAGTACACAGTGGTTGATCGGGCCTTGGAATTACAGGTGAGGGTTCTTTCAAGTTACCAGGGGTTCCACTATGAAACTTAATTCTTGGGAAGTTAGGATCATCCTAGAGGTAGGGAGGTAGGTTGGAAACGTAGTCATAGGGTTCCACAGAATAGAGGCCATGAGAGTAAGGGTATTCCTCAGTCAAGAAATGTTCAATATCAGAGTTTGAATCCTCACTCAAAACGATAGGCTTCTGGTCAGAGTTTTGTTTGGGCTTGTTCTGAGCACATCTAGATATCCATCGTGCATTCTTCTTTCCCTTACTATTGATACCAGCATCACCCTTGCCTTTCTTCCTTACAGGCCTCTTAACATTCCTAGTATTGTCTTTAGCACACGGGTCGGCCATTGTATCGGGTAGGTCAATGTTGGGGCAGTTCGAGGGTTTGACAAGGGGTAGAAGGGTAGGAGGTGGCACAACTGTCCCAACCAGGGTTTTAGTGAGCACAGCCTTGTCCATTTGAACACATTCGGGAGTGGCAAAGTCATTCCTTAAAAGGAAGGCTTTCCAACAGTCACCACTCAATATTAAATGATAAATGATAACGATTTTGATCAAGCAGTGATGGAAAAGGCTGTTATCAGCCTTCTCACACTTAAATCATTTGGACATTTTATACAGGCTGCATAGGAGGTAGTGAGGCGTATTCAGAGGGTAGTCTATAAAATTCATAAGCAACCTGAGATGATAAAGAAATACCAAACCATAACGACCTTCGCAAGTCACAAATTGCTTAACAATGGATAATAGATCATGCCACCTGGGCTTAAGGGAAGTGACAGGCATACCTCTATCACAACTAACAATCTTCCTCGATGTGAATAGGATCAACCATGGCACCTCGTCCACTTTCGAATTCTTAAACCACCTCTGCCCTTTAACTAGTAAGCATGTATCTGAGCTGAGGAATTCCTCATTTAGCTCGAGTTGGATATCTTCGACCTTATCCCTGCATCCGTCAAATGTGAGGGAAAACTGTTGGGCGACCGTAAGGTTGAAACCCTCAATTTTTTGGATAAAACTAGCCAGCCACTATTCTCCAGGTCTTCACGAGCATTGTCAAATAGCAGGAGAGTTTGGATGCCATTAGGTTCTATGTGCACCACAGGTGCCATAGGAGAGAGCACATAGTGAGAAGAGTAAACAGACTGGGGTTTGGACAGGGTATACGCAGGACCGCAAGCTCACAGATTTCCCCAAAAGAACAGAGGTAACCCGAGATACAAGGCAGGCATTAATGCCTAAGTGTGCGAGGGTGGTGGAACGAAACAATCCCATGCAAAACATTCATATCGAAATGTACAATCGACGGCGCTATGGTGATTCAAATCACTATTGGTGTGTGTTAAAAGTATTTCAAATGACATGCCAATCAAACAACTATTGAAAACAATGAAGTTGACCCGAATATTTGCACAAGCAATAGTGTTTGTATAATTTAAAACAAAACAATGTTTCGAATTTAGCACCAAAGATTTGACCATAAAACTTATGCTTTGTTATGAAACCATCGCACCACAGAATTTGACCAAAGGAAAGAGAACATCAAACCACCATTGTATCAAGGACTCAAAGAACACCATTGCATCACACATTAATAAAATGAAGTCATATTAACAGAAAATGCAAAGTGGGTAAAAWTTTGGTGTCTTTCCAACTGTGCGACTGTCATTGAATTAGAAGTGAAATGAATACATAGACAAGAGTAACCATAATAATCYAGTGATGATTTTAGTGCCATCKAAATGACTTCGAACTCAAGGTTTTCACGCTTGCAGTCATGAAAACGAGAAYAAAAGGCAGGTGTGMAAATGCGCAAGATAATAGTGTTGTTTTATTCAAAAGATTGCGATGAGAATCAAGGGTTCCAAAACACTTGTGTAGGCAGCTTATAAAGATAGGATAAAAATRTGAAATGGCTGCMAACACAATTCCACTGCGATGAAGACATCCTCGAGGAGTTAACTATGCCTKATTTCCCATGGGATCCGCTCTATCACCAAGCGCTCTTTCTTTTAAAGGAATCCTTTACGCTTCCCAAAAAAAACCCCATATACCCAATCGAAGCTAAATATTTTCTCCCCTCAGGGCATATAGATTGGTTCAATAATCCTATCCCTGCTCCCGATGCTTTTGAAGAAGGTAACATGGCAAACATTTTTCCCACCGTCAAAATTTATATTTCCATCAAACCTGGAATCATAGAATAAATCACCATTGGTGTCGCATGTTCTCCTAAGGACCTTATAGCTTACAAAGCTCTATTCCAGGAATACCAGGAAATTTTTTCCTGTTCATACACAGAAATGCCCGACCTTGATCCCTCTATTGTTGAACATCATATAGACACTTGGCCTGATATCACACCTAAACAACAAAAGCAACGTCCATTGCACCCATCCAAAGTGGCAGCCATCAAATCTGAGATTGACAAATTATGCATTGCAGGGTTCATATACCCCATCACATATACGTCGTGGGTCTCCAACCCTATCCCCATTAACAAAAAATAGGGCACTATCCACGTCTATACGGACTTTCGTGATCTCAATCACTCTTATCCCAAAGACAATTTTCCAATGCCCTTTATTGACCAAATTATCGATGATTGTGCTAGCCACAAGGCTTTGTCCTTCATGGATGATTTCTCTAGCTACAACCAAATTCAGATTCACCCAGCCGATCAATACAAAACCACATTCACCACCCCTTGGGATACTTTTGTGTATCTTGTCATGCCTTTTGGCCTCAAGAACACTAGTGCCACTTTCCAATGTGCCATGACATACATATTTCATGATTTTCCTCAAATCATCCTCGCCTAATTGGACGATCTCACTGCTCGATCCAATAAACACACTCAACATCTTGATGACTTACGCATTGTCTTTCACAGGTGTCATCAATACAATATTCGCTTGAACCCTCTCAAGTTCATATTTTGTGTCACCGTTGGAAGCCTCCTTGGGTTCATCATCTCCCAACATGGCATCACAGTGGACACCCTCAAGTTCCAAGCCATCATGAAAATTCCCCCCCTCAGAGTTTACGCCAGCTACAAAGCTTACAAGGCAAAGCTAACTTCTTACACCGCTTTGTCCCTGATTATGCCACTCGGGCACATGGTTTCCTTTGCCTCTTACATCATGATATCCTATTCCAATGGGATGAACATGCCCAAACTGCTTTTGATGATCTCAAAATGGCCTTCTCAAATGCCCCATTGATTAGTCCACCTGACTATGACCGTGACTATATCCTCTACTTATCGTCCTCAGCCGTCTCCATAGCAGGAGTTCTCTTCCAATTAGGGGATGATGACCGAGAACATGTCATTTACTATATTAGTAAAAACCTTTCAAGACCACCCTTGAAATACAATCACAAAGAGAAACTCGCCCTTGCATTTGTCCTTGCAGTCCAGAAACTACGCCATTACATCCTTCTTCGAACTAGCAAGGTCGTAGCAGATTCCAACCCCATGCAATAATTTCTCAGTTGCCAACAAATTAATGGAAAATTTTCCCAATGGATCATCATCCTTCAAGAGTACGACCTTGAATTTTCAACACCCAAGAGAAATAAATCCCTCATCGTTGCCAAATTCATTATGACATTTCCTTCCAATATTACTAGCTCTCCCGTCAATATCAGCTTCCCCAACAAGCATCTCTTTTTCATCCCTTCAGATGATCCTTGGTATGGCAATCTCCTCATTTACCTCCGAACACAGAAGTTTGGAAACCACCTCTCCAGGGATGATCATAGACGTATTCGACACCAAGCCCCTCGCTACATAGTCAACACCATACTTTGTTTATGTTTGACTGTTGATGAAGCCGATAGAGTCTTGAATGACTACCATAGCGGTGCCTGTGGTGGTCACCTCTCAGGGATGTCCACTGCCCAGAAAATCATTCGAGATGGCTATATTTGGTCCACATTTTTTCATGATTGCATCCACGCTGTGAAGCGATGTGACAAATGTCAGCTATATGCCAACAAAGTGAGAGCACCACTTTCTCTTCTCCAACCCATCAGTATTGTTCACCCCTTTTTCAAATGGGGCATAGACTTCATGACTTGCAACCCTCCATCTAGAAATGGACACAAATACATCGTCGTTGCAGTTGATTACTTCACCAAATGGGTCGAAGCCATGCCTACCTTCATCAACATCGCTGACACTGCAACATGCTTTTTCTTTAACCACATGATCTCCCACTTTGGATTCCCACTACAGTTAGTCTTTGATCACAGGAAACACTTCGAGAATTAGATTTTCGTCGAACTCTCCTCCAGGTTAGGCTTCTCCCACTAGTTCACCTCCCCATACTACCCTCATTCCAACGGACAGGTAGAGGCGGTCAACAAGGTCCTCAAAACCATGTTGCAGCTCACAGTTAACAAACATAAGACCAATTGACACCATATGTTTTTTTCCACACTATAGGCTTATCGCATGGCAGTTAAAACTGCCACTGGTTTCACACCATTTCATCTTGTCCATGGGGTCGAGGCCACTCTCCCCATCGAGTGAGAAATTCCCACCTTGCGCACCGCTATTGAGTTATTACCCGACACTGCTCCAATGGAGCAGCGTTTTCTAAACTTAGAGTCATTGGATGAAGACCATCAGTCTTCATTACAGAACAATGAGGCAGCCAAAAAATGATCGAAGGCCACCTTCGATTGCCATGTCAACCTTCTCTCATTCAATGAAGGCAACCTCGTCCTTACTTATGATATCGCTCACGATACCCTCGGCCAAGGGAAATTTGAGTCATTATGACATGGACCTTACATCATCCAACATTGCCTCACTAAAGGCACATACATCCTAGCCTCTCTCGAATGCCACCCTCTCAAATAACCCGTCAACGGGTTGTAATTAAAGAAATTTTACACCTGAGCATAGCCATTCTACACTAGGCTTTTTCTTTTTGTACACTTTTTGTAGAGTTTTTAATATTCTTTTCCTCCATGCCTCACTTCCGATCTATCATTTGTGTTATTGACAGATGCCTCCTCCATCAGTCTACCACATCAGTTACGCTGACGGAGCTAGCCATTAGACACAGAATCTCACTTCGGCTGCTTGGGCCCTCTATACCCCCTCACATGAACTGCTTCACTCCAGTGGCATATGCCTGGGCTCAACAACCAACAACCAAGAAAAATACACAGCCATGTTCATCACCTTAGTGTCTTATTAGATTCCCAACTTGTTGTCCTCCAGCTCAACAATGTGTACTGTGTCTGCGATCCTTGCCTCTTTTGCAAATACCTGCAAGTTAGAATTTTATCTCGAAATTTTGATTCAAACACATTTACACATATTCCAAGACAATTTAATCAAATAGCAGATAATATGGCTAACCTAGTGTTATATTGGCATTTATCCCATCAAGTTACCATGACACATACACAACTCATCAAAAGTTTGTCACAGCATATAAATTAGACATCATAACCAAAAAATGTTTACATATATATATAAAATCGTTTACATAGACAACATATATATATATATATATATATATATATATATATATATATCGGTCAATGTGCCATCAATGTTTACAAAAAATAGTACGTGTACAACATCTGTAGGTAGGTGAACCACCTCACCCCTATAAATACAAAATCGTTGTCCCAACACCATATACAAAATGGGCTCGCAAGCCTCTATAAATACAAAAATACATATACAGAGACACTCATGGTGCCTCTAGGGCTCCACCATCTGGTCCTCTCTCTTAAGGAGGTGCCCCACCATCTAGGGGTCCCTCAGGTCCTAGGGGAAGTCACCCAGTCATAGCTGCCCCCGTTACAGCTGCTCTGTGGATCAAGGTCCACGACTCCGCTGGAAATCCCACACACTTCTCAAAGACCCCCTCATCTTGGAGACACACCCACATACCCTTGGGCACTCCCTATAGTACCGCCTCCAATCGACAACGAAAATCCTCGAACTCTCCCCCAGCCCCGACCAGAGGAGCATGTGATGGACCTACACCCAGATCATCAAAATGGGGTCTCCTGCCTGCTCTCTCATCATATTTCATCCCCAAGATAGCCTCATCCTGCCATCGTCTCTCCCTTGCCCACGGCTCTCCCAACGGTGGTCTCACAGGCCCCTGACGAGTCGGCAATCCGACCAACTAAACCTTGCACCTGCGAGGTCCAACATTTGCACACACAATGAACAAGTGATAGAATTAGCATCCATATATACATAAAGAACATGCTATACTATCTAAAGATCAAAACATCAAATATAACATCATACCTCTGTGGTCAAACACCTCTCCAGGGGGTAGCACCATATCTAGATCATCCCAGAAGTCCACCCCACTATACGGGTATYGGAGTATGATCTGTGGCATYCGATGCCACACCCATGCARCCTYATCTATGAAATAATGGCCACCCTCCCCACCACCATGACAGACCAAAAACRTCACCCACCACCTCAGTCACGTCTCTCGCACACCAGGTGTGTCCAATAGCACCCTAGGGCGTAACCTGGGCACCCTCTCCAAAAKCCATGCTACCAACATGAACCCAAAGGAAAACTCTCCTGAGTCARCAGCTCGAAACCTRTTGAGCTTCCCCACCATATTGGCATGTAGCATCAAKCCCCAGGCAAAATKCTCACCCCCTAGTGCCCTCTCCATGATCCTCAGTTGACCCTCACTAATCTGTTAAGTSGCGAGAGACCCACAGAATCTCACAATAATCGTTGCCACACAACGATGCACCAGGGCATCCATCGCCCCAATCCTCACCACTRACCCCGACATGAAKTCCTCTCCCGAACAATATGTCCAAGCTAGGTCATCCAACTGACCATCTCCAGGTACCAYAGGCTTGGCAGGTAGAAGGGTTCCCYGAAAAGGGAGTCCAGTCAAAAAATATACATCCTCTGTAGCARRGAATTCCAAGTGYTCACCTCGAATGATGAAACACTGCAAATCCAGACTCCACATCGAAATAAGGAACTGCARCAAGTACTYTTGTTCCCTCACTAGTGAGCACTCAAAAAAMTTCAGTAGCCCACAAGCTGCCAAAGAACCACGTACAATTGGCTCCTCATCTCTCACCGCCTCTCTTAGGCTCACCCATTCCCTCTCCCTCCAGTGGATCGGCATCATCAACTGTTCACCTGCATCCACACATAAAATATTTGATCAGCGATCACAACTCATAAAAACACCAAAATCTCCAAAAAACATTAGTTTTTACACCCTTCATCTTTGCCTCAAAGGCGCGGCTTTTTTCCCCATTGGCGCACACATGTGTGCCTATTCATCCCATAGTTGTGCACTCATGCGCGACTCTTGGCCATACAGGGGTGCACCCATGCACCCCTTTCACACACACAGGCGCACATCCTAGCGTGCATGTTCACTCCATAGTTGCGCACACATGTGAAACTGTCAAGAACTCAGCCGCGCATGGATGCGCTGATGTGCTTTTCACAGGCATCTAGTCCATGCGTGCCTGTTTTCCCATTTGGGCGCCCCCATGCGTGGCTCTCCAAATTATAGTCGTGCACTCATGCACGTGAAACACTCAATCCCCCATGCACTGGGGGTCCCACCCTTACAAAACCCCCTTGTACAACCATCCATACAAGCTACTGTGTAGGAGGATACGACCACTAACCTGAAACTCACTGATTTTGAATCGGCTGGCTTGATCTCCCGCAATTTCCAAATATGTTCTCAAACCTCTCATCAATCCACTATGGCAGCAGGTACAAATGAGGTGGCAATGTGGGCCCTACATCTATATATAGTCCCTTTATCCGGTCTTCATCCATGGGACCAGGATCCCACCACCTACACAGTCACATTCCCCAGGCCACCATCCATCCTCAGCCCCCAAGGATCATTTTTCTCACATCACGCTCAGGTACGCATTCTCATGTTCAAAATTTGCAAATAAATATTATATATTCTTTACTTTCAGATATCGTTCATGGCGAGTATTTGGTTTTTTTATGTGTGCAGGTACTTGGTCATCACCTTCTAGCACGACCCTTTCAGGTATATGATCTCTACTGGCATGTAATCATTCCCTCTTAATATCAATTGCATCTCCCAGTCACACCCTCTGATATTTTCCTCTAAGGTCCCCCCCATTTGGCTCTGCAGTACTCACACCTCCATTGCATTTCAGTACCGTCAACCAGTAGCACTCTCTCCCACATGAGTTGTCCCCATCATAGTCTCCTTTGGCACTTCAACACTCATGTTGTTTTCACCCCCTAGGGCTGGGAGTCCTCATATTCTTTTCATTCCCGAGAATTAGCCGCATGTTCCTTCTCCTCATGTTGCTAACTTCCCCATAATGGAGTCCTGAGTAATATCACCACGATTCACTTTTTTACTACACCTCTACAGTATCATCAACCCTCCATCTCATCTACCATCAGTTTGTCGATCTGCAGATATCCTCCATTCATTTTTACCTAATACAGAAACCCACCTATGGGGCCCCCACCCTCCAGTTGTTTTCCACACAACTTGCACCCTCACATTCCAAGCCATATTGAACTAGGGCACCCATTTCTGTATCTGTATGCTCATCCCCAATTATTCTTTATTCATTTGGTAATTGTACAAATCCTGTGTTTCCATCCTTTACATAGTTTTTTGTCGTCACCTTTGGCGACCTTCCTTTTCTGAAAAAAGCAACCCATGTCACCCTTGGTTGGGGAATTCATTATTTCCTACTCATGTTGACATTGTCCATAAACTCTGAGTATCCCATAGTCCATGTACCCTTGATCTCTAAGTTTGTCCACTTTGTCATGCCTCTGGCACAATTTACCCCTAGTCTAGTCGTCCCTCTGACACTAGATTAAGTTCCATGGTTGTTGCCACTTATCCTTGACCAATATCCCCAACCAAGGGAAGTCTTGAGTCTCCACGTATCTTGACTATGTCCATGTTCCTCGTCAATTCCTGATTTTATCTCGTAGATTTCATGAAGCCCTTTGCTTCTTGGAGTCTGTCTCCCTTTCTATCGACATCAGCACTGTTTCCAGAAGGGTGACAGTATCTTGGCTCTCATTACCTTTATAATGAGGAGTCTCGGATGGCACATAGAGACCCATCATTTCTCTCTACTTTCGTTGACCCCCATGACATTCAACTTCAACACTTTATCATGTTGTGGTGGGTCTTACTTTGCGACTATTGCAGTTGTTTTTTATTTGTCGAAGACCTTTGAAATTTGATAGGCTATCAATGCCTGCATATCATCGACACTTCTTATAGGTGTCATCGCCTCTTTTCAGAGTTTGTTCACCATTAGAATTGTCCTCTGCTATTATCAACACGCCCTCGAGGGCGTTGCATTCATCTACACCAATACACAACTTCAGTTATTGTATTACATATTTTTGAGTTACATGACACGAGCATGGGGCATGCCTGCCTCATTTGTACACATTTTTATTTTTCCACACCTTGAAAAAGGTTTGGTTCCTACCGATTCCCCTCTCCCTCCAATGGGTTTCTCTTGAAATTCCCCTCAACACTCTTTCTTACAAAGTTACTCTCAGTAGAAGAAACATTGATGTATTTTGGCTATATGTATGATCCTAACCTCACACATCAGGGGGCATCTCTTATCACTGGAATTTCATCCGCAAATGGTTACAAGAATCCTGCATCTTCAAACACTCATTAGTTCATCCATGGCCCAGAAAATGCATTTCCAAAGGGCACAAAACTATACCAATAGTTAAAAAATCAGCATGCATTAAAGATACAAAGGCATCACGCGCACGTGTGACAGTCGAATAACGTCGGAAAAGTGCATATGCACCCAATGAGCGACCGTGGACGCAAAAAGACGTGAACACCTCAGAACGATGCATTTATGATTTTGGTCATCCTTCCACCCACTTCTGGTTCATCTCCCAAGTTGATCTGACACCCAAATCCAAGCTGAATCCGAGTGGGGAGTTGGTCAAAGACCTAAGGGTGCCCTAAAGAGCCCCTTGTTCACACTAAAGACTGGTTGAATAATGCCTCAAATCTTTGTTATAAAAGGAGGCCATGGGTGCACTATATTTTCAAGGAATTCATTCGTATTGTTATTCTGCCTATATTCTCTTAGAGAAACCTCTTTCCTCACTAAAGCATACAAGCACCATTTCATTTGGCCATTCACGTCACCTCTTGAGTGAATGAGCTTTGGATTTCTTCACCATTTCCTTTTAGTTTGCTACTTGTAAGAAGAGATCAATCATTGGGAGTTCAAGAGCCCTCCCTTGGAGGAAGAGGGGACCCATAAGTCCCCCTTTATCTTTGGTGTTTTCCCACTAATACAACTTATCCATTGGTGGTATGCATGTTGTTTATTTTTTGTTCTATTTCCCTTATCCACTCTAGTTTAATTTCTTTAATTGTTATTAGTTTAATTCTTTGTTTATTTCTTATGCTTGGTGTTTCTAACTCTTGCATTCACTATTGTCTTGTCCAGCTAACCCAACTAGACTTGTAAGCGTCCTTATTTTTCTCATTTAGGTGACGAAAGGGACGCAACAATTTCCATATATGATCTCCCATACATGTTTTTTATTCCTGTTGTGGCTCGCCACATTATGGAAATACTTAATATTATTGTCACCACTTTTAACCCAGATCACCCTGTTGCGAAGCCTCCAAGTCTCTTCAGCATCACGTAAAAGTTTGTTTCTTTTACTTTCCATCTCCTGTAGGTGTAGTTCCTCCTCCCGATTTGAAGAATCCCCAATCAGCTTCAACATGGTTACCTTTATATCTGCTTCTAGGTTCTCCAATTGTTCCTTGTTATTTGCACATACTTCTTTATACCAGAGTTTTTTTTTACATTTTAGTTCCTTTAGCTTCCATACTAGTCTACACTTCTTATCACCTTCTGAGAGGAAACATGGGTCCTTCCAGATTTTATGAACCAGTGCCACATAATATTCATCATGCAACCAATGAGCATTTAGTTTAAATGGGTAAGCCTTGTAAATAGGTGGTATCTCCAGTTGGAGAAGAACGGATGCATGATCTGATATAAAGGGATATTCAACCCATGATCAAGAAAATCCCACCTCAGCTAATAAACCTTCCGATACCAGACACTTGTCTAGACGCCTCGCAATGGCTTCTTGATTAGAGCAACCATTCGGCCAAGTTGGGACTATTTTAATCGGCTTAACATCTATCATCTTTTTATAAAGAAATAAATCTATGTAGTAATCCTCTGTCAAACTAGGAGCAAAAGTGCCTCCCCGGGTCTCATCCAAAGAGGTAATAATATTCAAGTCACCAGCAATAATCAAGTTGTTGATGGATAATATGCCACTTTTCTCCATCGAGCTCTAGAAAAGTTTTCGATCCAGACATGGACCATAAAAATTTAGTAAGGAAATATCCCTCTTGTTAATAACACACTTGCATGTTAACAGAATACTGCCAATTGTAAGAAAAGGAACCAAATCATACAATTTGGGTCCTGTTAGCACTCTGTAATTTGCCCAAGGCTGAAAAGGCAATCACAGAAGCAACATCAGAACCACTTCGAGTCTTGGATCTAGCCCTCCAAGACTCAGAGAGGGATCTCTCTGTATGATGTAGCTTTGTTTGCAGAAATATTAGGCTAGTTATGAAGAACGAGTGTGTTTTGTTATAAAAGGGTTTATAAATTGGTTGAGACAGCTAACACATCCATTAGGCTATGGGGTCTGTAATTAATCAAATCTGAGAAACAAACAGAAATGCCAAAGAAATCCTTCACAGGGCGAGATAACACACTCACTGGATCTTTAATATTTAAAATGATGATCAGAGGAAAAAATAAGGGAAACAACTCCAACTAACAAGCACTTAAGAATCTCTTAATTGAAGATGTTTGGAAGATAAACATTGAAATCTTCAGAATCGGAATCAGGGTATCTGGGATAAATCCTGA
>JZKD02S2006884.1:37585-59017 GCA_000966675.3 Picea glauca | reverse complement strand
CATTAAGAGAGTTCCCAATAGAAAACCAATCCCCAAGGAAAACCACTTACTAGGGAACAATGTCAACCACCAAGGTGAAGCAAAGAAAAAGGCATAATGTCCAAGCACATATCATGAAATCTAGAGCAATCTAAGATACAACATAATCAAATGTCTTAAATATTTAAATGATGCTCACCATAATACCGACTTGTACCTCATGCAGCAAGGCCAACTGCCTTCTGGAAGCCAGCTGGTGTGGTGGATGCCATCCTCAAAACTGTGACCATCTGTGGTGGTGAGTGGGTTTTCATATGTGCAAAAGGGTAGTGTTGGTAATGTAGTCTATTGTCACTCCATATCCACAACCTGAGGGCCTCAAGACATCATCTCCTTAGCTATCCACAAAATGGGGATAACATCTGGCTCCTACTTGGGGACATGTGTTCGTCGTAGAGTGCATGAGAACCACAGCATCTCCCAGTAGACCTATGCCTGCAAGGAAAAATCAAACTATCAAGTGCAGGATGGCCTACTCATCCTTATTTTCATATGATCATAATCAAAACCACCTAAGCTAGAAAAAAGAAAAAAAAACTGACATTTTTTCAAAAATCATAAACTAAGCATGAAATCAATATGCAAGTAGAGAAAAATGGAAATGAAATGCATCTAAACTAATATGATCAATCAAAATGCAAATGAAAGGAAGCAAGATGACTTACCTACTTACATGGGGTCCTAGGACCCTGAATATTAAGCACTGAAGGTGTCAGGTGAAACCATACAGCCAATGCAACTACCTGATCATCAAACAAAGACATTTCCCAATGTGCTTAATCATGTGAAACAACAAAGATAAGTCTAGCACATAGTAATCATGAGCATAAAAATGCATATAATCAATCATGGAATAAAACTCATGGAGATGGATGGGAGGGAGGAAATCTTGTTGAAAAGAGAAACCACAATCTCGATCGTCCTGGAACTCTCGCTTGCAAGCGTAGCCACAAGCCCAATCTATACATCTCTAGAGTGCACTAGATGATGGCTCATATTTATCCTCACTTAGAAGATCACTGCTCCCTAAAGGCTAAGAAAGGATAAGAGATCCAAAGAAAACCCTATGATTTCCCAAACAAGAGGAAACGAGGTAAGGCACAGCCTTAGAGGAAAACCCCTTTGTTGGACTCAGGAAACGTCTCTTCTTTTTCTACAAATACATTACCAAAGTATCAACATGAAAGTACTTCCTTTTGTTAGTATGGACCTTGTATTTCTTTAGGTAGGCCACGACCTGGTGTCTATCAAAATCTGATTATGGTAGTTGAAAATCATCTTGAAAACGTTTCGTCAAGTCGTCCTTGAAAGAATGGAACAAATCTATGATCATGTCACCATAACCATCCCAAACATCTAATTCATATATGTATAGAGACCCATACGTTTGATGGTTGCCCTCAATGGTATAAGTGGGATATTCAGCAAAGGTGAAAAGGCTCATGTCCCATCCATGTTTTCCAATATATATGAAAGTGTCAATATGTTGATTGACTGCATCTGAGGCCTCTTCACTTCCAGGATCATGGAACAGGCTGTCATCAATATCCTCAAAAGGGTCATAACTCATAATGTTCTCCTCTTGATCTTCAACATGATAAGCTTCATCTGGGTCTTCTTGGAAGCTTTCTTCATAGGCACATTCTTCAAGCACCTCTTCATCTATGAGGGCTTGGTCTTCAGAAGATTCATGAAATAACTCTTTTACTTGGTTCATCAGCTCTTTAGCAGATTTATTAGCATCTTTTTCCATTTCCATCTGCAAAATTTTCTTCCATGAGGGATGGCAGGGTCTTGGTTGATTCCATGGTGTCATAGTCCCATTGACTATAAGAACACCTCAAAGGAGTTTCCAGGGGAGAGAAATTTTTATCAAAGGATGAAAGGGGAGAGTATGGGAAAGGTGGGTTCGGGAAAGGTGGAGTCGCCAGAAAAACTTTAAAGAAGGTTTGTTAAAGGAAAAGGGTAGGTTCTTAGAGTGGAGTCACTAGAAAAGCTCAAGATGAAGGATTTGGGAAAGAGACTTGTCAATAGTGTCGTTCAGGGCATAAAGAGGATTCAAAATCCTCCCCAACAATGGTGCCAAAATGATATAGAACAATTTGTACGTTTTGCAAATCTTGACCCAACCACAAAATCAAGTGCTATAACTTGGGAATCCTACAGCCAATGTCACCTTGATGTAGATCCCGCACTTGGGGGGTGACTAAGGTCACTCTTGGGAGGTGATCCCGAAGACCCTAGGGGTAAATACAAGGATGAAGGGAAGTGTAAGGATAATTCCATGGGAAGGTCAAGTGATGGAAGGATGGATTAGTTGAGAAAGGTAAGTGAAGAGAGGTAAATGGATACCAAGTGAAGAGATAGTACTTGTCGGTGCACCTGTACCTACCCGAAACACAAGAAAAGACACCTTGCAATGCTATGTGTTAGTGTGGATCAAAAATTTAATCTTGTTGTCCCTAATTTTCAGCAGCAGATGGTAGTCTATATCAGTAAATGAAGTATTCAAACCAGCACATAAAGCACAATATCAATTGGCAGTGTCATCAATGAATTTAGAAATCAATTGTGACTTGAGCATATCACTTTAAGACTGAATAAGGAAAGTTGTTATAAAATGATTTCCTGAAGCAAATTATAATTCTTATGGGTGTAGCATTCAATGACATGCAACAGCTAAATCAACCATATAAAAATCCCCAAAACTAGCTTAAACAGTGCACTCTAGTTTGTGGAATTAGTGGCTAAAAAATGGAGGAAAGTTAGGGGCTAGTTAGTGAGATATTAGCACCTAAGGTTAGTGATTTTTTGCATCCTAATGGCTGTAGAAAAAAAAAATTGTACAGAAATGAGAAATTATGGAATAAAATGGACACCCTAAGGGAATAAAAACACCCAAGGCATCAAGATCATTATCCAAAAGAGAAATCTTGTGACACAGTAATCACATCCACCCAAGGAAATTGATGACATGGGCCTGCACACATCAGAGTGTACCAAATAAATTATCCCAGTTGATCTATTGTCACTACTCGGAAAGACAGTCTTGGTGTACTTCCCAAGAGCACACCTTCTACATACTTCATGATGCTCAATGTTGAACTATGGAAATCCTATCACAATCTCCCTCAACACTGTCAAAGCTCCATGATGCAAGTGAACCATCCTCTTATGCCAAATCTTACACAATTGACTGTTGTTTCTACTACAAGCCAAAGAATTTAATGGATGAAAAAATATTTTGTACAATTTCCCATCACAAATCCCAATCACTTTGGTTGATGGGATATTGGACCCCTTAGGGTAAATGAGGACCTTCTCACCTCAAAATGACACCTCAAATCCCCTATCCTAAATGGTGGAAATTGATATCAAGTTCTTCTTCATCCCGGGGACATACAATACATCAATGAACACCATGGGTGGCCTAAACTCCCTCTAAAATGAAACTATGCCATGCCTAGCCACCCTGACTATGGTGTTATTCTCAAGCACTATCTCCAACTTGATATGAGAGTTTGTAAGATCAGTAAAGTGATATCTAACACCAGACATATGAATGGAATCTCCATTGTCTATGTACCATACACTAGATGGTGTCTCAACCATAGACATACTGACAAGCAAGGACATCTCCCTCTCAAACTAAGAGGTGAACCCATCCTCCTCAGTTGATGTTGTTGTACCACCCTACTTCTTCTTATTCTTCCTGTTGTACCACCCTACAAGTAAAGCATTTAACTTTTCTCATATCCTTTTGTTGTTCACCTCCCTTCTGTTGTTGCTTGGCCCCACCCTTGGTAGCCTTCTTGGTATTCTTCTTTCCCTTTGCCAAAAGAGAAAGATCCCCCTCATCATCCCCACCACACTGCTGACTAGAAGATCCAGAGCCAAACCTAAGCTCCTCATGTACAAAGTAATCCCATAGCCTCTCCCAATTGGGCATATGCTCTCTGAATACAATTCCTTGTACAAAGATCTTTGATGGTTTGGATAATCCATTTAAGGTTGTCCTTGCCAACTTACATGGATCCACTACCTCCCCCACAAATTCCAAATCATCAAGAATTTGAGAAAATATTGTGAGGTATGAGGTGACCAAATCAATCTTTGTACTCTTAGTGTCCCTCAACTTCTTTTGGAGCACCATATTTCGGTTTTGGTTAGGGCTCTGGTAAAGACTACATAAGGACTACCACATATGAAATGCAAGGTACTTACTAGAAACATGATGAATAATGTGGTTTTTCACTGCATCTTGGATACTCCTCTTGGCCTTGATGTTCCTCTTCCTAAACTCAGCCAAGATCACTACATCAGTAGGAGGTACCACAAGATTTTCAACAATGTACCATAGCTCACCCTCTTCCAAAATCAAAACTATTCTAGCCTTCCATGGAGACCAATTTCCATCCCCCACTAGCCTATCCCCCACCCTCAACTCTCCACCCGACATGGCTGCCAACTAATAAAAACAACAACAAAATAAATTTTTTGTTAAGGTGAGTGAAAAATATTCCAATTGTTTGCAATTTACCAGCCCTCTTTTGTTCCCTTAGGCTTTGATACCATGAAGATTTTTTAGGCTCTTTTAATTCTACTACATGACTACTTTTACCACTGATAACGAGACTGATTAAGGTCACTTACAGGTCTGAAAAATGGGATTGGTTTACTGTCGTAACAGAATTGTTCTCTCACTGATATAAGGTTGCCTTTAGAGCTTTGGTTTTAGGTTCATTTAATGTTGTTGTTAGGGTTAGTTTAGGCATATTTTTTGTTTTCCCAAATATTCTTTACAATAGTTGTTAAGACATGAAACACTCCTCTAATATTTTACACTTTAATACTGAAAGTAAAATATGTAAACCACAATAATTATACTCAAGGATTTTTGGTCAACATGACTCTGGAAAAACCCCCATGGGGAAAACCAGTTGAGGAGGAAATGTGTTATGGAGCTCTTATAGAAAATTACAGCAAAGAAATGAACATAAGGAACCTGATTTACAATATCCAAAAGATCTCAAGCTTGGAAGCAAATTTCTCCTTGAATTGCAAACCCTCCTTGGGATTTGCATCCTTCTTCTTTGTTGCCCCCTTCCATGAATATTTGTGTCTATTGTAGAACTTGTGCACCCTCTCTCAACAAGTGTGCCCTTCATCTTCACTTGTGCATCCTCACTCAACTTATCCCCTTCTTCTTTTCTTAGTGTGCCCTTCCTTCTCCTCAAGGAAATGTTCCCTATCTCCAATGGTGTGCCCTTTTTCCTCTTTGAACAAGTGGGCTCATCTTTCTCCTTCTCCAAATTCCTTTATCCTCTTCTTCTCCTTCACTCTAACTCTCAAGTGAGTAATGAATATATTTTCCCTCCTTCACCTTTCCTTTAGCCTCGTCCTTAGGCTAACCTAGGAACCAATGGCCAGGATTAAATCTTAGCCAACCAAGATCAAGGATGGAGATTATATCTTCCCCCTTAATTTAATTTCCCTAAGTCACTTGATTAAATAAATTCACTTTATGATTAAAATCTCATAAATTCATTGTATTTATAACATAAATTAAAGTGAGTGAGGGTCACTTTTCCCCCTTTACTGTTAGGCACTCAATAACACTAAGGGACTACTTTCCAAGGTACAAAAACTCAACATTTAACCATTTTAATGATATTATAATTCTAAATGCATCTAACAACATATATAAACAAAAAATGTGAATGCATCTAGTAAGCACACAACAAACACCCAACATTCATATGAACCATTTACACAGTGGAATATCATCATAAAAACAATAGAAAGCTTATTTGTTAATAGATAACCAACTAGATGCATACAAAGGATGAACCTCCCAGCCATAGGCATTGTTTTTCATTTTCTCTCAACAGCGGGCCACCCCCAAGCTGAGGTTATGAATCCACATGGAGATATGTCCCTCTTGGTTATCCACTCTCCACACACAACAACCCTAAACCATGGTTCCAAACTCCAAAAATAGTTCCAATCCACCACCTCTCTTCCCTACAACATGCACAACCCAAGGAATGTACCCCCTTCACTAATCACATCCCTTGGGTTGTACCATTCCTTTATCAGGGTTTCCAGTGTCCTGGGTTGGTCGGGAATATCTCAGCTAGGGACTCTAGGAACTCTTAGTTTCCTAGAGAGTGCTCACAACAACCTTTACAAGACTCTTGAGCCATTTCCTCAACAAGAAAACTCTCTACGGGCTTACATCCCATTTTGGCAAGCACACAAGCCTCTTTCTCAACATAAAACACAACCAAACAATGGTTGCATTCAAGCACAACATGGTTGGTTCTCTTCCCAACACTTAGCTCTCCTCTTGCTACCCAAAAACTGTATGTAAAAGCTTACCTCTTTCTGTATAGGAATTTCCCTTCTTCTCCCATGCTTGCTTGACTTACATTCCTCTCAATGATGATTATACGCAGCCCCATGCTCTCCAATAACTGATGGATGTGACTTCTCACACCCACCCTCTTCAAGATTTTAATGATTGGCTTTGGGAACACTCAACAACAAATAGATGGTTACACATAAAGATAATAAAATTCAAGAAAGTGGGTTGGATTAAAACCCATGAATAAAAACCCCCTTGGACCCCTCTCTCCTGTGGAATCATAGCACCCCATTATTTTCATCCCTCTCGTATTGCAACTAGCAATTACTATTTTTATTCATTATTTTGATGTACATAATATATAATTCGTCCCCCGGCCACATTAAATCAATATGAGCTATTTTTCCCAAACATACTGGCTCACCAGCTTAAATCACATTTATACAATTACATTATAATTTGAGGGAATTAAAACCCAAGATGCTATAATCCCATCCCCCTTATTTTTGCATTGTCCTCAATGCATGACACCGCCAGGTGTTCATATAATTACAATGTTAGGCTCTCTAGCCATTAATCAACATATAGGCCCTCCAGCCTAACATCACACATTCATTCTAGCTTAATTATAAATGCAAAGGTGCTTTTCCCCCCAAAACCATAAATACATGGGTGCTCCAACCCAAAAACATAGATACATGGGCACTCTTGCCCCAAAACATACATACATAACCCATTGGCATTCTCCTACAACTATCATGATTTCCACTAGCTCTCTTCCACTTGACTTGCCCAACCCGAGGAATTTACCCCTTCACTGCTCTCAATCCATCAGGTGTCCCATTTTTTAATCAAATATGACCCAAGGAATGTTCCTCCTTCACTATTCTCATTCCATCGAGCTGCACCATTCATTTATCATGGTTTCTTTGGCACATGTTACCATGAATCTCACTATTGGGAACTCAAGGGAACTTGATATTAGGAAAACTATTAGGAATTAACCAACAACAACCTTGTTGTTGCAGTACAACTCACACATGAGTTCACTCTTTAGGCATGACAACCTAGTTCTTCGATAGCGCAACTCCCACACATGAATTCACTCTTCAAGCCTAACAACTTGCTTCTTTTGGTTGTCCCCAAAAATATGCATGATAAATGTCTTTCATTCTTCAGTTGTTCCTATAACAACCATTAAGAAATAATACACGTTATATCGATTATCATGTATCAATTATCTTATTCATAAGAGTTTTCAACTCCAAAATATAAACAATTATTCAACATAAATCTACAATCGTAAACCAATACTCATCTGTATGGCTATCTTTCACAAATCCACCACAGGAAATCATTCAACTCATTTTTCTTCTCTAACATTCCCACATGATTCCAACCACCATTCTGTATGCATTATTAATTTATCTCTTCCTTGTTGTACTCGCCCTCTAGGCTCAGGCATCCTCTTCTTTGCTCCACAATCCTTCGAGTGATCTATCTTGCCAAGGCTTCCACATGCAAGGAGAGAACCAACTTACTATGAGACTCCCACTGGAAATCTATAACCTATGGAAATCATAGGGTTTTGGTGTCCTAACAGTAGCCTTATTCTTGAGCTTTCTCAAATTCAATAGCTACTATATCATTTGTACACACATACAGTCATCATGAGATATCATCATAACAATTTCACTTATTAATTTTCAAAATATGTTTTCTATAGGAAAACATAATTTCCCAAGCATGAGTTTTATGTTAATTATGTTTAGATCTTGTAGAAATGGGCACCGATATTCCATATGGGCTTACACCACTACCATATCCAAGACCATTTTCCTGCAATTTCCTCAACTCTCATTCAGCTAAACCAATTGTCAGTATTCATGTACATTATCATTTCATTACAGCATTTGCAATCAGTCGATGAAATGATTTCAAAATAATATTACTCTAAAATTCAATCACTTCCAACTATTGATCATATTAAATGGAATGAAACCATCATTCCTTGCACATGCATTATCTAGCATACAAAATTTTTCATAACGCAATCAAACTTTACCAATAAATAAAACCCCAATGCATATTTATTTTATCTTTATTTATTTAGTTAGTTTTTATTGTAGATGGTTATCAATGAATTCGTGTAGAACCTCACTACCCTATGAACTGCTATTATGCTCAGTTGTGCACCATTGATCCCTATTTTGAACCTTCTAGCTAATCCTAACTTGGCCCTTCTGCATTTCCAACCACTAGATCCACTATTGTTGTCATCTCACAACTACTTACTTTATGCAGGGAATCATGTCCTAACATTTTTTTGGCTAAAATTCTCAATATTCATAGTGTCGTAAAATGCATTACTCCAACTTAATATTAACACTACAATTTAATCGACCACTCCCCATTTCCTTGACCAAACCAGTCTTGAAATACCATTATCATTTATTGGCATTTTAACATTATGAAATGTTTCTTTTATGTCGAATATATTTTGTTATCCATGGATTTGCACAATTTTAAATACCTCTCTTCACTTCTTTGGGCGATTCATTATGAATCACTACTTAACCACTCAAGACCGTTTTGCTTCGAATTGAATGCTACATTCCTCCATTTTCACCTATACCCTGCTTCCACTGCGCACTCTGATAATAGAGGCACTTTCTTGCTCTAAGTACTTTATCCAAAAGTGGTTAGATCATATCTAACCATTCATTCTTCATGCATTCCTATGCTTACACATATATATGAATCATCCACTTCATGAATCACACCTCACTTCGTGATATCTTTTTTCCTTCTCCTACAACAAGCTTTGTATCCTTCACTACATTTCTACCTTCAAGGTTATGGAGTTCTTCTTAACTCTTGTGCATGAAAATGACACTCCTACCTGCTAGCTTCATGATTTAAGTGAGAACCTCTATTTATTTTCCTTTGCAAACCATTTAGACTCTGTAACAATTGAATACTAATCTTTCTCTGCTCTCACCTAGTCCTTTGTCAACCTTGCATCACCTGCTCTACAGCCCTACACATCCCTTTGTAGCTCTTTGATGCTTCATCCAATTGTATAAGGTTGACCTGCTTCCTTATCCAATGGATATTGTTATTAATCTAGAATAGACCCACACCATACTCATTTTTGGAATCTTATCTTCTTGCTAGGAATCCCTTCACACAACACTCTATGATCGAGTGTTCCTCTACTTATTAACAATGTCGTGTTAATAAGCTCAATCCCTTTTTCATTTTTCAAAGATATTGCACTTAAAATGTGCCTCTATACTTATGCATAAGCACTATCATGAGTTACAATAATCTCCCTTACCCATCAATCACCTCTAGCACTCACCTCTATCATCTAGGAAATTTTCTCCAAATTTTGACATTATTTGTAAAAATCTTCACATCAAGTAGTTACATGGTTCATGGAATCCAATTCCACTTTTTCCTACAACTTTATGGAGAAATATGATGCTCCCGTGAAGAAATTAGATCTTTTATCATGTTTTCCTTTGTATTACCTTTCTGATGACCATACTCATGCTTCAATATGATTTATGAGCTAAAAGTTATGACTTCCTGAAATTCCCATTCTGCTCAATGGTGTCCTTCAAGTCCACCAGAAACCTTCCTCCTGATTCTTTGAAAATTTGTTGGCTCGAAACTAAATTTTGAGAAGATATATTGATTCTTATATCTAATATATTTTCAATGATTGCTTTCTTGCTCAATTATGGGAACTAAGCATAAATTTATAATCAATTGAATATTGGCAATTTACCCCTTTTGTGCATCTTTCTCCCTAGTGCAAATAATCTTGCATACCAACTTTTGCCACTTATAGAGGAAAATATATCAGAAACCAAGGAAACTTTTCTAAGTGACATGAATAATCACGCCAACACTGACTTCACGGCAACTCTTATATTTTCAAATCGATGCTCCAGAAAAAATCTGCAACAATCTAGAAATGACAACTTTGCCCCTTTGCACTTTCTCCTAGCTTAGCAATTTTAGTCTTGTTCATGCATTCTTACACCACTCCTTTGGGATTTTGGTAGAATCTCAATTAGTTATTCTCAATACTACCTTCTGAACGATTTGTTAGTATCTCACCTTCATCCAAGCTTCGCGCTGGTAGTTACAACCTGTGAAAATTTTGATTGTTTTCCCATTTTTAGCCTTGTATGCTACATGTGTCTTCTCTCTCTTCCTCTACATTTTTACATACCCATATTCCAAATATGATTCCATGGCTATCTTATATGGTTCATAATCTTTCCATATATTTCTCCTATGCCCCAAACAAATTTATGAGCAAGGAATTATGCCCTCTAGAAGTAAACTAGTGTCAAAAATATACCTTGCATTATTTCAGTTGTAGCTTTCTCATTCAAGCTCTATTTTACATCTAGGATAGCTCGTTGGAAATATTTCTCTGAGTTGTTTTATTTAACTTGCAAAAATTGTATGTGTTCCATTTTTCACTTACAGTTTCAAAAATTAGAACTCCTAAAAACGTTGTTTATGGCCTCAAGATTCCCTTACAAGTTGAAGACCTTTGAAAGCTGGAAATTTCATAGAAAATTGACTATTTCACTATTAGAACGGTCTTTTAATCTACACTATTGATCTCTAAATTGGCAGTAATATTATTCATTGATCCACTAAACCTTTCCGAAGCTCATGGATGAATCTCCACCGTCGATCACACAAGTTGAAGCAATCTAGATCATTGATTCAAGCTCCATCAATGATCGACGACCGACATTTTCCTTTGCACGCACATACCAATTTACCAACATTTTCGACCCAACCATTGACCATTGTTCCCTTCCTTTGGAAATCGATTTGAAATACATCATTAAACCAGTTAAATCAATCGTCGACGATTTCTCTAGGAGGAATGGAATGTGTTTCCAATTCAGTCAATCCAATCATCGACCATCGACTGTTTCTTGGTTGACGCAGAATGACACGTGCGTGCAGACATGGAAATACGATTGATGTGGCATGACACATGGATGTCGATGTGGCATGACACATCATCACCCTCTTTTCCTTCATCAAAGATCAAAAATTTATTTTGGATGCATGAAGACTTCACCGAATTCCCCAACCTAATCATCAACCATCGAAAATTTATGTTGGTGAATGAAACACTTCACCAATTCGATCGACCCGACCATCAACCATCGATGGTTTCTATTGTCTAACAAAACACTTCGCTAAACTTGTTGATCCAACCATCGGTCCACTCCACCTTCCAAATTGTCGAAAATGAATCTCGATCGTTGATTTGATCCACTTTCCAAACTAGATAAAAGTGAATCTCAACCATCAATTTGATCCACTTTCTGAACTACCAAGAACAAATCCAGACCGTCAATTTGATCCACTTTTCAAACTACCAAAAATGAATCCAAACCATTTGATAATTTTCATTTTCGCAACTGTTGAAAATTAATCTCGGTCGTCGATCTGGTAGACCTTTCCAAACTCTAGAAAACCTTATAATTTTTTCAATCTATTTACAATGAATATGGGCCGTTGATTTTGAAATCAAATGCAAAATTGATTTTCGATCCATCAAACTTCTCCCAACTCTAAAGCGATCATTAAAACATGAATTTCAACCTTCCAAGTAAAATTTTAACTCTACAACCTTATAGATTGATGCAATTAGCCTTTCTTCAATGGTTATGAGGCTAATCTGACTTGAATTTTCTCAAATATTGGGGATTTCATTCTGATTTTTCATCGATTTTCCCCAATTTCATCACATATATAAATATGTAATAGATATTTTTCCCAAATTCACATTGGTTCTTGGCCCATATGGGTATAGTGTTTGAACAAAAAGCTCTGATACCATAATGTAATGCCCCCAACCCAGCTAAGGTCCATTAGATGCGAGATACACATTAAAATTAAGATATTTTATGGTAAACAATTTTCTATAGCTTACCAGTTATAGATCACACACAGATTTAACCATTTCCAATGCCATAATTTCAAATTCATCTAAAACATGATGAAAACCATAAATGAAACTCGTTCAAGCCAAAATTGTAGACACACATCATTCTTATAAAACATTTGCATAGTGGAATATCATCATAAAAACAACATAAAAATTATATGTTAATAGATAACCAATTGGATTTGTATGAAGGATGAACCTCCCGGCCATAAGCATTGTTGTTCATTTTTTCTTGATAGTAGGCCACCCCTGAGTTGAGGCTATGAGTCCACAAGGATATATGTCCCTCCTAGCTATCCACTCTCCACACATAGCAACCCCAAACCCAAGTTTCAAACTCCAACAACAGTTCCAGTCTGCTAGCTCTCTTCCCCACAACATGCACAACCCAAGGAATGTACCCCATTCAATACTCATAGTTCCTTGGGTTGTACCATTCATTTATTAGGGTTTCCAGTGCACTAATTTTACCAGGAATATCTCAGTTCAGGATTCCATGAACTCTCAACTGCCTTAGGAGTGCTCACAATAGCCTTCACAAGACTCTTGAGCTATTTTCTCAACGGGAAAACTCTCTACCGGCTTACAACCCATTTTTGCAAGCACACAAGCCTCTTTCTCGACCAAAAACACAACCAAACAATGGCTACCTTCAAGCACAACATGGTTGGTGCTCTTCCCATCACTTATCGCTCCTCTTGTTGCCCAAAAACTACATGTAAAAACTTACCTCTTTCTGCATATGAATTTCCCTTATTCTCCCATGCTTGCTTGAATTACACCCCTCCCAAGGATGATTGTACTCAAGCCCATGCTCTCTAATAACTGAGGGGTGTCACTTCTTACACCCACCCTCTTACATGAGTTTAATGTTTGTCTTTGGGAACACTCAACAATAAATACATGGTTATACACAAAGATAATTAAATTCAGGAAAGTGGGTTGGATTAATACCTACAAATAAAATCCCCCTTGGACCCCTCTCTCTTGCAGAATCATAGCCTCCCATCATTTTCATCCCTCTCGTATCGCAACCAACGATTACTATTTTTGTTAATTATTTCAATATACATAATATGCAATTTTCCCCCATGCCACATTAAATCAGTACAAGTTCTTTTCCCTAAACATACCGACTCACCAGCCTAAATCACATTTATACAATCACATTATAATTTGTGGGGATTAAAATCGGGGATGTTATTAAAAAATGTGGCACGATGCCTCGTTATGAGGCAAAAATAATAAATTACCAATTAAATTTCTTGATAAGAAATCAGATGCACTGATAAGTCATTATGTGGCCTCGAAAAGAGGCCAAATAAGAGGTGAAATGAACTTATTGATCAATGGATTGAATTTGATTTTGTCCAAAGTTAAAATTTAATGTCTTCTTCAAAGCATAAAAATTTGCTTTGTGTGATTAGTTAATATTGTCCAAACTATTGCTAAGTTTAGTAAAAAGATGGCAAGTTGATTCCTATAATCTTGACCAACGACTTATAAGTGTCGTTCATAATAATAATACATATCAAGCTTATTTTAATAGTCAAATTTATTGAACATAACTTATAAAATTAACATACAGAAGAGAAATTGTTTCATCATTGCAAAAAAAAAATAGAGAGTTGATAGTATTATAAGCCACATTTAATTTAATATAATGGAAAATATTAGCTACGATATTTTCTTTCCAATAGTATTTGAGCCAAACTTATAAGTATCACAATGACATATTCCAAGAGATAAAATGCAAGATTGCATTATTTCCCTTGACTCGTTATGGAACATGAACAATAGACACATGAAACACCTTGTGTAAAATTTTATAGAATATATAGAGACTTAAACCCATGGTAATGAAAGTTAATATAACAACTAAAGAAAATTTATATAAAGCTTCACAACTATATATTTATAATGAGGAGTTGGCACGACGAGAGCCTCTCCTAATACATGAAAAACAAAAGAGTTATCTAACAAAAATAACTTTTGGAAATAATAAATAGTCTTTCGTTCTTTAAGAACTCATCTCTAAATTTCATGGATATTCCACTAATAATTCACCATGCTAGATCTTAAATTCTACAACAAATATTGTGAGGTTATATTTTATTATTATAATAATAATAATCTATTTTTAAGGTCATGGCCAAGCCAGACACCAAATTGGTGTATGAGACCCTCTTCGCTCAGCGATTTTACTGGTAAAGTCTACGGAGGTATACATACCGTACCCCCCTCTAGATTTGAACATGTGACCTCTTAGGAGGAAACACATGTTATTAACCATTATGCCCACTCATGATGTATTGATTGGTTTACAATTAATGTAATATTACAAGTATGATGCTCACAATATTGGGAATGTGAGGTCATATTTTATTATGCAATGATTGGTTTACAATTAATGTAATATTACAAGTATGATGCTCACAATATTGGGAATGAAATGAGAATATAAGAGAAAAAACAAATTATAAAAATAAGCACATTATGAATACAATGAACACAAGATGTACCCTAGAAAAAGCAACATGAAAATGAGGATTATAGCTTGCTCTTTCTACTCAAATATATAATGCAAGATACAAAGAAATAGGGACTCACTATGGAGTTACAATAGACATTGTGGCAAGTGAATAGTTATTATAGGGTCTTATTCTTCCTTTTTTATACTATTCATATCACTCAATTGATCTACTCAGATATGGACCATTAAATTATTAAAATACAAAGGGGACCCCTTCCTTTCCTTGCGGTTTTGTTTTTACCATGTCTTGATAGTTGTCTAGGGTTAGTGTTGGGGTTTTTCATGCTCTAACTCCATCTTAGGGTCAAGTCTTTTGACCTCTCGAATTTTCTTGAAAGTCCACATGTGAATAGCTCCACTTGTATGAGTAATGAGAGTTGACGTGGTATCCACTTGGAACTATGGTGGTCAAAGCATAGGTCAACTTGTGGGAAGCTCAATTCCTCACACATAATTTAATTGAGGTGTTATTTATACAATTGGAAATCTATTTATGAGTAGAATAGTTTCAGGGGGATGAAACTTCATCCCCAAAAATACCATTTGATGTGCAAAACAAGCTTTGAAAGTTTCAATCCCCCAAATCACCAAAAGAGGATATGCCCCTAACATGGGCCCAATAAAGCCATAGCTCTGATTTTCTACCTCAAAAAGTACAAAAACAAATGAAAAATTATATAGTGATCCATTTTGTATCATACCTCCCCATTTTAGGAGGCCTTTGGTCCCCAAAATATTTTACTAAAAGAGACGAGGGAAATTTTCCTCAAATTTATCCTTGGAATACCATCTGTCCTTGAATGTAAATTGTCCTTTTAACCCAACCTTCAAGGGTTCTTTCTCTCTACATATAGTTTTTGGGGAATTCTTACACAAAATCATATATTTTTCTAACACCACATGAGATTCTAATGTTAATTCCTCTATGGTAAGTAAGGCTTGCCCCAGATTTTCCTCATCGGGTATGGATGGCTCATAGGGTTTCGAATTCTCTACATTCGCCACTAAGTAAATGCACATTTAAGTAGGTAAACTAATTTTCTACGCATTATCATCTACTTGTTCTAGCACTTTTAAAGGATCATATAAAAAAATCCTTGATCTTATTGCAAGGTCCATGCAACCTCTCTTTATCCAAATGCAACTAAATTCAATCTCATACCTTGAATTTCTTCTCTATTCTTTGTTGGTTATGTCTAGCTTAGTACTTCTCCCATGGCATCTTCCTTCTCTCTTCCAAGTGGAAGTATGGATTGCTTTGTTATTGGAGTTTTGAATGTATATCAAATTCTATAGACATCATGCCATTATAATATTGGATCAAAAGTACCAAAAAAAGTTACTAAAAACCATCCATCATTTGAAAGGTGTTGATCATCTCTTTTTCAATTATTGGTTCTTGGCTATTTTGGCAAGTGTGGGATGGAAACAAGCTTATAATGGGGATGGATCTCTGGATTGGGTGTAAATTACCCTATATATTATTTAAGGGTCTCTTGGACCATCTTCAAACCCTAAATATAGATGTTTTATCCAATGTATTTATGCAGGTTTGAAGATTGATGTCCAAGAATAATGGAAGACCCCAAAGGATTTAGGGCTCCATGATGGCCTAGCAGGGGAATTGAATAATTTCATACATCATTTGGAGTCTAGTAATATAAACTTCACCTTGGAAATTACAATTTGGTGTGGTCTAGGAATCATATGGGTATATCCTATATAGTCAAGATTGGTTATGAATCTCTATTTGTTCAAGATCTATAGGGAGTTCAAGAGTGGTTGTGCAAAAGGATATCGAATTCAAAATCTTGATTTAAAACTAAACTATTTTTCTAGATGGCATTATCGAACAAGGTACTAATGTGAGAAGTAGTGTTGAGAAGGGCTTGGTATTTATTTCTTGTGTAGGGAACATGAGGAAACAATCTTTCATTTACATGTAGATTTTCATTTCTCTCTGGAAGTTTCAGATGTTGTTCAATATTTGTTGGGAGGTGTTAGAAATTGGAATGGTTGGTTGTTATTTGATGCTTTTAGTAATTGGTTGGAAGACACCTTTGTTAAATAATTCATGTCTCTACCCTTGTTGGTAATCTAGGCTATTTGGATTTCAAGAAATGAATCCATATTTCAAGATAAGGTTATGACTCCCCTCCAAGTATTTCATAAACTAAAATTCATCATGGAAGCTTTCAAGGTTCATGTTAAATCAAATTTTCTGGGTAGATTGGAGATTTGGAAATTTATGCTTCATTGGAATGGGGCCTATTTGACAGGGCATCCCAAGGAAACCCAAGTGAATCGGGTGCTAGTGGGTCATCTTCTTGACTACCACTTACTCCTATTTTTTGTTCGCAATGGGAAGAGATACCAACAATTGAGAAGAGCTCAGTGCCCTTGCCACCCTTCTTAGAATTGTGAATGAGTTGAGCATTAATAGGTTACAATATATATGAGACTCAAAAATGGCATTGGTTAGATGAGTGGGCAATATGGATTTCACAATATGGCTCTTCAAACAATAATGGACCAGGTCAAGTTTTGGTAAGAAAAAATCATCTTTGCCTCTTTTAATCATGTCTACTACAAGAAAAATACAATTGTTGATCAACAGTAACATGGTGTGACTACCTAGTCCAATCTCATAAAATTTATAAAAGAAAAGGACAAGACTATCACTGAACACTCCCCTAGATATTTTTTGTGAGTAATGAACTAGGAAGTCTCGTATTTCTTTACTATGCTTTGATATATAATGGTAATAGGAATATGTGATGTAATCTACTTTTGGAGTAGTGGTGCCTCTTAGAAACATAATGTCAATAGGTAGTGTATATTTTTTTACCATATCTTCTATGATGATATTGTTTTGTTTTGGACACTTGATAAATGAAATGTTATCATTTATCTCTATGAAATAAAAATATTGCAATTTTTTTCTTTTTGAAAAAACATATAAGGTATAATCAGCTTAATTATTAATCGTTGTAAGTGGAGCTCACAAGAACAAACCTCAAATAAACTAAGTATTACCTTGTGTATAAGATCCAAACTATAACTAATATCAGGAAAACAAAAACCAAGATCTCACCACATAATATTTTCATGAATCGTGGATATAAAACGTTGTAATGTAATTAAAATGTTTGCATCTTGTTTTTTTCTAAAGACTATTTTGTCACAGTTTAACTTTGAGAAATGGATAGTGATATGAATTTTTGTATAATAATTTTGATCATGGGTCAAGACAAAAAAATAATTTCATAGCCTTATTTTTTGTGTACATACTCATGTAGTTATTTCTTAGATGGAGTTCATGGGGACAACCATACATCTGGGTGATTTTGCTAGCTAGAATGCCCATCAGCATATACTTATGTAATTTTGTTATAAACAATAATAAAATTACTAGCTTTTATTCTTTGCAAAAAAAAAGATCTAAACTATGACTAACATAATTATTGACTATGTAAGTGGAGTTCAACATATTGATTCGTAAAAGAAAGAAAGAAATGATATCAATGTAGGCAATTGATTGAACTAGGGTAGTTAGTATAATATCCAAACTATAGCCAACTTACTTATTGACTACCATAGGTATAAATGTAGAACAAAATCCTATTTTGAATATACCACTATAGTGGTAAGACTTGTTGTAATTAGGCATATTRTATAGGTAATAAATACAAGCTAATAAGGGCATGTAAGGCATGTCACTTGGATTAGATAAGACTTACAATAATTATCCACATCACGTAGATGATGACACAACCACAAGTTAATTATGACCCATTAGGCATGTCACAAATATGGCATAAGACTTGCAATAAGTATGGACACAACACAAACAACTAGATAACCACAAGCCAGAGAAGACCCATAAGACATAATACCAAAAAGAGAGGGAGGATTTTCGCTAATGGTTTAGTACTTGAGAGAGAGAGAGAGGGGGGTGGGGGTGGGGGATGCTCGTGATCTGGTGAAGGAGGATGTGATTACATCAACTTAAGGATTTTCACTCAAATTAAATTTCCAAATTGGCAAACCTTTAGTGCAAAGTAATCACTTATAAATAGCCTCTATCTCAAATTTACAATGCTAGTGAAATTATTCACAACATGCCCAATGAAAAACACCACAAAAATATAAACCGTCGGGATAATAAAAAACAAAATCATAAATAAATGATTGAACTCATATAAGTAAACTTTAGACAAGATGAGTTTTTCATTGGCGGGGAAAGTTCATCTCCCATTAGGGATTTTCCTGGAGCCATGGGGTCACCTTGAGGTAGTGGTCAAACATGTGGTTGCACCTAAAGAAATTATATTAAATGGTTTTGTGACATTTGTAGTGGATCAAATCCCACCCCCGTGTACTTCAATGGGTTAGCTCAATAAGTTGTTTCCAATGCCAATCGGTATAGCTAGTTCCTTGTTGGCAAGTGCTTTGTTCAAATCCCTCTAGGTTAGTTGCATTAATTTATACCTACATGATTACTAGGGATGCCACCCACAACTATGAGGATGCCAACAAGGTATTACAATAAAAAACAACCAAAAGATAAATACGATTCATAAGTCATGATAACAAAACCACCAATAAAATTAGTGTTAGGGTGAGGGAGGACGTTATCACATTAACCTAAGAATTGCTCCTATTGTCAATAACATAGTGGGAGAGAATGTTATCCTATTAACCTAGAGACTTATACCTTGGGGGGGATATTAATATGGAACCAAATCCTGACATATGAACATTCCATCATAGTAAGATAATATGCAACATCACATATATAACAACCATGAGCCAAAGATGAGCTATATGCATGACACTGAAACTACCAACGATGTTAATATAAAAGTGTGGGAAGATGATATCACATCCACCCAGGGACCATTAACAATGTTAATACTAGAGTGAGGGAGGATGCTATCACACCAACTTTGAGACTTACACCCCAAAACAAACTTCCAAATTGTCAATGATTTCGGTGTCGGAAATGCCTTGTAAACCATCTTAAACTTACAATTGTTATGCATGTGTGATTATACAAAGTACACACCCAAAATACATAATTAAGAGAGTATTAATGTCGAACAAAATACCCATTAAGTAGATAATACTCAATAATATATCAGATAATAATAATAGTAATAGTAATAATAATAATCTAATTTTAAGGTCATTCTCAAGCCAGACACCAAATTGGTGTATGAGACCCCCTTGTTTGTGGGATAAGGGACCCCCTCCATGCAGCAATTTGACTGCTAAAGTCTACGTAGGTATACATACCCTACCCCCCTCTGGATTTGAACTTGTGACCTCTTAGGAGGAAACTCATGTTCTTAACACATGCAACTTGAGTAATCTAACATTAGATTTTAGGAGTTAGGTGGTTGAACCTCCAAACTACCTTGGTATAATTATAAATATGTAACAAGAGAAATCATGTAACTGTGAGAGACATCATGTTAATCATGCATTTTTTATATGATATGTGTTATCCATATCTAGGTGGGATAGATCAAGTTTTTAAGTGTGTTGAACTCCATGTAGGAGGTTGCAAGGCCAATCCCTAAGATGGTGTTGTGTGCCTTGTTCTATGTCACTACAAGGTTAGGTGGCGTAGTCAATGTCAATGGGTTTGCACTTAGTAATATCCACAAAATATGGGGAAGTGCCTAAAGGTTTCCTCATGAGATTTTCCTTGGAAAAAAATGAGATGTATTACTCATCCTCTCTCACCCACTACAAGTAATATGTATGCCCTAAATTTCTAATGTATGGTATTTTCCCTCCACTTGATTCACAAAAACGAAAGAGAAAATTTGTATGCTCAATAAAGAGCCATATAATAACAAGCTTGCATATGCATATGAAAGGCCACTTTGTTTAAATTTAAAATTTAAAAAGTTTATATTGATTTTTCTATTTCCTCTCGTAAAATTGATGAAAATATACATTTTCCAACAACGACAATAGTGTTTTGGAAATCTTGAGAAATTCAAGTAGTTGCAGTCAACAAGATTAGACCAATAATAAATGTGAGGAAATTTCATTCATGGATAGAGTTGAGAATAAATAAATCATGTTTTTTTTTTTCCATTTGCCAGGTCAAACGAATTAGAGGTGTGTGCAAATCAATGCACAAATCACCACAATTTAGATGACATTAACTTGCAGAAAAATGAATCGATGGTGACATAAGTTTAATTTTTTACATAAAACACATAAATGTGATGAAAAATGTTGAAGATCAAAGCCAATGTTCTAGGAAAATGATGGGTGGATTTTTGATAGGGAACATTGAGCAACCACATTTTGAATTTTGAGTTTTGTAAAACAGGAGAAAGATGAAGAGTAGACGTGATTAAGTCCATAGCTTAAAACCCATATATTAGAGGTAATCATTTGGTGTTCTTGAAATTACTTTCATGGAGTAGAGGTATTTTCTCTATTAGGATGAAAACTAACTTATTTTAGAGGCCT
>JZKD02S2006884.1:19788-30072 GCA_000966675.3 Picea glauca | reverse complement strand
CACCAACACTTTTTCCAACCTCAACCAATGACCCCAACCAGATCTTTGAGTCATCGCACAATTGTCTACAAGACACCAAGGTGTGATCTACCTCATCCAATGTCCCATACCAAAGGTGAGCGAACACCACCCAAGTCACCCGGTCTGCATTCTACCAATTCAGATTGACTCTCAATAATTATTGGTCAACTTCCCTATTAACTCCATCGATCTCTTAGAATGAAATTGCCTTGCACCTATTGCAAGCATCCAAACTCTGGCACTATCGTCACGAATCTCAAGTCATCACATGACTCAATGAATCTGGCTAAGACATTGAGCACCAAGGCACCTCATCCATCCTCTCAAACTCGACACGTACATAATTGACTGCTCATTTCATTGCAATGACCTATCCAATTTGCCTCATCAAAGAGTTAGACAACTTCCTCAAGACACCTCCATGACTGCATCCAAATTTACCTAAGTCCAACGTGTTCCAAACTACTACAAGACTTCTTGAATATGCACCACTTGAGTCACCCTCAAGTCTATCGGTTTTCACCATAGAAACAAATTTCACTTGAACCACCAATTCATTTGATTTCCCTTCAAAGAACTCAATGCAACACTTAGGAAATGCAAGAAATCAAAACCAACCACACCTTTCCAAATGGCATCCTTCACTGCAACCATGGTTCAATTTTGTTGTCTTGAACCTCCACTTTCCCAAGAAACCGAATATCTGCATGAACTCTCCACAATCACCATATGTAGCTCCACAAGCCTGCAAGACGTTCATTCCAATACAAGGCTGAGTCCATCCATCCACTTCTTAAATCCATCTAATTCCCAAACTTCACATGAAATCGGCCAACTTGTAACACATCACCATGAGATGATACTAAAGAATATTTGATAATTTACACACACACATTTAGTGTAAACAAAATTTCATGCTTTCATAGATGGAATAACCTACATCATATTCTGATCTGGATTTATGAGAAGAATGAAATAAATAACAGACTGAATACAATAACACATAGATACATAGAACAACAATAGATATCCAGTGAAAAATAACTTCTATTGAATAAATAAAATAGGTTGAAACTGTAAAACTGCAAAATTGAAAACAACTTGCTCGAATGGTGGTAGCTATCTCTAAGAAGAAATGTGGCTGCTATGGACATACATTTGAACAGAATGATTACAATGAGGCTCCAAAGGCCTTTTTGACATTACTCATGAATTCCAAAACCCTAGACATCCAAAAACCTAACCATGGGAGATGAAACACCAAAATTTATGTGGGCCTCGATGGGTAAGTTGGTACCTCAACTTCTCGGGGTCGTAACTTTTGCATACGACCTCCGTTTTAGGCACGTGATAGCCCGTTCGAAAGGTATTTTTGAGAAATACACATTATGGTGTCAAACTCTAACTCTGTCTATAGTTTGATTGTGGCAAGCCAAAAAAAACATTGTTTAGGGCCCCAAAACGGCCCTGGAAGTACAGAAAGATGTACTGACATGAACAATTCCAAAATAAGTCGGTTGGATTAGATGGGAGGCCACCAATATCCACCTTGAAGCTGTGTAGGGCTTCAAACAACTCCTAAAGTGTAGAACCCACAATTACAAAGAGTTACAGAAGAATGTGTTGAACTAAAAGTTGTCAAGAGGAGCCAATTGGAATAGGTGGGTGGCCACCAATATCCACCTGGATCAGTCCTCCCCCCTTAGGAAGCAATGGTCTCCATTGTGTTGAGTTCCCCCATCAGATGAGGAAATTTATGTTGAATTTGGCTACAGGTGAGCCACTTGTCTTGGTGCAGGAGTTTCCCTACCTTGACGACCGATAAAGTTGGATCCTCTGTTGGCGAGTGACCTTGACCTGTGTGTCCACTATTTGATTAGTGGATGCATGTTCCAAGTAGTTAGGGTTGAGCTCTGTTGGTGTCAATTGTTCTGCACGTCTTCGAGGTGTCCAATAATGGTGGAAAATATGGCTAGAGGAGGTCCACATTGAACACTAGGTGCAAGCCAAGGAAGGGGAGAGTGTTGAGATCAAAAGCATTTCCACCCACAACCTTGGTGATAGTGTAAGTCCCATATCGAAGTGGATGGAGCTTATGATGGGGCCATGTAAGGCATTCTTTCCACAAATGTAACCAGACCTTGTCTCCCACCTAAAACTTGTGTGGTACCCAGTGTTGATCATGGTGCTACTTGTACTTAGCATTGGATTCCTACAAAATCTCATGGACCTGCTGGCGGACATGTTGAATCCACTCAATGAATCTGGTAGCTTTGTCGGCCTCAAAGTGAAAATGGGAAGAATATGTATGTGTGGTTGCAAGAGGTATTGCAACATCAATGGGAACTGAGGGTTGGAATCCCAGCCCCACCTGAAAGGGGCTATGGTCGGTGGATCTATGGAGAGCCTTGTTGTAGTTGTGTTGCACATAGAGATGACTCTCATCCCATGTGTGTGGATTCTTAGAGTTATACATGCGTAGTATGTGCACAATCATCCGATTGACAACCTATGTTTAGCCATCGGTTTGAAGGTAGAAGGTAATGGATTTAGTGAGCTTGGTGTCCAACAGTGACCAGAGACTCAACCAAAATGTGCTAAGGAATTTGATGTCCCGATCGGAGGTGATGGTCTGTGGTATCCCAAAATGGACAGATACTTGTTCAAAGAAGTGCTTGGGAGTACCTGCCACTGTGATGCTATTCTTGCAGGCTCTGAGAATGGCCATCTTCGAAAATCGATCAACCACCACAAATACACAATAATTGCCTTGCTTGGTGGATGAAAAGCCATACATGTAATCCATTGAGATGCATTCCCAAGGCCTTTAGGGAGTAGGAAGAGAGGTGTATAAGCCTTTCTTATTGATGGATGGCTTGGAAATGGCACAGGCAGTGAAATATCTGATATACTTTTTGACATCCTGTCGAATTTTTGGACAGTAAATATGTTTCTATGGAACGACCACAGTTTTTTCCACGCCAAAATGTCCTGTCATCCGACTGTAGTGAGCCTCCCAAATAAGCTTTGCACGCTCACTTAGAGGAACAAATAGATGGCCCAGATGGCATAACAGTCCATCCTGAATGTGAAAATCAGTGACATCCACGCCTATACCCAAAACTTGATAGGTGGTGGCGAAGTCTGGATCTTGCTGATAAATTTGGGGCCACTCAAATGCCTCATACCCACAGGAATGGAGCATGGTGGTGAGTGAAACCATGAGAGGTCGACTGAGGTAGTCAGCGACACGATTTTTTCTCCTTGTCTTATACTTGATGTTGATATGGAACTTATGCAGGTAGGTGGACCACTTCTGATGGCGGTCATTCTGCAACTTCCCCTCTGTTTGTATGAACTACATAGGCTTGTGATCAGTGTGGATGATTGTCTCCTTTCCCATAATGTAATGTTTCCATTGACAGCAGGCTTGTACAATGGAATACATTTCATTGTCATAGGCGGGGTATTTTTGGATAGTATCTGAGAGTGTCTCACTATGGTATGCTACTGGATGACCATGTTGAATGAGAACTACGCCTACAGCATAGTCGGATGCATCAATCTCAATCTCGAACGGTTGTTACAGATAGGGTAAGGAGAGTACTAGAGTTGAGCATAAGCAATGCTTTAGGTCATCAAATGCTCGTTGTTGTGTCTTCCACCATGCAAACTTTTCCATTCCACCTCCCTTGGTCACCTAGCTGAGGGCCCATGCGATATGGGAGAATCCCAGCATTAATCATCGGTAGAAGTTGGCAAGTCCCAAGAAGCTCTGAAGCTTGGTTAGTGTGGTTGGGGATGGCCAAACATGGATGACTTGGATCTTAGTTGGATCCACATGTACCCCATGTTCATCAATAATGTATCCCAAGTATTGGACCTTGTTCATGCCAAAGGAGCATTTTTCCAAGTTGGCATATAGCTTGTGATGTCGTAGAGTGCTCAAAACCTATTGAATATGTTGCATGTGCTCCTCCCAAGTTTTGTTGAATATGAGGATGTCAACCAGATATACCACCACAAAAGAGTTGGTGAAGGGTCTCAATACATCATCCATCAACCTCATGAAAGTTGTTGGTGCATTTGTTAGGCCAAAGGGCATGACCATCCATTCGAAGAGACCTTTTTTAGATTTGAAAGTTGTCTTCCATACATCAGTTGGTTCGATGGGAACCTGGTGGTAGTCATACTTTAGGTCAATTTTTCTAAAGAACTTGGCCCCCTGGATTTGGTCAAGAAGGTCATCAATTCGGGGAATTGGGTATCAGTTCCTGACTTTTATTTTGTTTAATGCTCTGTAATCAATGCAGAGTCGCCAAGTATCGTCTTTCTTCTGCACCAATACAATCAGGCTTCCACAAGGGGAGGAGATAGATTTGATGTGCCCCTTTTGAAGCAGCTCTTGGATCTAATGCTTGATTTCATAATTTTCCATCAGTGAGCAACGATAAAATGGTCCATTAGGTAGAGGTGAAAGGGGGGTTAGATCAATTGGATGCTTGACTTGATAGTGTGTCAATACCTTGGTGGGTGAGGAGAAGATGTCTTTGTGCTCTTCCACAATTTCATCCACTTGCTTCTACTACAAATAGATGCTCTGTGTAGAGGTCACGGATGTGGCGGTGACCTTTTGCTTACTGTGAGCACGAATCAGAAAAAAGACAAACTTATCGGTTTGTGAAATGACCTTACCACATTTCTTAGCAGAGATTAAAGAAATACCGGTAGATGGTACTACCTATGGTATCATGTACAATTGTCTACCCAAAGTAACAATAACACTGTGGGGTCTAGACTCATACACAACATGTCACTTCCATAAATATGGTTGTCCTAAAATAAAATCACAAACTTCAAGGGGACTAATATAACACAATACCTCATCTTTGAAGGGCTTGATGTCATAGGGAAAATGACATTGTTGGTTGACGCGGAGATCTCTTCCTTGGCGGAGCTAGTAAATGGTGTAGGGTTGCAGGTGTGATGTCATCGACAGGTCCAACCGCTTGACAACTTATGTTGATATCAGGTTCTTTTGACTATTGCTATCAACAATGAAATGAAGCAGATCCCCCTTTACCCACATCTGTGAGTGAAAGAGGCATTCTCCTTCTTCTAGTTCTTCTAGTTCACTTGGCTGGAATTTGGTGGTAGCAACAGTGGCACTGGGTTCGACATCCATAATCCACTTCCCTCCTTCTGGATTTGATTCGGAGTCAGAATCTCCCTCAGACTCGAAATCTTTCAGCTCGGCCACCAGTGACTGCTTGGAGCGACATTCTTCGGTGTTGTGTCAAGGTCTTTTATGGTATTCACACCACTTTCCCATGTCCTTAATCGACTTCTCATTACCCTTCTTGTGTTGCAGCTTCGACTAGTTGTCTTGAGAGTGGCCATCTTTGCTTTGTCCCTTTTTTTGTGGGTTGGGGATGCCTTTGCCCTGCTTTGGCTGTGAGGAGTTTGCAAATCCAAACTCTCGCCTCTTCTTCTTAAATTTATGCTCAATCTTGACAGTATATCTATAAGTCGTACCCAATGATGCTATGTCCAAAAACTCCATTTATGTCTGAATGTATCTATGTAGACAACCCCATTATTTGAGTACCAGATATTGTTCAGAGTATTTGATACCCAATTTGGTGTGCAGAGTATGGAAAATATTGGTGAAATATGGTATTATCCAATCCATTTCCTGACGCAGGGTGGTCCATCTTGTGTATTGGTCCTTGTAGCTTCCAATAGGGTAGTATTGTTCTTTAATGGCATCCCTGAAGGAATCCCATGTGGGGGCAACCACAAATATTGCAGATTCCTCTATTTCCCTTTGCTCAGAGTAAGTATCCCACCAATCCTTAACATGCGGGACAACCTTGAGGAGTGCAAAAGTAATATTTTTCCTATCGAAAAAATTGTGGATCGAAAAATACCCTTCAAGAAGATTCAACCATTTATCTACAACATCCGCATTTATGAGTCCTTCAAATAATGGGATATCAAAATTTACTTGTACCTTGAAGGGGGTTGCATGGCCACTTGATGAAGATGCATCTCCTGTGGGCAGTCGTCAAAGGATCTGTGCAAAGTTGTCCATCATTATGTTCCTTTGTCACGCAAGGGCTTCCTCAAGCAACAATTTAAAAGGATCTCATGCTCCATCATATTTCTTTTCGTCCCTCGTGCTTTGTCGTTAGGCTCGGTGTTACCTATATTGCAAAGGCTTGATTGGTTCAATTCCCAACTTCTTGTACCCAGATCTTGTCGGGGACATGCACGAAGAAAAATAAATGAAGAGCAAAGTGCTCTGATACCACTAATATGGATTTATGAGAGGAATGAAATAAATAACAGATTGAATACAATAACACAAAGATACAGAGAACAACAAGAGATATCTAGTGAACAATAACTTCTATTGAATAAATAAAATAGGTTGAAACTGTAAAACTGCAAAACTGAAAACAACTTGCTCGAATGGTGGTAGTAATCTCTGAGAAGAGATGTGGCTACTACACACATTCGTTTGAGAAGAATGATTGCAATGAGGCTCCAAAGGCCTTTTTAACACTACGTATGAATCTCAAAACCCTAGAAATCCAAAAACCTAACCCTAGGAGATGAAACGTCAAAATTTGTGTGGGCCCCGATGGGTAAGTTGGTACCTCAACTTCCCGGGCTTGTAACTTTTGCATACGACCTTTGTTTTAGGTGCATGATAGCTTGTTGGGAAGGCCTTTTCGAGAACTACACATTGTGCCTTCAAACTCTGACTATGTTTATAGTTTGACTGTGTCAAAAAAAAAAAACATTGTTTAGGGCCCCAAAACGACCCTGAAAATACTGAAAGATGTACTGACATGAAAACTTCCAAAATAAGCCAATTGGATTAGGTGGGCGGCCACCAATATCCACCTGGAAGTTGTGTAGGGATTCAGATAGCCCTGGAAGTGTAGAACCCACAATTACAAATAATTACAAAAGACTAAAAATTGTCAAGAGGAGCCAATTGGAATAGGTGGGTAGCCACCAATATCCACCTGGATCGTATTCATAACTTTTATACGATTTTTGCAATGCTAAATATTCCAAATTTGAATCCAAGTATATAGATCTAAATAAGAGGATGAGATAAATAAGAAGTTCACTTTATGGTTAAAATATGTAAACAGAAACATAACAAAATATACCAAGTAAAATACCTCCTCTCTAGTCTGTTGAAGATGACCATTTACAATGTAGTCCTACCAATAGTAGGAAGATTCTTCCAAGAATTCTTCTTCCACTTTCCCAGAGTGAAACAACAGAATCCTCCCAACCAACTAGGAGCCTAGTCAGCTTCCTAGCTCCAAGAAACCTTTCAGTTTCTTGGCCTACCTTGACTGTGACTCCAAGAACACCAAAACACATATGCTCTAAGAAACTATCGCAAGAAATATCTTCCCAGAATTATCCAACCTCTCCACCCCCTCCATCACCACTTCCTCTTCCTATTTATCAAATTTCCATACCCCCTTCCCCAAGTATCCTCAACCACCCTCATTATTAGCCATCAACCTCCCTTATCTAGAATTTTGGGAAAAGTTAAAATAAACTAAAATATAAATGACTTACACGAAATAACAATAAATAAAATGCAAAGTCTTTATTCTCATGCTAGTTTATAAATGCAACTTGACAATTTCCCCCAAAATGTACTTAACAACCCATTATACTCATTTAATTCATCATACTAACCATCAATCAAGTCAAAGAAGATTTTTAATGCTACTAGATATTTTTGTATGCAATATAATTTACATAGTCATAAAACCACTCAATTAAATAGTTAATAATCTAGTTTAATAATTAATACATTAATTAATTCTACTAGTGTACATGTGCAGGGTATGTGTGTAGCTAGCGAACACATATCTTATGCATGTACTAAATATAAACAACCACTACCTCTAGTGCATAGTTCTTTCATGATCACACCAATGCATGTAAGACAATAGATCAAGTAATGCATCATTTAATAACCTTAATGAACAAAATTACAATAATTCATCAATAACTCATTATCACACTTAAAATATCAAAAGGGAATCAAAAGAAGGTTTTAAACATGGTTGGAACCGACTGAGTAAACAATAATCCCCAATCAATATTATCAACTAACATCGAAGCATCCTTCCTTCCTAACCTACTTCCATCTTCCATAATATCCTTTACTCTGCTAGACTAAGTTGGAGGGTCAACTATATTGACCTAACTCCAGATAAAACCCATAAGCGGAAGTGTCATACATCTTGACCAAGCTTCCCCAGAAGGAAACTAGCAATCCATCACATGTCTAAAGGAGCGTGAATTCACACAACCTTCCCACGACTCTAGGTTTTGGAGGATAAATGGTGGGCAATACCTCCACCCCTCCTCATAGAACTAGGGTCAACACCCTAAATCAATGCATACTACGCAACTACTGTTCTTAGAGTCGTGTCATCAAACAACCACTTTGGGAAAGCTATGTGTCCTTCCAAAACCACACTTACCACATATCATAGCAATATTTTGAATCATAAATTAAATAATAAGTACAACTTATAGCATGCACTATCTTCTTGATGTCTATGACATCTAAGTTACCTCGGCACTATAGTCATTTAGTTTTCACATAGCTCATCAACCTGTAGGTTAGCTCACCAATAACTCATATACGTACAGATACATCACAAATTTCATACAAGAATCCATATTTGCATTGACATTCAATTAATAAATGTATGTCTATTTACATTGTGTGTTGCATCTATTATACATTCACAACATAACTTAAACTGGTATCCATGTATCAAACTTCACCATTTTAATTTTCATGTTTAAATAATGAGATAACTATCTTTGTCATGAGCATGTATCATGTAACACATAAATAGGTCTAGATGTACACATTTCCATCTCTAACTCAGTCTAATTGACTCCAAAAAATGTTAAACATTGAATTATTAAGATGAGTAAACAACAATATTCTAACTACCTAAGGCCAAAATATGGGGCATTACATACACCCACCCTTCACGAAACTTCGTACTGAAGTTATGGTCATTCTTGATGTAAGGAAAAATTCATGACACAACTCCTATGTGTCTTCTTTGATAGCAAACTATGTGTTATATTGGTCTTATTAGACCTTCACTTGATTAAAACATGTTGAGTCTATTAATGTGTTGATTGTCACTACCCTCATTTAGCAAACACCTTACTATGTCCCAACTCTATTTTATTACCACTGGTAATTAAATTAATGAAAATACATGTTTCTCTTATAGATTTATTCATCCTAAGTTCCATATGGAACCCCATGTTTTAAGTACAATCTACTGGTTTGATCGCCAATTAGAACCTTAGCTCATTATCGATTCTCTAGTTAAGTGCAACTTATATGAGTTTGATACAAATTTCATTGTGTCAAGTCTCCAATATCACAATTTATTTCTCATATATATATATATGAATGAGNTATATATATATATATATATATATATATATATCACATACATTTGTACTATCTTCTACTCACTCCAACTACATTTTGTTAGTTCTCTATCATACATTTTCTACCTCTTCCCAACCTATTTACTATTTAATCTCAAATATGACCATCATCGTAATCATGATTATACTTTCATACCTTTTATTATCTCATTTGAAGATATTATGATATTGTATCTTTGCGATTTTTTCTTTTAATTTTCATCGTATTTTACCTCACCTTTTTTCTTTTTTTCCTTTTTGCCTCACCTTTTTTTTTCCTTACACTTTTATAACTTATTCATATCCTTCAATCTCTATAAATATTGTTACACATCCCATTGCTATACTTTATTTCCTTGATATTGTTCATTTCACATTTCCAATTATTATGTCTTTATTTGTTTGTTATATTTGTCTCTTCTATGATGTATCTTGTATTAATTACTTCATCGCTCATTATTTTTATTTTATATCTATGTATGTTTTATTTTCATTTTGAGGATGGTAATTAGGGTAAACTAGATTCCACAAAAGTTCTAGGCTTTGATACACGACTCAATGTCATTACAACAATATACTCATTCAAAACTCAACATATCACTTGTAAAAATTGAAAATGAATGGGAAAGATAACACTCCTACTCACAACCCCCAAACTACACAATTATACCTTAATTACTTATCTTAAATATGTTTACATTTCTTATTTTAATACTACATATAATTAATTTATTTGTTTATTTATTTTTA
>JZKD02S2006884.1:9748-19778 GCA_000966675.3 Picea glauca | reverse complement strand
ACAACGATCACATTTCTTTCCACCAACACATTTTTTTTTGTAAAATAAATCATCATCTTCTCTTTCACATAGAATTTCAGATATAAAAACACAGAATGTGGAAGGAGGAGGTGAATCTAGCCATAAATTTTTACCAAAATCCAAAAAAGTGTCGTAATACAATTCAAATTCCACATGATAACGACAACAACAAGTGTCACAGATAGTGATGGGTCTAACAAACCATGGTTTTTGTTGCACAAATGTATTGATGGAAATTTTAACTTCTTTGTGCTCTTCTTTGAACTTATTGAATAGCTCTATTTGTGTCATTGGCAATATATGTTTTGGATGTTATTCATATTGTTTTCATGCTATTCTTCGTCGCAACACATCCCTTGTATGTGGTGAAACAAGAGATTCTTCCAACCAACAATTACAGGCCAATTCTTTAACATTTTCTGTAAGTCTATCTTTGTAGGTTGTCTAGAAATCACTGTCCAACAAGCCAATTCATCATTTACATCTATTTGGAAACGAAATTTTCTATGTTTGTGCAATGTTTTTCTTGATGTTCCCATCATTTTTTCCATGTGTTGTTTCAAACGATCTTTTATATTGCTAGATGAAACAACTCTTGTTTGTATTGCTCTAGGTGCAACACGGACATCTTTTTTTCGAGATTTTCCAAAAGCTTTTAATACACAAGTTATATTGTTAAAGACATTATGTTTCACCTTTGTATCCTTTGTCGACTTTTGAATACCCAATAATGATGTAGCTTCTTTTAACTTTCTTGAATTCATTAGACAAAGTAAAAGTTGAGCTTGTACTGTTACTGATTCATCTTTGAAAAAAGTATTATACATATTCTTAGTTCGATATCTTATATAATGCTTAGCTTTTTTCTTCCCAAATTTGTCGGTATCAACATTTTCTAATATTTCATCATCAATGTTGATAGATTCTTCCTGCATATTTCAATTTAAAGTTTATATTAAAAAACATAACCGGAACACAAATTCACTAAATTATATATACTTGAGTGTTCATCTTATATTATCTAAATTTATGTACATACCTATAGGTGATTCATCTTCTGCTTCAATTTCGGTTTCAACGCCTTCTGCTTCAGTTTCGGTTTCAACACTTTCTGCTTCAATTTGGGTTTCAACGTCTTCTTCGACATTATGAGACAAATCTATTTATGTTTTTTGAAAAACATCAAATTGTAATTACAATCAATTATATTTTTTACAATATTTTAAATTTGAATTCTATACTTTGAATTCTATACTTTGAATTCTGTACTTTCTGAATACAGTCCCAATGTGTGTCGTGTGCTCGATCATCATATGTGCATGCATACCTGGTTGAACTTCTTCTTGTCGAAAATCTCTATTGACATTATCATCATTTCTTTCTTCAATATTTGCACATTCTTGTTTCTTTCTCCGATAAAGCTCTTTCCTTTGTTCGATTTGCCGTGTATCATCTCGAGTGCGATCAAATTTTCTCTTGCGCAAACTTTTGTTTCCCATGACTTTTATAGTTATCTGTAAAAGATATGTTCAACAAAGACTTCACCTTGAAAAAATGCTCAACATTTATCTTTCAACATATAAATTGTTATTCAAATAAAACTTGAACAAACATCAATTACCTTATTCAACAAAAACCAAAAAGATGATTCAAAAATTTGTTTAAGTGCTCTAGAAAACCATCATGTATCGATATCGATCCTCTGATTAAGCCTATGGAACAAAGGGAAGAAATAAAGAAAGAAAAGAATACAACTGCAATCAGTAATAGAAATGCTTTGAAATCCATATCCCCGAGCTTATATATGTCTGTTTATCCAATGAATTATGTTAAATGTGTTCAGTTGAAAGTCTATTTATACAATTTGGCGCAAAATGAAACGATACAACGTGTCTTTTCATTTTTTCTGACCGATGGAATTCGCTTAATAGCCTTTCAGCCGAAAGAAGGTTGTTTCGGTCGAAAACCTTGGAAGCCATTCAGTTTTGACGGTTTCCGTTAGATTTTACTCTTTTGGCCGAAATAATTGGTTTTCGGCCGAAAGATTATTTCGGTCGAAAACATGAAAATGGGACTGAAAACAAAAACCAGAGAATTGCCCCAAGCTTACCTGCACTTCGGAGGTTGCGGATTCCTGGAAATACTGAGAATTTGGTTTCAAAAATGACACCAGCATTTCCAAAATTGAATCTACTTTCAATTCTTATAATTTGTTTTCATTTTCTTTATTTTTATCTAATTTTATTTAATTAAAAAAAAAAAAACACTACATAATATTTTCAGCAGACATTACGATTCGATGAAATGAAATATTGGTATCTCTAAAAATATACAGTGAAAATTTTTGGAAAAAAATATATTCATAATCCTTAAACTGTTATTTTCAAAAGGGTATATTTAGATTTTAGTTTTAAGTGAAAATTAAGATAAATGCAAGGTGTAGAAAAACATGTGTTTAAAATCTGTAATGTTTCCAGCTTGGTCAAATTCAAAAAATTCTAGAAATTATAATATTCATCCGTTAGATTCAAAATTATAGTCATAATAAAATAGAGTCTTTGTAGATTGTTGCAGTATATTTCATTTCTTAAAAACATAATTTTAATCATAGATACATTGTTGTAGAAAAAAGTAACTCATTATCATTCCTTTCATGTTTAAAGAACATACTGTTAAATAATTTTCAAATTGGCATATCAAATCGTGATAAAAAAAAATTGAAAAATAGTCATCGGAAAGCTAACAAAATTCTTCACAAATTTTGTTTTTACTGTAAAGTGAAATTCTAAATAAAAAAAATACTTTTGTATGCCGGAAATTGAAGAACTTGTGAAAATACGGTTTTTTTTCTCATAAAACAAGCAAAAGTGTAGCCCATATTCATGATTTCGCCCGGATATAATCCCCTCATACTAGTATATACACTTCCAAATTTCAATAATGTGAAATATGTCTTATTCCTATTCTCTTTCCTAAGAAAATTCCACCATGCCTTTTTGTATTCACTATAATTCATGTATGTTACGAAGAACTTTTGTGTGGGATCCTGATCTGGTCAAAGAGAATAGAAGCGGGGTCTGTCAAGTGAAAAATATTGATGAAATCATCGTGTATTATTATTAAATTGTTGCAAAATCAAGTTTATATCTATGAAGGTGTAGCATACAATTGAAGTAGCATCAGCTGCAGCTCTGGTCGATTTGTCATAAAGCATGTCTAGAATGTTTCCAGTATAAAATGGGATTCTTCTGAGTTCTGGAACATAATTTGGTAGGAGATGAATTGGCTGCAAATTCATATCGAGAACTTCAKTTCTTCTGAGTTKCCATGTAGGTTTCCATAATTGGGCATATACTTCCCAATATTCATTGTCTGGKATATTCCTTATTTGTTCACCTCCATTTTTTCATTCAGTAACAATGACCAAACAATGGCTTTCTTGATTTTGTTGGTTTTKTAACCACATTCGCTTGTCCTCGCTCGCTTGCACACACTGGCTTTTTTTCACGCTCGCTTGAAGGTTTTATCTACTAAGAAAATTAGGGATAGAATTTTCAGAGCCTTTGATATGGTCAATATCAAAATCAAAATTTGCAAATAGAGCTTGCCATCTTGCAAATTTTGCATCACTTGCTTTAGTGATTTTCTTATGTAACACCTTCTTCATTGCAACAACATCAATTCTGAGAAGAATTTTTTTATTGATGAGATAGATTTCAAACTTATTGATTGCATTGAGGGATGCCTTTATTTATTTGTCAATTGTTGCATAGTTCTTTTCGGTGTCAAGCCGGGTACCTGAAGAAAACTGTATGATTTCTTCATGTGGATTTGATCTGCCTGCCTTAACTTGTTTAAGAAATGCTCCCTGTCCTTAGCCACTGGCATCATACTCAACAATTTCAAAGAGTTCATCACTTGCAACACATAGTATTGGTAAGTTCCTGACTTTAGATTTTATCTTTCTCACAACCTCAGTGTGTGCTTTAGTCCAAGGCATAGGATCCTTTTTTAGCCTGTCATTCAGAATTTTTCTATCTTTAGCACACTCTTTATAAAAATGACTGACATAGTTCAAGGTTCCTAGAAAGTGTTGGAGTTGGGTCTTATCAATTATTTTATCTGGAAATTTTTCTGCAAATTCCACTAAGTGGGTCTGAAGAGAAATTCGGCCATTTGAAATTGTGTGACCCAGAAATTTGGCAGAGGTTTTAAAGATCTCCATTTTCTTTTTAGAAAGAACTAGAACAGACTGTTTGATGACCTTTAAAACATCTCCAAATGCTTGAAATGTTGGTCTATGGAATCTGAGAAGACTAATATATCATCTATGTAGACAATTAGCTAGTCAAAATATGCCTTCAAAGTATCATCCATAACCCTTTGAAATTTTCTAGAGCATTCTTAAGGCCAAAGGGCATATCATTCCATTCATAGTGACCTGCAAGAACACTAAATGCAGTTTTAAATTTGTCTTCCTCCTTTATAGCCACTTTCCAAAATACGGATTTTAAATCAAACTTTGAGAATATCTTTGCATTTGCTATTATATTGACCAGACTAGATTTGTGGGGTATAGGATAAGTATCATCGGCTAGGACTAAATTTAAACGAGTATAGTTTACTACCAATCTTGGGACTCCTCGAATCTGCTCAAAATGTTTATTAACATATAATCCATAGCAATTCCATGGGCTAATGGATTCTTCGATCAATATTTTTTTCAATAATCCTTGGATTCCTTCATAACACAATTTCTTACATTTAGCATTCATAGGTATTGCTCTGCTTCTACAAGGTTTTCCCTCATAGCTATCTTTGTATGGAAATTCAACAAAATGTGTTTTTCTTTCCCAAAATGCAGTTGGGAGTTTTGAGCATACCTAATCTTCAAATCATTTTTGCAATTGACTAATCTTGTCTTGAATCTTTAGTTCCTTGAGTTGTTGATCAATCCTTTGGTTGCTTTTCATTTGTTGGAGTTCTTGAATCTTTTTCTCTTTCTCTAAAAGAGTCTGAGACATTTGAACCATTGTGGACAACTTAGGGATCGATACAAATGGGAGTACATTTTTTCTTCTTTCTATTGTAATAAAATATCTATATTTTCCATTTGGTAATTTTTCAGAACCATGTGGTTCAACGACAGCGAAAAATGGAGTACCTACAATACAAGGTACTGGAATTTCTGCAAGTGAAAACTTCAGATTCAAGCAGTAAGGTCCAAAACATAACTTGACCCTTTTAACTTCATATTCCATCTTTAGGGTTTGATTACCTAGCCCAATGGTTGCATTGTTATTTTTTAACCAACAACAAGAAGGAATAGAATCTTTATTTAGGATGTTAAAATCTGATCCTAAATCGATCAATGCCTTCAACTTAAATCTTTGACCTTGAATATTCAACTTAATCATCACATGATATTGTGATGTTGGATGGCCATTATTCTCATAGAATTCAAACCTTCTATAGAATTTGTTTCAAATGTACTAATGTTGGCATTTGCATTCTAAGGTATTTCTTCTAGGGAAGGCATGAATTGCAGGGCCTGGACTTGTTGTTGTAACCCTCTTATTTCTTGTCTAGCCCATGAATCAGCGTTGTATCCATCCTCAATTCCTGATTCATTTTCAATATTTTCTAGTCTTTGCTTTATTTCTGCAACTTCCCTCTTAAGAATATTTATTTCTTTTACCAAATCATTTATAGTCAAAAGTCTCATCTTATCATTATGGTTTTATCTAATAAATGACTTAGTATTCCTTTGAAAAGAAGCATCTATGAAGAATGGCTTCTTACCTGAGTTTGTGGTTGTTGTTGGTTGTTGAGAATTTACCATTGTTTTTAGAAATGAATCTAAAAGTGCAGCCTTCATTTCTCCTTCTAGCAATGCCTTGATTTGTGCCAACATCTAAGCATCTCCATCAGACTAATTTTGAGCCATACATATTTTAGGTTCTGGTTTATCTTATTCTTATTCTTCTTCTTCATCTTTTGTTTCTTCATAACTTGAAGACTTTGTTTGGCAAATACAAAAGTTTCGATCTTTATAGCTGCAATAATTTTCTATAAGTAACATTTCTTCATCAGAGGATTCACTAGAGAAATATTCAAATTCAGAATGTCAGTAGACTAACAACATCCTTCCTAAAGCATATGAACTTATTCCCTCTTAGGAAAAGGATGATGTGGGCATTGATTTGTATCATGGTGACTTGAGCCACATATGTTGCAGCGAATTGACATTATTTGCCTAGAAGACTCGACATTTTGTATTGCCTTCTGTTGTGAGATCTTACCTTTATTTTTCTTGGATTGTTCTCCTTGTGGATATCTATTAGCCAAGTATCATGGTTTTCCACGTAACTAGCAGGTTAGGTTGGCCTTACTTTGTTGTTTGGAATATTGCAATTTGATGTCTTCTGGGGGGGAATAATGAGACTTCATGCATTTCCTATAATGACTTATTTTCCTATTATATTTTTGGTAAGACCTGGGCTTGCCATTTTCATATTTTTGGAATCTTTGTCTCCTGGCTTTCCTTTCCCTTCTCTTTCTTCTAACTGGGTCATCTAAGGTCATGCCATATTTTTTGTAGATAGATCTACTATCTAGTAATTTTGATAGATTTTCTATTGACTTTATAACCTTCGTGTTAGCACACAATCCTACTAGGGCAGAGGTAATTATTGTGTAAATTTCTCCCCAAGTATAAAGATTATAAGGCTGGACAATTTTTTTTGTATTTTTAAATATTCAACAAATTTGTTGGGGAGAGCAGCAAGATATACTTTCTTCTAGAGAAGGTTTGTTCTATCTTTTACCTCATATATCCTTTGGGTCCATTCTCTGTGATAATCGTCATAATTGAACATTCTCTTACATTTCAGTCCCATTAGAATTATGGCATGTTTATTAGAGAGTTCATGATTTGTTCCACACCAATGCTCAAGAATGAATGTAGTCAATGCACCTATCATATTATTTTATGCTTGACCATCTTCTTTAAAAACTATATCCCCATTTTCATCTTTAACTTGTTTCTTTTCCATTTTCTCAACTAGGGCAGGTGAAGACTCTATTTCCCACCATTTAACCCAAGTTTTTGTAAAACATTGTATAATAGACTTACATGCTTCTATTTCACTTTTCTCTTTCATGCACATGACTCTATAGGAAACATATATTATGTTTATAACTTGATGGGTTTGGCATGTGGTCATACTATCTATTTTCCATTATGGGAAATTTTCATCTGTAAATGTGTGTGCCTGTGGTAGCTTACCTTTTCCATAAAGGTCTGGAGCTCGAACCCTAGTCATGTTCCAAGGAACTGGTTCTTTAGCAAGAAGAATATGAGATTGTGTAACCAAAATATGAGTTGAGGATGATTATTCTTGTTCTGGGGGGAAATGGACTAAAAACGTTTTCTTCAAATCAGTTTCTTCAGGAATGTAGACTGTAGAGTTTATTGATGAGACCTTTTGTGGAAATAAGTAATAACTAGGAATTGGTTTGTCACGATGCTTTCTAGATTTTTTTGATACTTTAATGATAGATTCCCCTATGTTCTTAAAAGATTCACCTAATCCTTCCTTTAGTTTTTCATGGTCTCTTTTTGAATAGTCTTTTTCACTTTCTAAAGTGTTTTTGATTTCAAAGACTTGGGAATTGACAGAGTTTATACTAGAAGCAACTTGATTTATAGAGACTTAAATTTTATCTATTTGTTGTTTTCTAGCATAGTCATTGGTTACAAATGTATGTGCTTCCATCCCTCTTAGAGCAGTATTTGTCCAATTTAATTGTTCAAACACACTTTGGAGTCTTTCCTCTGAATTTGTTTGCTAAGATTCTTCCTTGTGAATCATGAGGGGAGTAGCCTTAGTTTGTTTTTCCTCTTCTCCTAGAACGATTCCTTTAAAAGGAGGAAAAGGGAAATCTGTCTCAGCTGTTTTTCTATCTAAGGCTTTCCATTTGTGTTTGGTATTGACACTTTCTTTGGTAGACATCAATTGAATTGCTTCCATTTGGGAAAATTTGTACCATTTATAAAAGGATATCCACAAGTCCTTTATTGTCATATATGTTTTCCATTGCTCAGATAAATCTTTCTTTAGTTCTGCAGAAGTAGTGGCATTAAATTCTTTGGCTTGGGGATGAGTACATAGATCCCAATTTAACATTCTCTTAATCCAGTCTATGTTTATTCTTCTTCTAAGACATTCATTCATAAGAGAAAAGAATTTGTGCATCTCTGGGACTGATGGTTTTTGTAGTCATGTGGGTAATGGATTTTCAAATCTGTAGGATGGAATTATTGCATCTATTTGTTCAATATACCCTAATCCATATCTTGGAGTTCTCGATGGTCTACAGTAGATAAATACTTCTGAGTCTAGGATCATCTGTTTCTATCTCAGGAATATGATGCATCATTAAGACAGGGATTTCATGTGGAAAATCTATGTTTGTTGTATCATAACACTTTGGATGAGGACAACTTTATTTTGAGATCGAGGCTAGAGGATAATCATTTCTAGGATTATGGTTTTTATGTATAGGAGAGCATACTTGAGGTTGGGTATTTACCATCTTAAGGCATAGAGGACATTGTCTTGGAAGAATAGAAGGTGGTGCCATCCATATGGGTTCATGAGTACAAATGGGTGGATCTATGCCTTCAAATTTTGGAGATGGAAAATAATATGTAGATGGAAAGTTTAAAAATACTTCACCGTGATGGCTTCTCTAAGAGGATTGGTTAGAGACAAGAGCAGAACTTAAAGGGCATTGGATGAGTCCTGGAACGGGTGGCCATTGAAAAATGGGAGTGTGAGAACATTCAGGTGTGGTTGTATGTGATGAAGGATAAAAATCAAAATAAAATTAATCATCAAATTTCAAACTAATTATTTATAATATACAAATATATAAAAATACTATAACCAAATTAAGTAAAGAAAGAAAAACTAACCAAGTTAATTTAAGAAAGCAAAAACAACTACCTACTTGGGAACATAAAATCAAAACCGACTTCTTACCTTGGAACATAAAATTTCCCAGCATCACCAAAGTTTTGTATCGCTTAGACAGTATTCACTCGTTTCTCTACATTGTCGTGTGAATTTTGTTGACTTCTATGTGTGTATTATAAATCTACTATGTGTGAACTTTGTTGAATTTGTGAGTGTAATAATATTCTACTAAGTGTGAACATGGATTCCTAAGTGGACTTGGTCTGTGTAGTTGTAATCAGTGGACTTGGTTTTTTTATTTTTATACCATAACAAATATTAATGTAGGTGATCAAGAAAAGTTTCACATTTTAGTAGATTTTTTTTTCTTCTTTGGCTACTCTTTTTCTCAAAAGAGCTAACTAGTAATGAGTAAATAAATTCGAGAAACATCAAAATAAAAGTAAGGCGTTTTTTTTCTCAATGGAATTAACAAGTAGTGAGTAAATAAATTTGAAAAAAAAAATGCAAGACAAGTTTTCATTAAACATTTTATAGTTTTGGATTTCAATATTATCATTTTATGTTTTGAATAAGATATGTCTTGTTGTGTTTTTTAAATAGTGGAAGAGTATTTTGTTGTGGTTCCTTTAAATGCAAGGGTTGCACTTGGAATAATGAGATGATCAATTTTAGTAAACACAATTATCAACTCAACTAATCAAAATATTGGGTCGAAATTTAAGAACATTGATACAATACTCTGCATATATCTTTTTTTTAATGCTCATACTCCAACTAAGAACAGATATGTTGTTATAAGCACACATTTAACACAAAACATAAATAAAACACTCATGCTTGACATTCTCTCTCTATATATATATATATATTTATTTACTAGTGGTCGGTGATTAGCAAAACGTACATCTTGGAGAGCACATTGTTCACATATGTTTTTGATAAATACTGCTTGAAAACTGCTCCAGCAATGACTATAAATACACCATGCGTTGAGGAGGGGGTGTGAGATAGTCATAGACTAATAC
>JZKD02S2006873.1:22187-35711 GCA_000966675.3 Picea glauca | reverse complement strand
TTTTTTTTTCAGCAAGACAATCAGAAACATTTTAACATGAACCCTTTTTAAACAATTTTTCCAGAATTAAAATCATACTGTTGCCACTTGCCCGCTTCGGAAGACGTCCCGCGCTCCATGCCGTGTCCTGCGCTCCTTGCTGCTCTCGCTTGCCGACCGCTGAATGCTCACCGGTACCTCCCAGCCAAACGCTAGGGGTACTCTGCTTCCCCCTTAGCCCCCCGAGCCGCAAAGGGGCCACACAAGAACCAAAGGTAGACTAGCGTCTCAGCTCGCCTCCACGGCGGAGCTACCACTCCAAAAACACAGCTGAGACACATCCAACTCCACACAAGAAAATCCGTCAACCACAATTCGGCAGCGTAACGTTACGCTAACCATTCATCCCCTTCTTCTTTCCTTTCCCTTTCTTTTATAGAAAAATCAGACCCACCTACTTTCCTGATTATTAATTAATTAATTTTTAATGACAAAACCTCTAAACAATCTTCGCCGTCCAAGTGTCACTCATCCCTAGGGTTCTCCAATAATTAATTTTAGTTTAATAATTAAAAGTCTAAATTCCCTCACACCCCCAAAATTGCTCCTTAAATTTCTCCTAGGGTTCCTAGATCCCCTCTCATGCTTTTATTCACTTTCCTAAAATGATGTTTCTGAAATTTAGTACTTACTTAAATGATGATTCTTTTTCTCTTTTTCCCCAATGTCCCCTACTTTCCAAAATTTAAGTTTCCTTTAATTCTAGTTTCCTTATTTTTTTTTTATATTATTTTTTTTTTTTCTTCTTCTTTTATTCTCTCTTCTCATTTTTATTTATTATTATTATAATAATTTTTTTGTTAAACCCTCAAATGATAAATTCGCTTAAAAATTCTTTTCAATATAAAAACAAATATTTTTATATTTTATTTATTTATTATTTTTTTTTGAAATCCTAAATTTTACACTCCCCTCTTTAATAAATTTTTATTTCTTCTTTATCAATCAAAAGCCAAGGGTTTTGATTATTTTAATTCCCCATTACTTTACCCCCTTTACCTCTTTTTTTTTAGAAGACTTTAATTAACTCCTAGGTGGGTGTTAGTTTACGCCCTAGGTTTATTTTCGGAGGATCTTTTCTTAGGGCTGGTCAAATTTATTTTAAAGATGTTTTAACCTAGGTTTGATTTAAATAGGGAGACAATTTAATTAGGGGAGACGTTGTAAGAATTTATCAGGTGCTAAGGTTTCAAGGTCATCTAGGTTGTCTCATCATCATCCTCAAAGCGACGTGCCCTTCAGGACGCACTACGTGCTCCAAGGGTGCCACTCGCCTTGATTGCTTCTGTCGCGCGACGTGCCCTTCAGGACGCACCATGTGCTCCAAGGGTGTCACTCGCTGACTTGTAATACTTTGCGCGATGTGCCCTTCAGGATGCACCATGTGCTCCAAGGGTGTCACTCGCTGGCTTGACTGATTGGTAGACTCTATAACCCCTGGAGTCAACACTCCTCTAGGTGAATCTTGTGGGAGACTAAGGGCTCTAAGGAATAAGGCCCCCGCCTTATTGCACGCCCCTTAGAATCATCGTGAGTGACTGTCGCAGTCTGCCCTCACGGCATCGTGGATCCTCTCGAACTAGGTAATCGTTAACCTACAGTTCGAGCCACGGCGGGAGTGCTAGTAGGTTGTGGCAGGGCTGTTGTCCACACCTCTCCCTAAATCTCTCTGGAACTCATGTTTGGCCCCTTTACTCCATATGTGAGTCTGGTCGGAAAGCTATCGTCAGCCTACATCATCAACCATCATGTCAAATCAAGTCAATAACACGTCATAAATCAATAGCATATCATCAAATCAAAAAAATGTCACTGTAAATGAAACAACTCAAATATCCCACTCCCTGACTCAATCCGGATCCCAAGGGAGTTCCATCGATGCCTCTGCATCCTCAAGGTCTGAAACCCTGCACACTCAAAGAAACTGAGTTAGCAGCACCTGTCTACATCAAGGTAGTAAAACATCCTGTCATATAACTTAACGCATCATAATGAAAGAAAAAGTTTTATCATCATATAATCCAGATCACTTGCGAGCAAGTGTCCTCAAAGAATAAGTTTTGTAAGTGTGCCAGAGCGGGATGTTACACAAGGGAAAAGGGTTGATGACCTAAGCCTTTGACCCTTTGGACACCCATATGAAGTCTAACATTAACATGTATATATATTGTTTTCCATATAGATATTAAGTTCCAATGTGTGGTGTGTCATTTGTGGAAGGTACTCTAAGACCTTGGGAGGTCATGGGTTCGACCCTCATTGACTCCCAAAATTTTATACAACATAAACCAATATTGGCCAATGAGGGACTTCCACCTGGAAACTTGTCATTGCCTATCCAATTCCACTTATCAACACTTGATTAGACCACCCATATGGTACCTTTCAACCTACAATTTGTCCACTTTGGTTGTACCTTTCCTAGTCACCTACCAATTAGGTACCACGTGTTACCCCAATATTTACCCTTGTACTTTGACTGTTGACTTTTGACCTCGATTGAATAGAACTTTGACCTCTTATAACTTTTGAGTACAAACTCTGTTTGACTTGTCATTTGCAGCATTTGAAAGATGACGATGAGCTTTACACAATAATGTCTTTTTTATCAAATTTTGAGATGGTTGAATTTGGAGTGCAACAATGTCTAATTCTACCTCATCAATGAAATTGGATGTGATCGCAAACCATAAATTGCACTGCTTAGTTACCTGTACTTGAGCATTATCACAAATCCAACCCAAAGGATATGATCTTGGATGAGGCCTAGTTTCCAATCCCAACTTCTGAATGACCTTCTCTAAAATAAGATTCACTTGTGATACACTATAAACAATTGTATCAAAATTAGTGTTATTTGAGATAACTCGTAATTGAAATTGTTCTTTTCTTTTCCTTTCATCAAGAATTACTTTAGAATTTGTAGAAGAAGTATGCAAAATAAAACTTGCAACAACAAATTTATCTTTGATGCCCATAGTTGTAACCTTAGTTTCATCTTTGGAATTGGATCCAAGATCTTGAACCATGGTCATGGTCTTCGGTTTACCTTTCTTAGGCCGATCCCACTCTAGATTTAATTTTGGATGTAGATTCGAACAATTCTTCTCATTATGTCCTTTCTTCTCGAAGTGAAAACATGTAGGATTTCTCTCGTCATCCTTATTCATTGTAGTTGTATTCTTACCCATCCATTTTCCCTTCGATTACTCCTTGAATTCATGTGGCTCCTTTAAAACATCCTCAACGTGTTTTCCTTCGTTCACTTCAAGATGTGTAGCTTGTAATGAAACTTCATCAATTTATTAGTAGGATTTAACATCAATATATTATGGTGAAGATATGAGTGCATACCACTAATATACTTTAGAAGAGTCTTAGGAGCATGTAATGGAATTCCCAAAGACAATGCCTTCCTCCTAAATTCCTATGTACAAGCTTGAACATTCTTCCCTTTTCCTTGTTTTATATGTTTCCAAGAAACCATTGATGTTTGAATGTAAGCTAATGGACAAAATTGATTTCTTAATGCAACAAAACACCTAGTCCATCAAGAGATGATTTTACCATGTTGAATAAGATCATCCTGTGTCTGAATCTCCCACCAGATCAAAGCTATGTCATTCAAGCAAAGAGTATCCAACTGTGTTCTTGAAGTGTCCTATATGATTTTTTATACCCTGCAATAGAATTAAATGTACTTGACCCAATTATCCAACTTCTCTACATTCAACTCTCCATAATAAGTAGGTAAAGCAAACTTTACATCTAGCTTTAATAAAGGCACACTATGAGAATGCTAAGAATTCTTGGAATGCTTCTTCCTATTATGAGAAGAATTCTTAATTTCATCTTAAGATGATGATGATGAGGAGGAGGAGGAGGAGGAGGATGAGGATGAAAGAGGATCTTGATGCTTTTTACCTTCTCCTCCTTCTTCAATTGTTTCAATTTTTACCATTATTTCAACTGGACCACTTTCATTTTGATGATGATTTGCTCTCCTTCATTATATGTCTTCCCATAATTCCTTAGCCATATTTTTTTATCTCAAGGAACATCCTTCAAAATTGTTTATCATCCTCAAAAAGAATATCATCATGCTTCGTTTATCCTCTTCGAGTGAAGCTCCTTGAACCTATTTTAGGGTTATAACTTACAAGATTTTCTTCACCTCACTTATATTTGGACCTCATAAAAATTCACTTGCAAATAAATGTCAAAACCATCTCTGATACTAAATGATATTAACATACAAAATGATTTATGATACAAACTTGGTTCGAAATATTAGTAAAACTCTGATACCAATTTTGATCCGGGATCTTTTCATCTGCTGATTTATTAAAGAATTGTATTAAAAGAGAATAAACTAGAGTACACAATAAAGAAGGGAAATCTCAAAAGAAAACATACATAATCATGAAATATGAATGAAAAAACTTGATAACTAATTTTGTCCTTGGTAGACTACGTCTCTGCATCCTTCTCTCAAATCGGTAGGCGTTTTTATTAACTCCACAAAAGAATTGAGAAAAATACATAAGTATATCACATTCTAGAGTTAAGCTCTAGAATCTTTGCTCAGATCAGAAAAAAAACATCACCACTGTGTTCGTGGCGTTGAATTACCTAAAAAAAATTGTCTCCGGACCTTGATCTAAGTCTGTCACTTTCAGACCCAAGAAAAATCTCTCCTCGTTTTCCATACCCACACCTGCAACTAATGTCTGGACTATATATTGAAATATGTGCCTCTATCTCAAAATTTGTGCCAATTATGTATGGTAGCGCCCTTCATTTCCCCCCTTCGTAGACTGGTAGAAGTCCCTTTTTATAACCAATAGTTGGATGGTTAGGCAATAAAGGGTTGGTTGGCGCATTGGTTAGTGGACACTATATGAAGGCATTGGTTAAGCGGAGGTTCTAGGGTCGAACCCGTAGTCTCCTGTTTCTTTTCGTGTATATCTTGGTGGATGACCTCTTAGTTGGTGAAGATGCTATATTTGGTCAACCGGTGGAATATGCCACCAATCTGGTGTAACCACTGACAGATTTGGCGGTATTTATATTTTTTTTGAATTCTGGGATGTTGGGCATAATTGGGAATTTTCCCACTACCATGTGGCATCCAAACATTGGCCCATGTCTCCTCATTGTATAGTTAGCATGCCAAGACACCTATCTACCATGTCACCCTGCCACGTGTCATATGGATGCCATGTCATCCTGCCACATAGTGTACAAGTGCCACATGTCCTGTACAGACTGCCACATGGAACATTTTCATTGGTCCACATGTCAGATTGAAATGTCCAAAAATGAGTGACACGTGGTAGCCTCTGGTGATGCCACATCATCATGATGACACCAACATGACACATGTCACATTCTACGCTTTTCACATATGTTTTATGAATAATGATGTCATTTGTATTGGTACTGACATCATCATTCCGGATGCTAACTCATCCCTGCTGACAGGTCTAGGTTGACCAAAACTTTGACTGCAAATATCTTTTGATCCGTAACTCCATTTGACGAGTCATTTAAGTCATTAGAAATATTGTGACGTTCTCTTCCCGATCATGCCATTTTAACAGATTTTTGGGAACTTTGAAGTTTTTCCCTTTCTTTGTATGTTAAAGCCATTTTGAGTGTCCTGAGTTGCCTCTGTGAGTTTTGAGTTGTTCTTAGTCTTCTCTAGATCCTTTTTAGATCACGTCTTCCCACTAATAGCTTTTTAGACCACCAAAATATTTCATCAATCAAATGGTAAGTGAGGGAAGAGTCCCCTCACTTTGTCCTTCACAATATAGTTTTCCTTGATTGGATGAGTGCTCTTTAAGCCTACTTGAAGATAATTAACATCACCCATGCATGAAGTCCTCACACTTCTATCGAGGATGATATATTCATGTAACTCATACAAGTAATCGGGTGCAAACTCATCAACTTAAGGTATTGAAACTTCATCATCCTGATCCATGATCACGGGAAGCTCAAAAAATTTCAAGTTCTCGACATTCACAATGGAGTAAATTTGCATATAATATGGAAGATATAAACAAAAAGAGTTAGTGACTCTTTCTCCAATATAGTAAAGGGTCGATAACAAATGGGCTTGATTTTTTTTCCTTCACCCTTCAACCTCTCCTTGCTAATGTGAATCCATACCCAGTCTTCAACCTAGATATGATGATCAACCATATGCTTGTAATGTCGAGCTTTATATTGTGATTGAATTTTCTCCAACTTTTCCCTAACTGCTTAGTGTATTTGTTGGATCCTTTGGATGAACCTGAGGGATTTTTCCTCTGTTTTTTATTCATTCACATCAACATATATCCCATACATAATGTCAAAAGGAATCTTGGGTAGGTACCCGAAACATGTCTCAAAAGTTGAACTATGAGTCGATGAATGTAAGGCTCAGTTATAGGCATGTTGTATGTAGGGTATCTATTCATCCCATAACTTGGGATGCTTGTTTCAATAGCCTCAAAGAAAAAGTACCACTGTTTTGTTTACCACATTTGTCTGTCCATTGGTCTATGGATGGAAAGCAGTGCTCATCTTCAATTTGGTGTCCATCATTCTCCACAAGCTAGTAAAAAAATCCCCAAGGAATCAAGTATATCGATCCAACACAATGGATGTAGGTAACCCAAAGTGAACACAAACATACTGAAAGAAGAGATTATTATACTTCTCAGTGGTAATCTGCTTTTTACATGGCATTAAGATACACATCTTTTTGAACCTATTCACTACAACCTACAAATAGTCATGACCCCCTTTGGTAATTGGTAAACCCCTTAAAAAATCGACGAAAATGATTTCCCATGGATGGGATGGAACATGCAGTGGTGATTATAGCCCCATTTTTTTGTTAGTGGGCTTACAAGTATAACATTTCACACACCCCTTTACATATTTAGTTAAATTCGGTGTCCATCATTCTCCACAAGCTAGTACAAAAATCCTCAATGAATCAAGTATCTCGATTCAAGACAATGGATATGGGTAACCCAAAGTGAACCCAAACATACTTAAAAAAGATATTAGTATTCTGCTCAGCAGTGATCTTCTTTTTACATGGAATCAAGATACACATCTTGCTAAACCTATCCACTACAATATACAAATAGTCATGACCCCCTTTGGTCATTTGCAAACCCCTTAAAAAATCCATCGAAATTCTTTCCCATTGTAACAGCCTCTTCGTTACGACAACAACTCTGATAACAGGTGCAATTTTTTTTTGTTTAAGGTGTGTGCACACATGTAAAAAGGAAACAGACACACTTGACTCTACGTTGCTACCTGACGACTAACAAGACGCAACCACGATGATCACAACAAGAAGACATAAGGCACACAACAAGTAACTGGAAGCATTAAGCGACCATAGACATAAGGCGCGCAACAAAAAACTGCAAGCATTAAACGACATACTGTGCTATGTACAACATGAACACAGATGGACGAATCCATAGTAGTAGATTTTACTATTTCTACACAGGAAAGCAGGGTGTTTAATCTTAGTTCTCTGCTCTGGAGAGAGAGAATGTCAGATAGGCTCCTGGCCGACTGCTCAGGCAGAAACTAGTAATCTCTGTCAGCAGGTCACAGTGGTGGGAACTCTGCCTTTAAAGAGCCCAAGACTACTGATACAACCTTGGAGGTGTGTCGCAAGAGTGCAAACTCTGTCTAGCTTCTGCATTTAGAGAGTTTAATTTCCATTAAAAACCTTTTCCTCATACACCCTTAACTAACGTAAAACATAAGGCATATATACTTTTATCATTCACCCTTAACTAGCATAAAACATATAAATAATCTGTGATATCATTACCATAAATGATGACCGCATTAACATGTACACTCCCACGAATATTAGCATTAGCATAAGACATTACACGACATTACATTAACACTACATTACCTCACATTAACATCCCATTACATCCCATACCGTACATTACTTTCCATTACATTCCAGTACACTACATTAACATTTCACGAACATTTCATTACTTTACAATCTATCCCATTACATCAGCTTCCATTTCTTTGTATTAACATTAATTAAAACATTAACTAAATTAAGTAGCTTGCTATTATTAAATACTAACTAAATAAGTAAATTGTTGTTAATGAAAAGTTGACTAAAATAAGATAGATTGTCTTTATGAATAGTGTAGATTGTTGTATTTAAAGAATAACAAAATTGTAGTATGTTGCATGAAATGTTAACTAAATAAGTAATTGCTTGATAAATTTAAAGCAGATTGTTGTTATTAATTACTTAACAAATAAAGTAGTTTTCTTATATCTAACCAAAATAAAATAATTTTTATTTCTATTGTGGCTAATATTAAATAGCCTCAACCTGTTAGAGTTAATCCACGTCTCCCTCTCCTGGCCATTTACATTTAAGGAAACATTAACTAAGAGGAAATAGAGGCTACTATTTAGTAATTAAAAATACATAACATAGTATTTAATAATGAGACAGTTACTAATAAAATCCTATCAGATACTACTTTACTAACAATACTAACTATGTCATAGCAGGAAAATTCATGGCGATGCATTCCAGCAAGTGGCTAACTTATCCCGAGGTTCCAAGGTGACAGTTGTCCATGACAATTAAGGTACCGGTTGGAAGGATGAAATCCATAAAGCTAAAGGGAGATTTGTTGTCTACCATATTGGCTATGACTTTCTAAATGAACAACCCAAGAAGATAAACGCAGGCAAGGAATAAAGCAAGGGTAAAACGTGGCTATAGGGGAGGAAAACGTTGACTTTCCAGAAGCAATGCCAAAATTTTTTTACTTAGAGATAGCAGCGTTGTACACAACAAAGAGGCTATCGATTTAGAAGAACAGACTGCCGAGGTAAAACACACAGAAAACGTCAACCTCCTCACTGAATAAAAAAAAAAACAAAAGGGCTGCGTGAGGATAGAAGGAAGCCTAGGGACGTAAGGATCTGAAAGCGATTGGATCTTGAGATGTCTCATCCCCATCCCGATCGAAGGGAGACAGAAAAATTTACAGTGTTTTTAATTTTCTCAAGAGAGATATGACATGAAGTTGTGGGAGGTTAAGAGACAAAGAGGAGTCCCCTCGAAATTTCTCAGTAAAAGCATCAGTACCAGGTTGGAAGTAAATCCACCCTCGACCTGAGGTGACCCCAGAAACTAGTTGGTAGTAGAGACAATACATGAGAAAAAAATAAAATAGAAGATTCGGTTTTCATGCCAATGCAGGAACGAATTTTCCCAACCAAATTTTCAATAACCAAACTCAACGATAAATCCATAAAGGAGTTTTCTTCTGTAACAAAATTACAAGAGAGAGTGTGTCATAAACCAGGGTTTCATCGTGACTTTGCACAATGGGTTTCGTTGTTCAGGAAATGGAGCGCTATGATAATACGTAGATTAATTCGGATTCCAAAGACAAATCCACCATAATCTAATTAGAAAAACAAAAATCCAGGAACTGCAATCGCAGAGTTTCTATAATTCATCCTTTACCTAAAACAGTTTTGCAGAAGTAAGTTCACGAAAACATCACCCGGTTTGCAGAGAAAAATGTGTTACAACTATTCATAGTGACATTCGCAGAGCAACTGTTTTTTTTTTTTCTAGTTATTAATAAGCCAAATGCCGAAAAAGTATTTTGTCACAACCATTACACAGTACCATCGTAGAGAGAAAATTTTTAGAGTGATTTAGATATAAACGACATAAATCAAATTGGGTATACATTGTTGCAATAATATTCTCGCTATCTCCCATTCACCTTTGATGAAATTCTAGTAGATAAATTCACATTTGATGCAAGTATGTGGCTATTATTATTCATCAAGCTTAATACAAGCAGAGAAAAACCCTTTTTATGTCTATTCATCATGACCGGTTACAATAAATTTCAGATCTTAGCATAAGATTTAATGCATTCTACTCTACGAATGCAAAAGCATACTGTTGCCTCACCACCTGCCTCGAATGACGTCCGCACATTCCTTGCCGCTCCCGCTCGCCGACCGTCGAGACCTCACCGGTACCTCCCAACCAATCGCTAGGGGTACTCTGCTTCCCCCTTAGCCCCCCAAGCCGCAAAGGGGCCACACGCTATCTAGATGGTACGTCTAGCTTCCCATCTCACCTCGCAAAGCCGAGCTACCACTCCTATCTGAGCTGGAAAATCCCAACTCTCCACAAGTAATCAGTCAAGTCACAATTTCAGCACTGTAACATTACGCTAATAGCCGATCCCCTTCTTCCTCATCTTCCCTTTCTTTTATAGAGTTTTTTGAACCCCAAACTTTCCCTAAATCACAATTAATTTAAGTTTTAATAAAAACAATTCTAATTATTCTCCATCGCACAAGTGTCGTCCATCCCCCTCTTTTCCCCATTAATTATTTTCTTTAAATTTGTTAATTGCCTCAATTCCCTCACCCACCTAGAATTGCTCCTAAATTTACTCCTAGGTGTTCCTAGATCCCCTTACATGTTTTAAATACTTTCCCTAAAAAAATGATGTTGCTAAATTAGCTCAAATTAGAAGGTTCTTAATTGTAGATTCTTTACTATGTTGACCTCACTTTTTACCATAAGTTCCCCACTTTCCTTTATTATGTTTCCTCCATTACTTATTTTCCTAATTCCTACTATTCCCTTCTTTCCTCTTTTCATTAGAGGCAAAATGGCAGTTGCACTATGTACTCTTTTCCCTTTATTATTAATTTAAAATCTTTGTATACCCCCACAAGTTAAATAATTGATTTCCTCTTTACAATTTAAAACCACGGATTTTAATAAAATTATACCTCTCTTCATTTTACCCACCAAATTTAAGAAGACTAAAATTATTACATAAGTGGGTTTTAGTTTATATCTTTAATTTTTAATTTTTTTTTAGGGTCTTTTTCTTAAGGTTAAATAAAATTTTACCCTAGAGAAGTTTTAGACTTAGGTTTGTTGGAAATTTTTAACAGGTAGCATATGCTTGTCATTGATGGCAAGTACAGCAATGAATATGGCATGGGTGCAGGAAGAATGTACAAAGTATTGTTGGCATGTTTTACAGACAGCATAGACTTGTCATTGCTGGCAAGTACAGTAGTGATGATGGCTTAAGTACAACAGTGAAGATGGAAGGTTCAGAGAGGTGAATGATCGAAAGCAGACGTCGGAATCCTTTAAGGATTCGAGGAGAATAAGCTCAGGAGGAATAGCATTCTTATATGCACAGGAAGCTCAGGAAAGAGACCGAGAGCCATCAGATCTCACTCGGAAATCCCAACAGCTGTTGGATCGGGAGAAGCTGCGCAGATGTTAAGCGCAGGAGTTTGCGTGTAGAAGAAGTGATCTGAGCCATCAAATTGGAAGCAGATATCTGTCAGCCACAGGATCTGCAAAAAGTGCACGGAGGTTAAGCCCTAGTGTGCAGAGGAGAAATCCCGGACAAGTCATCGGGATATTGGAGAGAGAATCCTAGCCGTCATATCAAACAGAAGCTGCACAAGGTTTTTCATCGGGAAAAGCCAAGGTGAAATCCTGACGGGATCTGGATCATCCATTCGTATGGACGCGTGGCATCCAGGAGTCTTCATCAGAGATTCGGGGATCGGGACTTTGAAATGTCAAATTCACTCGACAATGAAAACCATGAAATCGCGATATGCGATTTCGCGATTTGATCGCAGCCGTTAAATCAAGAAGAGATCAGGACCATCCACTTGTAGACAGGAGGCTTCATCGGAGTTTTGGGGATCGGGGTTTCAATATGCAAAGAATACAATGCCTCGAAAATCCTGATTTCGCGATATGCAAAATCCCAACTGAATCTGCACTGTCAGATCAACATGAGATCTAGACCGTTGATCCAACTCATGTCGGTAGACCACGTCACCCAGGGACACGTGGCACAACCAGAGAATGACAGGTGTCAGGAAGATCTAGCACTTTAGGCTCATGCAATTCACGAATCAGAGTGACACGTGGCAGGATCTAACACGTGTGATGTCAGCAGAGGCATCGATGATCGGAACTTTGAGATGTCAAGAACACACTGCAACAGAAACTCCAAAATCGCGATATGCGATTTTGCGATGTAATCTGAGCCATCGAGCTAGAAGTGATCTAGAATGTTGAATCTCTGCATGGAGTATCAGGGATCGAGAATCGACACTTTGCAATGTCAAAATCTCTTGACAATGAGAAACCCGAAATCGTGATGTGTGATTTCGCGATTCAATCATAACCGTTGAATCCAAAATGCATCTGGACCATTGATTCTCCTCATCGGAGTTTCGGGGATCTGAATTTTATAATTCAAAAAACAGTGAACATGAAGAATGCCGAAATCCCGATAGAGAGGTATGGTTGCGGTCACGGGTAACGGTCACATGGACCAGGGCTTAGCCAGGAGGGATGAAGCACATCGCGAATCGAGAAATCGCGACTCCCGTGGACATAAACATTTTGACATCGCAAATGCCGAAATCACGATGAGTGAAATCCCAATTTGATCTGAACCGTTGGATCAAGTATTGATCGGAGGGTTGTTGTTCTTCCCCACACATTAACGCTTCAGTTATGAATCAGTTAAGAGAAACAAACTGATGATGAAAAATAAGTTAGCGTTTCAGTGGAAAAGACAGGTGTTCTTGTTGTTGGCTGAGAAAAGGCGAAGTGAAACTGTCGGTGAGGAGTGTGTAAAAGAAAATGAGGCAGATTGTGCATTGGGGCTATTCTGGGAGAAAAAGAGCTTGTAATTGAAACAGAAAGGATAAGCTCGACTGTTACAAAGAATACGAAGAGTCTCAACTCCCAGAGAGGCTGAGGAATCTCAGTATAACACCCAGTAATGCTGAACGCGTGGAAGACATGCCAGAGAAGCTGAAGAGTTACTATGAGTATCGGGCAGAGCACTCGAGAGGTGGAGGATATGGGCACGGTGTGAGAATACAGAGGAAAAATACACATTGCATGCAAAAGGTGCACAAAAACTATAAGTACACAGTGCAGAGAAGAGATAAGGTTGTTGTTGCCACTGTTGTTGGAGTTGTTGTGGTCGCTGTGTATAAAGATTGAAGTGTGAGAAAGGAGGTAGAGCACAGGAGTAGAAATATACAGCAGAGGAAGATTGTATGAAAGGGACATGGTGCAAAGAGTATAAATGGAGAAGAACAGAAAGTGCAAGGAGGGTGCAAAAGACACGGATGCAGACAGGGTAGAGTAGTGCGACAGAACATCGACAAGACTGGTAAGCCATTGGATAACTTTATTGCGTTGTAATAAGTTTAAGTTTCAAAGATTAATATGTGAGGGTGGTTGGGAGGTACTCGGGAGGACTGTTGTCCTCATAGGTTCAAGTGGGTGCTTGAACACAGGGAGTTGTAGCTTCCATCTGGTTGCAGCCAGAGAAAACAGGGTGGCAGGGTGGTGCAAGGGAGAAC
>JZKD02S2006873.1:0-12872 GCA_000966675.3 Picea glauca | reverse complement strand
CATGTAATCATGAAAATGGTTTATGTAAGGGTGTGGGAAAGTGAAATATGGTTAAAAGTGAACTGAAAGTGAAGTGAAAATGTTGGTAAAAAGATGACACTTTGGCGACTCAACACAAGCCATGGTGGGAGTACTAGTAGGATGTGGCAGGGCTGTTGTCCACCCCTCTCCCTCAACCTCTCTAGAAATCGTGTGTGACCGCTTTACTCTGTATGTGAGTCTGGTCGGCAAGCTATCATCAGCTTACATCCTCAACAATCATGTCAAAACATGTCAACATCATATCATCTCAATGAAATATCACAGTAAATAAATCAACCCAAATAGCACACTCCCTGACTCAATCCGGAGTCCAAGGGGTTCCACTGATGCCTCTGCATCCTCAAGTTCCAAAACCCTGCACACTCAATAAAACTATGTCAATAGCACCTGTCTACGTCAAAGAATTAAAACATCATGTCATCTATTATAACGCATCATAATCAAGGATAAATGTTTTAATATCATAGAGTCCAGATCACTTGCAAGCAGGTGTCTTCAAAGAATAAGTTTTCTCAGTGAGCCAGAGCGGGATGTTACACCCATGGATGGGATGGAACATGAAGTGGTGATTATAGCCCCATTTTTCTATTAGTGCGCTTACACGTAGAACATTTCATACACCCCTTTACATATTTAGTTACAATTGCTTTCATTTGAGGCTAGTAACAAAACCTCGACAAATGAGCCATATTTTTTCCTACCCAAAAATTCCCAGACACAATAGAAGTGTGAGCTTCTCGTATTACATGGACTCATTCACTTGTAGGAATACATAGATTTCCAATATTATAGAGTAATTTCCCTGCAGACAATAGTTCTCTATGTTGTTTCTTCTACCCTTCTTGTACTTGATTACCAAATGAAATTGTTGTAGAAAACCCATCCATCTATAGTGTCGATATTGTGGAATTTCTGTCTGTTCTTTGAGATACTGTAAGGGATGATGGTCTATATGTATGAATGTTTCCTTCCCTAAGAATTAGTGCTTCCATTTCTTTACACTTTGAACTAATGAATACAACTCTTTATCATATGTAGGATAGTTAACAACAACATGGTTAAAATTTTCAGAGTGGTAACAGATAGGCTTACGATATTTCATGAATACTACACCCATGGCATATCCGTTGGCATGAGTCTTGATCTCAAAATGATCTTGAATATTTGGCAATGCTAATACTAGTGCGGTACTGATCATCTCCTTCAAAGTGTCAAAATATTTTTGTTTCTTTCCTTCCCATTGAAAATTTCTCTTCACACCAGTTAGGGCATGCAAAGGAGTTGTTATAAAGGAGAAGTTGGGAATGAATCTCGTCCAATACTGAATTGCACCTAAGAGTCTTCAGACTTCAGTTACACTTTTTGGCTCGGGCAAATTTACAATTACATTGATTTTGGAAGGATCAATTTTCAATTGTACTCCTCCTACAATATGACCTAAGTATACAAGTGCAGTCTTGCCAAATTCATGTTTAGACAATTTCACATACAACTTTTCCCTATGCAAAGAATCCAATACTTGCTTTACATGCCTTACACGTTCATCCCAAGTCCCCCTAAAATAATAATGTCGTCTAAATATAAAATCACAAAGTCATCTAGTAAAGGTATGAATACCTCATTCATCACATGCATGAAATTTGCTAGAGCATTACAAAGCCCAAACGACATAACTAACCACTCAAACAATCTTTGTTTGGTTTTAAAGGCAGGCTTCCATGCATCCTATTTTGTGACCCTGATTTGATGATATCCACTGCGCAAATCCAACTTAGTGAAACAAACAACATTCTTCAATTGGTCAAGTAGATAATCTATATGAGGAAGAGGGTATCGATTTTTTACTCTGATTTTGTTTAAGGCCCGGTAATAGACACACATTCTCCATGTGTCATCTTTCTTTGGCACCATCACGATCAAAGAACCACAAGGATATGAACTCGGCCCGATGAACCCTTGATCCAATAAGCCCTATGCATGCTTCTTGATCTCTTTCATATCCATAATGGACATCCTATAAATGCCCACATTAGGAAGAGGGTAATCCTACTGAAGATGTATCTCATGCTGGATTTCTCTCTTAGGCAGTAATCCATCTGGCTCCTGAAAAATATAATCATACTTAGAAATAATATCAATTAATTCATTTTTATGATATGGATCACATCCTTGGAATGTGTTAGATGTCTCGACATATTTCTCTCTGATGACCATGACTACATATCTCTTATTAATGTTTGTGACTCATTTCATTTTTCCTACACTAACAAGTGTTGTATTTACCCACATGTTGTGAGTTCTAACAATATATTCCACTCCCCCTTTAGTAAGGTTTTTTTTTTTCTAATGACGAAAGAATACTTATTTTCTATTGTAAAAATAAGGACTCCTCAACACTATGCCACATATATCAAGTGGTACAACATCCAAATCCACTTCATCAATCAACTTTGAAGCAATAGAAAATCTGACCCTACATTGTTTGGTGACATTAAGTTTTTCTTTATGACATACCCAAACAAGAGGATAAGGCTTCAAATGTGTTTTTGTTTCAAGATGAATCTTCTTGACAAGCGCTTAAGATATTAATTTTACTTGGGAAACCTGATCAAATAATGTATCAATCTTAGTATGTTTATATACAACTCATATATGAAATAACTCATTCCTCTTTCGTTCATCAACATGAGATTCATGATTGGAACTTGAACTAGCGTAAAGAGAATCTTTACCTTGTACTCCAACCGTTGTGATCTTTCCTTCATCTCCTGAATCAGAACCAAGATCTTATTGCACTGTAGCAATGGTTTTTGTCTTTCCCTTTCCACTGAACTATTTTGGTCTCCTCTCTGGATGCAGTTTCCAATAGTGTTCATCATCGTGACCACTTTTCTTGTAATGAGTGCAAGATGGATTTCCTCCTTCTCTTGTCATTGAGGCAGTCTTCTTGTCATTATTTTTAAACATCTTGGAATATTTATGTGGGAGGTTGGAAGGTTTCTTCGTGGGATATTCTTGAGCCTATTTCCCCCTGTTCTCAAGGTGAGTGGATTGCACACAAACTTTTTCAAGACTAGTGGGGTTAAACAAGAGAAAAGTATGACGAATACAGTTATGACGTGTGCCAATATACTTCATTAAAGTTTCATAAGAATCCAAAGGAATGTTCAAGGAAAGAGATTTCTTCATAAATTATTCTGTGAAACTTTGTATAGTTTAACCATTACTTTGTCTTAAAGTTTTGCATTCCATCATTGCTTTATGTAAATACCCTAATGGATAGATCTTCTTTCTTATCTCTGATTTAAATTCCTACCATGAGGAAAGAATATTACCACATTTACTCCTTCCCTGAAGCTTTCTCTACCACCATATGAGAGCGGTGCCTTCCAACCGAAGCAAATCTAGTTGCACTTTAACTTCCTCTTCATCAATATGTTGAACACAAACAATATACTTCACCCTATTGGATCCAATTATCTAGATTTTCAGGATTATCATCTCCATTAAATATAGGTAAAGAAAATTTTACATAAATCTTTAATAATGGTTTCTTAAAAGAGGCTTTATGGCTAGAATGATGAGAATAATGAGAATGCTCATAGGAAGAAGAACTAGAACTTGAGGGTGAAGATGGAGGCTTAGGAGGATCTCCTCCAATACCTTGGTTTACTGAAGCATCATCATCTACATGTGCTTCATTTTTATTCTCTTTCTTCTTCATCCTCTTCTCACAATCTCCATACATTCGTTCAACCATTTCTGACATGTGATAAAATACCATGTGAAAGTTTTTCTCTTGTTCATCACGTTTGTCCTCTTCTGCCATTTTTCTCCTTCGGGATGCATGAACAACTTTGGGATCGAAATTATTAATATTTCCTTCACCCTACTTATGCTTGACCCTAGTAATCATTCATGTTGACCTTTGACCAAGTTTTGCGGAATACTTGGTAATATTTAACCGTTTTTGGACATCGACACCATGTCAAAGATGGAGCACCAGGTGAAGCAGAGATCATGGGATATCATCCCACTTTTGGGGCCCTTTTAGGGTTTTAGGTTAATGTGATGGGAAAGGGATGTTGGCCCATGAGTTTACCCATGTTTTAGGCCTATGTTGAAAAGTATAAATAAGTATCTAGGCAATGTAAGAAGGGTCGATGGTTTAGTGCTAGTAATTAGATGTGTGTGATCGAATGTCAATGCTCTGTGCATGATTGTAAGAGGCTTGGAGAGTTGAGGGCAAGTGTTGTAAGTGTTAAGTGCATGGATTGTAAGAAGGCTTTGTGCTATATATACTTGGGGAAGGACGATCTGGCGAGATGTGCGCAGATATCCTGTCCTATGCAGAGTACAAGTTGAGCTTTGTGCTACAATTAGATTGACCAAAGATAATAAAGAAGAAGAATAATTTGTGGACGTAGCCCCAGGGTGGGGGTGAACCATGTAAACCTGTGTGTCATGCTTTCTGTTGTTGATTCCTTGTGTTTTCATTATCTTGCTAATGTTATGCCATGATTAGATGGATTTTCTTTTTCTTTGTGATTCACCAGATGTATATGAATAGTATATCCAATGTGTATGAGGATGCTTAGTGTTGATCTACATGATCTGATATGTTTTGTTGTTGTTAAGCACTGAAATATCTTATATCTGAGAAAGTACTGTGACATTTTGTCTTATATATGAATTACAATAAGGGTGAATAGTGATGAATGAATGGTGCTAAGTGCTCTATAAAGGATATAATCACAGATTTGTGTCCCAGCTAAGGTTGCAGACACCTGAGTCTTTCAACCACCCCTACCTATACCTTGGGTGAGACTTCATATGCCTCATAGGTGTCGCTGAAAGGGATGGTAGTTAGGGATTTATTGGTGCACTCCTGAGCGTTGAACCCTGGGTCTTCCCCTGTGCCAACAAATGGTTCTGTTGCCAGGACATGAAACTGTGATTACTGGGAACTAAGGAAGAAGAAAATTTCTGTAAAAGAAAGTTTTGTGTGTAGATTTGTTGCCCTAGTGCACATATTTTTCCTCGACCTGTGAATCTTTATGCCAAGAATAAGGTCAGATCTAAAGAAAGGAAGATTAGATTCGAAGAAAATAAGCGATATCTGAACACTTTGTGCTCTAAGAAAAGTAAAAGTGGGAATTTCTGAAAGAAAGAAGTCAGATCTGCAGAAAAGAGGTGAGATCTGTAAGCTCTGTGCTCTAATAAAGGTAATAATAGTCAAAAGTTTTTAGACCTGAAAGCTTTGTGCTCTTTAGAAGTAAGATAAGCGAAACTTTTGTTTCTAAAGCATGGATCTAGGTATGCTTGATAGATTTTTTCCTAGCTTCAAAACTAGGGCATTAATAGATGAAAGAAAGTTTGATATGAATAGATTCGATAAGTATAATGATAGATATGTTATACCTATGCATAGAAAGAATTTTTGGACTAACAAATGGATGCAGGATCCTAGAAAGAAATTTTTGCAAACTAGCCATTATGACCCTAGCGCACAGTACAAAAGAAGTTGGGGAACATTTAAATGAAAGAGAGGGTTAACCCTCTGTTATAGTTGCAGAAGACTGCGACATCTTCCTAAGGAATGCCCTAGTGGGAGACCTAGTTGTCTCTATTTCAAATCTTTGGCCCACGACGTGTTGGATTTTTCTAGAATGATTTCTAAGCTTGAAAGAATGAATCTGAATGAAGAAAACCCTAAGGCAGATCCACAAATAGTAGAAACTCAAAAGGAATTAGAAAAGATATTTCTACAGATGAAATACACCTTGAATGATCACTGACATGTTAGGCTATCAGAGATCTTCAAAGAAAAGGAGCAAGTCGAAGAAAGAATAGGGGACTTTGACATTGACTGTATTCTTGATGAAGAAACACAAGTAAACATTATGCCAGAAAGAACTTGGGAAGCTATAGGAAAGCCTGCCATGATCCCTTCCCTAGGAGGGACAAGTTTATTTAGAGGAAATCTAGTAAACCTATGTGGAAGGCTCGCCCAGATACCTATGACTACCAATGGAACTTCAACAGAGGAAGACTTTGAGATTATTAAATTTGTTGAAGACAACGCCTCGTTTACCATGCTCATAGGAAAACCTTGGATTGATAGAGAACAAGCCATACGAAAACAGGAAGAAGAAGTTTTGGAACAGAAGAAGAAAGAGTTAAAAGACTTTATGACCAGAAGGATCACACACTTGGTTAAATAATTGAAGAGAAGATCGTAGATATTTAATACTAGAAACTCTGATGTCGAGGCTAAGATAACACTAGAGGATCCGTAGAAGATTGAGTTACCTATTTTTGATACAAAAGAAGTATTATCCAGGAACCCTAGGAAAGACTTTCAATAGCACGAAGTAACTAAGACAACAGAAGATAAGCATTAGAATGGTAAAAGAATTACTGAGACAAAGATGACTGGGAAGAAGGCTAGAAATTTAAGAAAGAAAAGGGCTAATATTGTAAGGTTACAAAGGGATTTAGAGGATACGTCACAGATAGAAAAATTGTAGAATTGGAACTTCGCTGAGATATCAGAACAACGACATAGATTAATTCGCCATGACGAAGAAATATAGCCGTTGTAGCCGATATATCCATTCGCCTTCCACTCTAAACGGGAAGAACATAAATAAAGGGACATCATCCAACCATTGAAAAGTGCCATAACGGGTTGAACAAGAGTTAATGAAGGATCATAACCATTTCCAACAAACCGTTACTAAGTTTCCCTAGTTAGTCCATCACGCCACGCACCGAGGGTTGCTGAGAAAATAGTTGAAGACATTTTAATTGACTTAATGACTGAGAGAGTCATGTCGGAGTGAGGAATGTCTACAGGTGTATAGGCATTGTCCTCAGTAGAATTTCCATCTTCCCCCTCCACTGCTCGAGCAGGACCATCCTGATTGCCTTTGGAAATACGATCTTAACTTGGAAGCGACTTCATCACTCTGAAGATGATCCCAAGTATCTTGCCTAAGTATATCCCACCACTAAGAAGCACAGTGAATCGAGACACTATACCCAGAGACTTTGACTATGTTGTGGTCACTGCGTACCTCCTGAAAGAGGTGCACACCATTTGTACTGATTAGGATGAGCTCACTGTACTGAAATTTGGTGATTTTAACCTTGGATATCACAAGGTTTACAGTATGCTAGCCTCACACAAGTACTTATCTATCACAAAAGGGAGGAACCCAAATAGTGTTCCTCAATAATGGATCGATAACCTTGCGCAGTCAACCCTCCTCAATGTAATGAAGATTCCTCATTTCGGGAGGCATCAGGAAGTGAATGCATGCATCATATTGTTGTCATCCAGCTACCATGGAGGATACTTATGGTTGGACTATCACATCACTCTGGATCTGATTCTGATCAATCGAATCACAGGGCTAAGCATGTAGGGCGTTGACCCGCACTATTTTTACCCTAGAAATACCACAGATTGCACTCTCGTCCAATGAATAAAAGATACATATGGAGATCTAGAGAAGGGAACGTAAGGTTACAAGGTAGCCTCCATTTAGAATGCAGCAGTGCACCTCAGTTTCCAACTAATAATAGGGAAGTTAGTCCGCAAAAATAGACCCACACAGGTGACTGGATTTGTAGTTGACCTCACAGGGAAGTGTGGGGAGGGACTACAAATCAATTGGGCAAAGTACCTTGTAAATCAGTTGGAGCTTGACTGTAGACAAGAGAAAGACAAAGGGTATGAGTTCCACTTTAGTTGGTTGTTCATACTCATTTCTTTCATTGATTAGGAGCTACTAGAAGGTGCCACTTTTCTGAATATTGAACCCTTCGAACCACTCGGCATGAATTTTTGTACGTTGTGGTACTCCAATGACATGAACAAGCAGTGCCATTCCAATGTTGTCTTCCACACTTATTACAATCAATTGAAGAATGCAATCCAGGCTACACCGTGCCTCACACCAAACACACTTCATAGGTTTACACCTTTGATCAAATTCAGTGCAGACCGCCACTTCACCTATATCACAGCACACGTTGATGAGAACAAACAAAAACTCCATCTGTACTAGAAGTTGACAGAAGAAGACTTGGAGCAGATTACCAAGGAATGGTTGGCGGACCTCCTTGTTCCAACGAACCCCACAGAGATGTCCAATGTGGATAGCCCTAAAGCTATGTTGGATACACCTGGACCACACAATACTAATAAGGATGTGGAAATTCAGGATATCCATAGTACATCCACGAAGACTACTTTGATCTCACCTGTGCAGGGAGGTTATGGTGAAGAACTAGGTGGCACAAAGGTTGAGAAAAACAAAGGCGAGGTTACTCAACATAGAGAGGAGGAGGATCCCTCTAATAAAAGGAAGGTCACTCCACCAAATCCCTCATCCAAAAATAAAGCTAAGGCCACCCAGACTACGTTCAAGACTAGCCTTACACAGGACGACTTCAACTTCTTGATTGCTGCGCTAAATGATGCTTCACTAGAGATTGAAAAAAAGAAAGAACTGAAGCAAGAGGAGGTATTCAACTGAATCAAGGGTGAATTTCAAGAAGTGTAGCAGGCACTCCAGTCCAGTAGAGCATTTTCTATGATGCCCTTGACAATTGAAACAACAAGAACAACTGATGAGCCTACCCAATTACACCAGATTGTCGAGAAAGTCGAAGATCGCCTTCGACGATATCAAGAAGACATAACGCAAGCCACCCAAGATTTCTCACAAGTACAAAGCACACATAGAGTACACCAAAGGAAGGAAAAATAGGAAAATATTTCCCTGGAAGTGAAGTGGGAGGAATAAAAAGAACCGTTATAGCAGAGCAAGGACCATTTGCTAGCAGAGCAACTTGAAGTACAAGAAAGAGTTCATAGAGAACTTTGTTTTGTGACGGTCATTGAAGTGAAAATGGAAGAACATGTCCCACAGCAAGTGGAAAAACTTCAATAAGTAATCCCACAACTTTAGCAGTGCATCACATATCTGGAACTTCGTATCATTCCCGAGACTCCCTAAGAAGTAATAGATCTAAGGGAGGAAAATACCCATAGCGCAGTTGACAGGTTAAAACCCTTGTTTTTGGAATGTAAGCAGTTGAGTACTAAAAGCGCCTATACTTATGAGAACCTCACAGAGAACCCATAATTGCAGACATTAGAGGCATGACTCCAAGAAGAAAAGCAGTATGCGGATACGCTATAGGCGCAATTGAAGGCCTTGACCCCAGTTGAAAGAATGAAGCGATTTCTAGAAAAACGCACCGCCCAACAAAAGGTACACATGTTGCAAAGTAAAGTGATGGAAGTCTCTCAATGAATTCAACCACTCTAAGAGAAAGCATGAAAATTGTTCACTGAAGTTGAGAGCCAGGCAATCGAGCTTGAACAGATTATCATCACTACAGAACAGTGCATGGAAGGACCAGTAAATGACGTGGTGATCCAAGAGTTCACTGAGAAAGAGGCTATCGCACTGCAATAGGTCGAATTACCTCAGGGCCAATATCAATACATTTGAAGCGGAGTTCATTAGACCAGAGTGAATCAGGATGAGTCACAAGTGAGTGTTGGGGGCCTATTGGCCCTTGACCAAGTTTTGCGGAACACTTGGTCATATTTGACCGTTTTTGGACATCAACACCCTGTCAAAGATAGAGTGCCAGGCAAAGAAGAGATCACAGGATCTCAGCCTACTTTTGGGGCCCTTTTAGGTTTTGGGGTTAATGTAATGGGAAAGGGATGTCGGCCCATGGGCTTACCCATGTTTTAGGCCTATGTTGTAAAGTATAAATAAGCAGCTAGGAAATGTAAGAAGGTTCAATGGCTTAGTGCTAGTAATTAGATCCGTGTGATCGAATTTCAATGCTCTATACATGATTGTAAAAGGCTTGCAGAGCTGAGGGTAAGTGTTGTAAGTGTTGAGTGCAATGATTATAAGAAGGCTCTGTGCTATATCTACTCGGGGAAGGAGGATATGGCGATGTGCGCGCATATATCCTGTTCTATGCAGAGTACAAGATGAGCTCTATGCTATAATTAGATTGAAAAAATATAATAAAGAAGAAGAAGACTTTGTGGACGTAGCCCCAGGGTGGGGGTGAACCACATAAACCTGTGTGTCATGCTTTTTGTTGTTTCTTCCTTGGGTTTTCATTATCTTGCTAAATTCTATGCCATGATTAGATAGATTTGATTATGCTTTTCGATTCACTAGATGTATATGAATAGTATATCTGATGTGTATGAGGATGCTTAGTGCTGATCTATAGGATCTAATATGTTTTTCTATTGTTAAGCACTAAAATATCTTATATCTAAGCAAGTACTGCGACGTTCTGTTTTATCTGCAAAGTACAATAAGGGTGAATATTGATGCATAAACGGTACTAAGTGCTATGTAAAGGATATAATCACAGATATGTGTCCCAACTAGGGTTGTAGACACCTTAGTCTTGCAACCACCCCTACCTCTACGTTAGGTGAGACTTCATATGCTTTGTAGGTGTTTGCGAAAGGGTCGATAGTTAGGGATTTGTTAGTGCACTCTTGAGTGTTGAACCCTGGGTCTGACCTTGTGCCAACAATTCATACTCAACAATTCAAGTCAAAATTGACTGCTCTGATACCATCATGATCCAGGATATTTTCGTCTGGTGACTGATTAAAGAATTGTATTAAATGAACATAAACTAAAGTATACCATAGAGAAGAAAAATCTCAAAAGGAAAGATACATAAGCATGAAATACGAATGCAAAATCTTGATAACCGAGTTTGTCCCTGGTGGAATATGTCTTCGGGGCCTTTTCTCAAATGTGTAGGCCTTTTTATTAACTCAATAAAAGAATTGGGAAAAATAAATAAGTATATTTCATTCTGGAGTTAATCTAAAAAATATTTTCTCAGATAAGAAAAAAAACATCACCATTGTGTTTTTGGCATCGAATTAGCTAAAAATGACTATATCCATGCCTCGATCCAAGTCTTACACTTTTGGACCCAAGAAAATTCTCGCCTCAGTTTTCGTGCCCTCACCTGAAACTAATGATTGGACTATGTCTTGAAATCTGTTAGTGGATAACCAAAAGTCCCTTTTTATAACCAAAAGTCGGATGGTTATGCAATAAAGGGTTAGTTGGCACATTGGTTAGTGGATACTATATGAAGGCATTAGCTAAGCGGAGGTTCCGAGGTCGAACCCGTAGAATCCCGTATATTTTGGGGTATAGTTTGGCAGTTGGCCTTTTAATTGGCCGAGATGCTATATTTGGTGGACCGGTGGAATATGTCGCCAATCTAGCTAAATAGTCTCAAGATTTGGCGGTATTTATATTTTGTTTTAATTTTCGGTTGTTAGATGTCATTGGGAATTTTCCCACTGCCACGTGGAAACCTGTGACCGGGCCATGTGGCAGCCAAACATTGGCCCACATCACCTCGTTGTACAGTCAATATGCCATGTCACCCTGCCACATGTAATATAGATGCCACATCATCCTTCCATGTAGTGTACAGATGCCATGTGTCCTATATAGACTACCACATGGAAACATTTCATTGGTCCACATGTCGGCTTGAAAAGTCAAAAAATGAGTGACATGTGGAAGCCTTTGGTGCTTCCATGTCATCATGTTGACATCAATATGACATGTTTTGTTTTCTGCGCTTTCCACATGTGTTTTACAGATGATGATGTCATCCATACTGGTGCTGACGTCAATAGTACAGATGATGACTCATCCCTGTTGACTAGGCTAGGTTTACCAAAACTTTGACGCTGGATATATTTTGATACATAACTCTGTTTGATGAGTCGTTTATGCCATTAGAAATCATGTGATGTGATCTTTGCGATCATGCCATTTTCACTAAGTTTTGGAAATTTTGAATTTTTTCCCTTGCTCTATCTGTTGAAGTCATTTTAATCATCCTGAGTTTCCTCTACGAGTTTTGAGTTGTTCTTATCATTCTCTAGATCCTTTTTGGATAAAATCTAGTTCGAAAATCCTTAGATGCCAATTAATTCTTAAATACACATAAACATCCAACTAAATTCAAGAAATTGAAGATCGCTTGACTATTTGAAAAATATCATATGAATATCTTACTTATCCATAAACCCATAAAATGATGAATAACTTGAAATGTAAACGAGATGAGACAATCAAAAATAAAATAACTCAAATACATGTATAATTGACATACATCACTGCGTCTTCAAAGTATATTTAAATAATATGATTGTTCTTCATCATCTAAAAATTAAAAATTACATTACAATATAGGATTACAAAAACACAGTTTTTAAGAGACTGAAAATCCATTGTTAAAATGAAGAAATAGAGTACACCATTAAATTCTTGGAAAATTTTTATGCAAAATTGATACAAAATACTTGAAATTCCTTCAAGGTACCCCTCGTCATGCTTTACAGTGTTAGAATGACTGCCTTGTAACTTCGGCATGCATTACAAGGAAACATTATGCATGGAATTGTGTGTACATTGTGTTGGATTGCAAACCATTAAATAGGGCACACCCCTAACTTTCTTCCCAAAATTTATGGCATACAATAAGTTTTATTTGATTGGTTCTATAAAAAAATCCCCAAATTAGTGGATTTCTTCAATTATAATTATATTGTAGTTGTAACCAACTAATATTGGTGGATAGTTGGATATCAGATCTTGTTTATGCCTTTGTAAAGTTAGCAGGTCGGGGGTTCCATTTCCATCAATATTCATATACATCATAGCTTTTGTTATTTGTTATAACATATATACCTATATGTTATATATATATATATATATATATATATA
>JZKD02S2006862.1:46999-59019 GCA_000966675.3 Picea glauca | reverse complement strand
CTTTATATGGACTCTACTAGATGACTTTGAAGTTTTGACTAGTTATACTTGGCGTTTTGGTCTTCATTATGTGGACTTCAATGACAACTTGAAGCGGTATCCCAAGCTATCTGCTCATTGGTACAAGACTTTTCTACAGAGGTGGGAAAGCAAGGGATCAAGACATGAAGCACAAATTCTATTCAATACCTACAGTTACATGAACGTCTCATGAAACTAAGATTTGAAAACCCATTGTATGAGAAAACAATGGCATTATGTTTTTAGCATGATTTTGTTAAAAAATAAATACTGATATTTATGTTTTATGTACCCCTACAAAATGCTTTTATAACACTTAATATATGATATTTATACCTTTCATAACACTTAATCTATGATATGTATACCTTGCAGAAATACATTTTTTTTATTAAATCACTGGATTGCAGTTCACTCATTGAAGTTACCTGAACTTTTGAGGACTCCCCAGTGACCAAATTGTCCTTTTGGACCTTACAATTTGTTTAATATTGCCTTTACATACACTACAATTTTATTTTGAAGAATATAGTACAGAAAAGGAACTTCACATTGTTGTACTTCCCCTTGCAACCTAGGTTACAAGGGAAAGCATTTCTGAGTGTCTTCCAATATCATGGGTACCGTATATTTCTTAAAGAGAAAGGACCTAGGTTGTCTAAAAACTGATGTTCATCTATTTACAAAAATTCGTTGATTGGTAGGTTGTCTAAAAACTGATGTTCATTTATTTGCAAAGATTCTTTTCAGATTCTTCAAAAGTTCCCTGCAATTTATAGAGAAGAGATAGGACATATCAGTAAGATCAAGCACAAATCAAAGTCTTTGCTTAATATTCGCACTACATCCTGATTGGATGCACAAGCTATGAATGGAACTTGGTTCTCTGGTAAAGTCGGGGTGTTTAATAACCCCCCACGAAGGATCAAATCCCCTCAAAGATGCTTTTCACCCCTTGTGGGTTGTCTCCCCTGTATAAATGAGTTGTTTCAAATTGTTGGAGCTAAACCATGCCTTGCATAAATGATTTGATGGACAAGATACATGGTTCCAAGTTATTTGAAAAAACTGACCTTTTTCAAGATATTAATTAACAAATACCTATATGGATCCACAAAGGTTCAGGATATTACCATACCTATATGACTCTAAACTAAGAGAAGACTACATTTAGGACTCCCCAGGGCCACTTCCAATTTCAAGTGGATGTCATTTTTCCCCTGCAATTCTCTTGCTACATACCAAGCCTTAATGAACAAGGATTTTGGTAAGTATCTTTGTATTTTTGTCCTTGTTTTTAGTGCCTGTAATATTTTTGGTGATTTACCACCCGAAAAACTCACAAGAGATCTTCCTACCCTGACATCAAAATAGTTTTTAATGCAACTAATGGTATCAACGTTAGAAATTACAAGATCGATGAAAACACCCTTTAAAATGTCTATAAATCTACATGTTGACATAGACAATTGTCTTGTGCCAAACTAAGGGAAATTGCCTAGAGCTGAGGCCCAATTAGCCTGTTTTGTGTTTGGTATAACAACCTCATCCGATAAGTTGGCTCCATTGCCAAATTGATAGATGAGCTTTAGATTCATGGACTATTTCTAAGTTGGGACATGCTAACACAAGCATTTGAGGGGGAGGTCCCAATTTGTCAATAGGGATTGATCGCCAAATAGGGCCAAGGCAAAGGCAAAGTAAACAAGTGAAAGGGGGGTCCCAATTTGAGAATTGGGGCCATTTGCAAATTGGGTTGATCAAGGGTTTCGGTAAGTCTTAGTTAAGTTTGAAATCATGTGAAAGAACATTAAAAAAAAATTAAAGAGATCAAACAGGAGGGGAACTATTGAAGAATTTGAATATTGATGGGAGAGCCCGATTTGGAGATTGGACATAATCTCAAAATTGTGACTCATCCACATAGAAGTTGGAGGGAGGTCCCCCAATCGTAATTAGATCTGCAATTTGGAAATTGGGCCTAATATCCAAATTGAGGGGCATTGAAAGGAAAAATGGGCCTGATTTGAGAATAGGGCCAATAAAAAAAATAGGAAAAACTTTGATCAAGTTTGAAAGTAAGTACAAAAAAATTGAACGAGCGGAAAAGTTTAAAAAAAAATTCTCGAATGGAGGAGAGAAATTCGAAGAGTGTGAAGAGGTGAAAAGAGCGTTGATGAGGGGATTAGGGAAGAAATTGAAAAACAAAAGAAAATAAAGGTCTTGAATTAACAATTGGGCCCAATTGGAAGATCGGGGACAAGCTTAGTTTGAAAGGTAAACTAACTAGAATTCTAACTTGGAAAGGAAGTTGGATTCAAAGAAAGAATAAAGAAAAAAATTAGTTTGATTGTAGACAATGGGGGACCCAATTTAAAAATCGGATTGATACTGGGATTGAGGAATAATTCAAAAACAAAAGGTGAGAAGAGGCTCGATTTGAGGATTGGGCCTAACTGAGAAATGGGGAAGGAAATCAACGTATGAAAGAAAAAGGGGGATTGATTTTGAAATCAATCCTAATTTAAAAACCAAAGGTGAAAAGAGTTTGAACAAAGAAAACTCAATTAGTAGCTAGGAAACCAAAACTCAAATGAGTAATAGAGCTCAAGAAAAGAAAAGAAAAGAAACAAGTTAAAATCAAGTAAGTAAAACTTAAAGGTTCATTTGACTTAGCATATTTTCTTGAAGATAGAAAGTATGGAGTTGGTTTCCTTTAAATCATCACTTGATGTTTTAGGTAATAATAATAATCATGGGGTCCCTCTTAAATGGGGTTGAAGCTTTTAAGTAGACAGGTTGTTTCACTTCCCTGCGGTGTTGCTCCACTGCCCGTAAGCATCCATAGCCCTAGTGAAGTCACCCCAACATCACGGAGCTTGTTCTATTGCCAACAAGTGTTCAACGCCAACAAAGATATTTGCATTCCCCCACAAATGATTGCATTTTCTTTCTTAATCCTTCACCCATTCTTTCTTAATCCTTCACTCAATATATGTGGGTGTGTGTGTGTGTGTCAGCGCGTGTGTTACGACAATGATGAATGGGTGAAATAATATGTCTTTACAACCAAGTGGGGATGATGTTTGTTTTTATGGAAGAATTGACCATGTTTGAGTAATAAGAATATGCCCCAAAAATATTTAACCTAGATGTCTAATTGAAGACCTTTCACAAGGTGTACTCATTTAATGTGAATGGATGGTATCTTTAAGTTGGTTAAATCACCACTAGTAACTAAATTTTCAAGAATTTTTGGGATTCGGTTATTTGGGGAAGGCCCAATTTCACCTCTATATTAATTCCTTCAAGCAACATGGATCAAATTTCTCTAAGAAATCACTAAAAAGTAAAATGGGAAATTACAAATATTAACAATTGTGCATGCTTTTCACAAGACCCTGCAATTACCCACCAAGGGGACTACAAATTGGTTAACAAGCGGAAAAGCCATGTAGAGAAAATTATTAACGAAGGAAAGGAATGAAATTCAAAATTCAAAGAAAAGTAACTTGCTGAAATAAAATTTAGAATGCAACAAAATCAATGAAACATATCCTAAGGACTAAAAACTGAAATAAATTGAGAATTATAAAGCAAAAATAATGAAATGAAACCTACTATGTACATGTCAACTTCAATGAGGCATCTAACATAAGTACATTTTCATAATTTGTCCATTGACAGGGAGAGGTTCTAACTCTCCCTCCATATTATGCAATATGTAAGTGCCAAGGCCAAGTTATTTAACCACCTAAAAGGGGTATGTTGTAGGGGCTAGTCGATTATGTCGACTAGACCCGCCAGTCGACTATGGTAATCAGAAATGTAATTTGGTCGATGTATCTGCTAACCGATCGACCCAGACAGTTAAGTAGTTACAATTGGCTGGTAACTAGATATATAGGATTATAAATAGACAAGCACATAGAGACTTTGATAACTCTGTGTGAGAGATTGCATACATTACACTACATTGTTGTATCCTTTAATCAATACAAATCTTTGGGTTCTCACTACTTGTGTATGTCTTTGTCTATATCTTTATGTGTGTATCTTTTACGTTGCTTATGTAAGGACTAGTGGTAACTCTCCCTACTTTCCCCTAGACTACAACATTGGTTTCGTTGTTGATAGTTTTGAACCTGGGCATGGAGAAGTATAGATAGATTTTAACCCTGCAAGACATACGTGAATGGTGGGAGCACAAGACTAATAATTACGCTAAAAATTACTCCATAAGAAACAATCTTTCACTCGCAGAAGCAAAAGAAATATTCTTCTTAGAAACCCACGAAATATTTTTAGAAGTCGTCCCTGAAGCATTATTTCAATACATCAACAAGTTGGGTAATGCATAATTTGACAGTTGACGAGAAACTTGGCCTCAAGCTTACAAATGAAGGGCGAACGATTTTTCACCACTGGTTCAAGAGAGTTGTTGAAGACTATATTTCATAGCAAGCCGTCGAAGATCGAACATCTCTTGATAGAATAAAAGAAAAAATTTACACTGACTTGCACGATGGATTCCTGTGTATTGTTCTAACACTACTTCATAAATTCCTCCTTGACAAGGGTGTCAGTGACATCGTTCAATACCAACCTCGACTAGGCTCACCGTTACCAAATAGTAACTATCAAGAGAAGGACGAAGAGTGGGAAGTATTTCTTGACGCAAAGTGCAAAGATACAAGACAAGCTTGGGATTATTTTCTGAATAAAGAAACATGGCTAGTAGTACCAACTTTGAGTAAGTCGGGGCGACGATGGGGGGTCGGTCGAATTTGTGAGATTCCACAAGGAAAGCATACAAGAAGTTCTGATTATTAAAGCATAAATGTCGTCGAGAGGAAAGAAAGCATACAAACAAACCACTAGTCTCCAGAGATTAGAGCGGGATAAAAGGGAAGAGCTCTGTAACCTATGGAACAGTCAGAAGTCCAATAGAAAAATGATCAGGGAGGGTTAGCCTAAAAGAGCGCATGAACAATGTGAGTCTAAAATGAATAGACCAGAGATGGCAATAACAACAACCACGACGACGCCCGAAAGAAGACAAGACGTAGAGTTGATATAGGATAGATTGAACGCCTATCAACCGGAAGACGAACCTGAAAGCATGGATTATGAAGAATCAAGACCAACAATATGCACTTCCCCTACGCTAAAAACTAGCCCACGAATAAAATAATTCCTCCAACAACGACTTTAGATCGATGACCAATCTGCAAGGTTATGGCACAAAACCGACGAGCATGGAAACCTACGAGATGTGTTCATTGTTGAGCCATAAATAAATGAAACCGACAAGATGCTCATCCAAATTAAGGATCTCACTGACTCGACCCCCCTGTCAAATCTATTATCAAGAGAAGAAACTAGATACATTCATGAACCGACACGACCATTGGATCAACGATTAGTCGAGTATAAAGATCAAAGTTCTCAAATTGAAAAGATACTTTCTGTAGTCAACAGGAAACAATTATTCCTAGAGTACCACCCAGTAAAAGATCAACCAATAGAAAAAGTGACACAAGAAAACCCAACCGAGGATTCGAAAACTCAATAAAAAATTATGGTAACTCAAACCCCACAGAAAGAAAATACCTCTAAAAAGACAATAAACATGGGATTTAACCACATACCCCTTTACGAGGGAGATGAGGACCAAAAAATACATTGGTTCATGTGCAAGAAATTATGGGATTCCACAGAAATCACCGACGAAGACAAACAGATGGCACAATTCAAAGCTGCTCTTCGACACCATGCCATTACATGGTTTATGAACTATACAGAGAATCAAAACTGGAAAACATTGGACACAAAATATAGTTTTCTATCGTTTTTCAAAGTCCAAAATGTCACACACTTGGCCGTGCAAAAGTTAAAGGAAATAAAACAATGACCAGGTGAGTCGGTATGGGAGTATGATAAAAGATTGAAAGATCTCTTGAGCCAAATTCAGACAGAAATCGACCAAAGCTTGCTAATTCAATGTTACGTCCTTGGTTTATTGCAACAGATCTGCTCACCATTACGCTTGTATGAAATAACCACTTGCGAAGATGCGTTACAAAAGGCACAATGCGTCAAGACGGGTGACAATGGGTTGTCGACTGCTTTGTTGACCAAAAGACTTGAAGAAAAAATAGAGCACTTACAACAAATGATAAAAAATATGTCCATAAGAAGAAATGAATTTTGGTGCACTTCATGCTGCAAAGAAGGACATACAAAGGAAACATGTAGCCTCAATGATCAACTGCCAACAACAGTAGATGCACACATAGTACAAGCTTAGAAATATCATAACATATGCGAGGGTTTGACTGGTCATAATGATCAAGATTGTCCAGGTAATTTGAAAATCACTAAGTGGTGCCACATCTGTGAAGCTTCTAATCACAAAACATCGGAATGTTATTTTAACGCACAAAATCAAACTAGTGTATGAACAATCTACCACACAGTATCCACCAACCAAACTAACAATCATGGTCTAAGAGACGACTACTACGGTCAAGGTCGAGGATTATGCGATCGATTTGGTAGTCGATGATGACCATACTATTACAATTGTTGGAAAGATGACCACATCAGTCCAAATTTCCTAATGAAAGATAGAATCGACTTGAAATTCTGCAATATATGCGACATCGATGATCACTCATTAGAAGAATGCCCAATAGTACTCGACAAAATTATGACTAGTAAAAATGTAAATCTCCTACATGCAGTATCAAAAGAAGAAGTATTGAATTCAAAGAATTTAAATATCATCACAAGATCTGGCGCAGGACAAGATCTTAACAATGCCACATTACATGACCAATAGAAATAAAAGGATAGCTTCTTTCCAAATCCTGATAAAGAAGAACAAATTATGAAGGAAGCTATCAAATTCTTCAAGAAAAACAATGGAAGACATAATGAAGATATTCTACAAGAATTCCTATAGGTATTATAGGAAAACAGTCAGTCGGTCGATTGCTAGAATTACTAAATATATTAAAAGAATACAAAGAATGACAAAGGTCATCAAAGGATGTCATGCAACTCTCATATAAGAATAAATATTATGATCCACGCATTGACCTAGAAACCAATGAAGTATTGATCAAACAAGTAGTTGTCGATTTTGGATCTCAAGTCAATATATTACCGTGAGAAAATGGGATAAGACTAGGTCGACCTGCTTTAGCATCGACTCTGAACTATCTCAAACTTGTGGATCAAAGATTGATAGAGCCCATTGGTATACTCAGAAACGTGGACACTCAAATAATGGGTATTCCGACGCAAGTCAACTTTGAAGTCATTGACCTAGTCAAGGAGATGCCAACATATGAAACACTTGTCGGTCGGCCATGGGGTCGAAAGATGAAAGCAAATATCTCTATGGAAAAAGATAGAATCAAGTTAAAAGGCAATGGGAGAAAGATAAACATTCCCTTGGATCCAAAAGAAGGAAAACCATGGACTGAATCATGGGATGAAGACCAAGATGCTCAGTGCCTGTATCAAATTAACAACGAACAAAGAGATTATGTAGAACTGGTTGCACAAAGAGAAATTTTGAGAGAATCTCCCATGTCAATTGGACATAATTCCGACTCTTCTCTATAGAACTGGAAAATTGAGAATTGTGAAGCACACACGAAAGATTGTTGGTCCATTAAAATCATCCCAAAGAATTCGAGAACATGTTATTCGATCTAGGTAGTGCCAATAGTATATGAAAATAAAATCCGACAGACTCCCACTCTCATATCGACTGACAACCGAATAAAAAAGCCTTTATGATATAATGAATGACATACACCTTCGACACATGTCGAAGCAGTATTGAAATCTGTTGGAGAAAAAGGAAGGATGCAGAGCCTCGTAGAAACCTTCACAAGCCAAGCTACAAGTTGTTGGGAAATACACTCCTCTAGGTTACAAATGTGGATGACCGTGTCGACATACTTCATTGAACATTTTGAAGAAAAGAAACTGTCCAAAGCGGCTGATATCCCCATTTTCAGGATTGGGTATGATCCAATAGAGCATATTCAGCGATGCAAAAGCGAATGGAGAAGGATAGGTTACAGAGATGAAAGGGTATGGACCCACATGTTTCCAAGCACGTTAGATGAGATACCAAATAAATGTTATAAGATTGAAAAATCATACGTCCATACATTAAATTGGGAAGAAATTAAACAAAATTTTGTGCAAGACTTTGAATTTAATCCAGAAGAAGAAAACCTGAAAGAAGCAATACAAGAAATCGAAAACTTCGTAGAAAATACAACACCAACTGCACATAAAGAAAAATGGAAGATGAAGATGGATTTATGATCGGCATCAACTTGCAATCTCGTGTCGACGAAAAACAAGGAAGTATCGACAACACAAAGACTCGACATAGAAAATATAGGGTGTCCAGGACAAAACTTTCAGTGGAAAAATGACCAGCCAACATTACAGAATCATGTGAAATCAATATTCAATATAGCTACAGAACAAAGAGAAGATCAGGAACAACCCGACTTCCCATAAAGTTTTAGAAAAATCGAAGAAGGGGAATGCTATATTGATGAAGAAAAACCACCAGAATGGATGGAGGCCGAAATTATAACAAAATAATTTAACATATCAAATGACGATCGCCCAAAAATGGTTCGAATAGGTGATTATTGGATGAACAATCAAATAGTTGGCATAGTCAACCTGCTAAAAGAATATCAAGACTTTTTTTTCCGCAATTACAAGGACTTGTAAAGGAAATGGGAGAGATGAAGACTGAACTCATTCCAAGAGAAAAAACAATCAAAAAATGACCATACAAACTAGCCAATAAATATAAGACGATAGTTCAAAAAGAGCTTGAAAGAAAGCTACAAGAATGTACCATTTACCCAATTGACAAAGCAGAATGGGCAAGCCCCATGGTGGTGCAACCAAAGAAACATGATCCCAAGAGGCTAAGAATTTGTGTCGATTTCAAGGGACTTGATAAATTTATTGTGACAGATATGTTCCCTATCCCCTTCGCTGATAAAATCATTAATGAAGTCACTAGTCACAAATTCTACTCATTTATCGACGGATTCTCAAGTTATAATCAGGTGTCGATAGCAAAAGAAGATGAACCAAAGACAACATTTGTCTCAGAATTCAAATCCTTCGCCTACAGAGTCATGCCATTTGGACTGAAGAATGCACCAACAATCTTCTTGCGAATAGTTGTTAAAGAATTTCAAGAATATATATATAAAACTATGGCTGTCTACTTTGACGAATGGATGATATACAACCTATTTAAGAATCATATACAATGGCTTAGGATTATGCTAGAACGGAGCAGGAAAATCCAACTATTGTTAAACATCAAGAAATGCATATTTTCTACACCAATTGGAATCATGTTAGGACATGTGGTATGTAAAGATGGAGTAAAGGTCAACATGGAAAATATTAAAATTATTCTCGACTTAAAGNGGTCGATTGCTAGAATTACTAAATATATTAAAAGAATACAAAGAAGGACAAAGGTCATCAAAGGATGTCATGCAACTCTCATATAAGAATAAATATTATGATCCATGCATCGACCTAGAAAACAATGAAGTATTGATCAAACAAGTAGTTGTTGATTTTGGATCTCAAGTCAATATATTACCGTGAGAAAATGGGATAAGACTAGGTCGACCTGCTTTAGCATCGACTCTGAACTATCTCAAACTTGTGGATCAAATATTGATAGAGCCCATTGGTATACTCAGAAACGTGGACACTCAAATAATGGGTATTCCGACGCAAGTCGACTTTGAAGTCATTGACCTAGTCAAGGAGATGCCAACATATGAAACACTTGTCGGTCGACCATGGGGTCAAAAGATGAAAGCAAATATCTCTATGGAAAAAGATAGAATCAAGTTAAAAGGCAATGGGAGAAAGATAATCATTCCCTTGGATCCAAAAGAAGGAAAACCATGGACTGAATCATGGGATGAAGACCAAGATGCTCGGTGCCTGTATCAAATTAACAACGAACAAAGAGATTATGTAGAACTGGTTGCACAAGGAGAAATTTTGAGAGAATCTCCCATGTCAATTGGACATAATTCTGACTCTTCTCTATAGAACTGGAAAATTGAAAATTGTGAAGCACACACGAAAGATTGTTGGTCCATTAAAATCATCCCAAAGCATCCGAGAACATGTTATTCGATCTAGGTAATGTCAATAGTATATGAAAATAAAATCCGACAGACTCCCACTCTCATATCGACTAACAACCAAATAAGAAATCCTTTATGATATAATGAATGACATACACCTTCGACACATGTCGAAGCAGTATTGAAATCTGTTGGAGAAAAAGGAAGGATGCAGAGCCTCGTAGAAACCTTCGCAATCCAAGCTACAAGGTGTTGGGAAATACACTCCTCTAGGTTACAAATGTGGACGACCGTGTCGACATACTTCATTGAACATTTTGAAGAAAAGAAACTGTCCAAAGCGGCTGATATCCCCATTTTCAGGATTGGGTATGATCCAATAGAGCATATTCAGCGATGCAAAAGCGAATGGAGAAGGATAGGTTACAGAGATGAAAGGGTATGGACCCACATGTTTCCAAGCACGTTAGATGAGATACCAAATAAATGTTATAAGATTGAAAAATCATACGTCCATACATTAAATTGGGAAGAAATTAAACAAAATTTTGTGCAAGACTTTGAATTTAATCCAGAAGAAGAAAACCTGAAAGAAGCAATACAAGAAATCGAAAACTTCGTAGAAAATACAACACCAACTGCACATAAAGAAAAATGGAAGATGAAGATGGATTTATGATCGGCATCAACTTGCAATCTCGTGTCGACGAAAAACAAGGAAGTATCGACAACACAAAGACTCGACATAGAAAATATAGGGTGTCCAGGACAAAACTTTCAGTGGAAAAATGACCAGCCAACATTACAGAATCATGTGAAATCAATATTCAATATAGCTACAGAACAAAGAGAAGATCAGGAACAACCCGACTTCCCATAAAGTTTTAGAAAAATCGAAGAAGGGGAATGCTATATTGATGAAGAAAAACCACCAGAATGGATGGAGGCCGAAATTATAACAAAATAATTTAACATATCAAATGACGATCGCCCAAAAATGGTTCGAATAGGTGATTATTGGATGAACAATCAAATAGTTGGCATAGTCAACCTGCTAAAAGAATATCAAGACTTTTTTTTCCGCAATTACAAGGACTTGTAAAGGAAATGGGAGAGATGAAGACTGAACTCATTCCAAGAGAAAAAACAATCAAAAAATGACCATACAAACTAGCCAATAAATATAAGACGATAGTTCAAAAAGAGCTTGAAAGAAAGCTACAAGAATGTACCATTTACCCAATTGACAAAGCAGAATGGGCAAGCCCCATGGTGGTGCAACCAAAGAAACATGATCCCAAGAGGCTAAGAATTTGTGTCGATTTCAAGGGACTTGATAAATTTATTGTGACAGATATGTTCCCTATCCCCTTCGCTGATAAAATCATTAATGAAGTCACTAGTCACAAATTCTACTCATTTATCGACGGATTCTCAAGTTATAATCAGGTGTCGATAGCAAAAGAAGATGAACCAAAGACAACATTTGTCTCAGAATTCAAATCCTTCGCCTACAGAGTCATGCCATTTGGACTGAAGAATGCACCAACAATCTTCTTGCGAATAGTTGTTAAAGAATTTCAAGAATATATATATAAAACTATGGCTGTCTACTTTGACGAATGGATGATATACAACCTATTTAAGAATCATATACAATGGCTTAGGATTATGCTAGAACGGAGCAGGAAAATCCAACTATTGTTAAACATCAAGAAATGCATATTTTCTACACCAATTGGAATCATGTTAGGACATGTGGTATGTAAAGATGGAGTAAAGGTCAACATGGAAAATATTAAAATTATTCTCGACTTAAAG
>JZKD02S2006862.1:25312-39857 GCA_000966675.3 Picea glauca | reverse complement strand
TCGTTGGACTTCATTGGTGTCAATCACTATTTTACCATGTATTGTTTCGATGTTCCAAGAAAAAATGCTCTTATGTCAGGAGACTATATTCAAGATATGTCTATTGGAATCGCAGGTATGAGACTCAAGTTCACTATTTTGATTCGTTGTTCTTTGCTTTTTGTGTAATTCAAAATTGATAAATTGCTAGGATGAGATATTGAGAACATTTTATGGCTGTTCTATAATGCTTGAGGAATACAGTGGAGCGAGATGGAATTCCCATCAGCAATACGGTAAGAGGATTTTGAAGCATGTCCTATTATAATCTTATGCTTTTCTTTTTAGCAGGAAACCTTTGGATAAATCCTCATCATTATCTTCTAAATGTTTACTAAGTAATATACCCTGACAAAAATTATTAACCTCAAGATGAAATTTGTGGCAGACAACATTAAATGGTAATCCAGTTTTACCACGAAGTATGCAGGCAGTGCTTGAATATATTGAGGACCGTTCCCATAATACTCCTATTCTTGTGTACGAAAATGGTGGGTACTCTTCTACTGTGATTCCTCTAGCACCTAGTTAGCTTTTCAAGACCTCGTTGAGAGTTTTATCTACAAGTGTAGATTTGGGCAGGTTCAATAATACATACATTATGAGATAAGAAGTATTCCATTTGGCTCATGACCACTTGAGTTAACCCTCAGGGCTACTGCTTCTGCTACTTAGATCACCTTTTGATCATTCTTTCGATCTATAATGTTTTTGTGCAAGTGACCACCTAATTATCTGTTTTGGACTTAACATATCAGCTTTCATGTCTGGACAGGATTTGCAGAGCCTTATAATTCTTCTATTCCCCTCTCTGAGGCTTTAAATGACCAATACAGGATTGATCTCCATCAAGATGTCCTTCAGTATATGCTTGCAGCAATAAGGTATACAAAGAGCATACAACGTTACATTCAACGCATACCATTTCCTAAACAATTATTTTTTGAAATTTATGATGAAATTATGGAACTTGTGAAATGATGAATGCCTCTGTCAGAAACAAAATTTTTATTCACTGTGGCAGGAATGGGTCAGACATCCGTGGATACTTTATATGGACTCTACTAGATGACTTTGAAGTTTTGACTAGTTACACTTGGCGCTTTGGTCTTCATTATGTTGACTTCAATGACAACTTAAAGCGGTATCCCAAGCCATCTGCTCATTGGTACAAGACTTTTCTGCAGAGGAGGGAAAGCAAGGGATCAAGACATGAAGCACACATTCTACTCAATACCTACAGTTCCATGAATATAACTAAGATTTGAAAACCCATTTTATGAGAAAACAATGGCATTATGTTTTGAACATGATTTTGTTAAAGAGCAAATCCTGATATTAATGTTGTATGTACTCTTACAAAATGCTTTTATAACACTTAATATATGATATTTACACCCTACACCCTGCAGAAATGCATTTTTTTATTAAATCACTGGATACCCTACACCCTGCAGAAATGCATTTTTTTATTAAATCACTGGATACCCTACACCCTGCAGAAATGCATTTTTTTATTAAATCACTGGATAATGTTGTATGTACCTCAAAAGGATCCCTAAGTTCTTCAGAGGGTTGCCCAAAGGCGGTGTATAAGGCATAACCAGTAAAGCTCACAAGTAAACAAGATATGGAGATGGTGACTAAGGTTGCAGTTTCCATTATTAAGTGATTCCAATATCATGGTATGTTTATTATATAATAACAAAGTTAACAGATCTAAACCAATACAATAGTTTCTATGGCTACACGGATCATTGATAATACTTCCAAAACCACGCCAAGATCAACCGGTGTAGGAAGGTCCTTAAAACCACTTAATTCGAAATATGATAAAGTAGCTCCTGGAGGGAACTACTCCTCTTATGGGTTTTACAATGGCTCTATTTGCAGTATTCCCATCTATTATCTTGGAGATTTATAATTCTTCCGTTTTATTGGATGAGATACAAAATGCTTTTATAACACTTAATAATATTTATACCATTCATAACACTTAATATATGATATTTATACCATTCATAAATGCATTTTTTTTATTAAATCACTGGGTTGCAGTTCATAACACTTATTATATGATATTTATTCCATTCATAAATGCATTTTTTTATTAAATCACTGGATTGCAGTTTACTCATCGAAGTTACCTGAATTTTTTAGGACTCCACTGTGATCAAATTGTCCTTTTGGACCTTACTACAATTTGTTTAATATTGTTTTTACATACACTACAATTTTATTTTGAAGACATCTTAGCATTAAAATGATTTTTGAAATTAACAAACTTTGTGCGCTTTTTATTTCAAAATATCTAGTCTATTTTCGTGTTGTTTTCTTGTGCTTGATGCTTGACACAAACAAAATCATGGAAACAAAAATGGTGAAACATCTGCATGGCAGTCCTTGTTGAAATCGTCAGAAATTACGTTACATTTATGTGGGCCAAATTGTTCGTGAAGCCTTTTCAAAATCGTAAAAGTCGTTAGTAATCTTTTAATGTACTTTGCAATTGCTTTATGAATCTTCCTAGGGCTTTGATATGTTGTTCCTAGATGAAAATACTATATTTATTTTGTGACGTAGAAATAAAATCCTTTTCTCAAACAAAGTCATTTTATGGGTTTTGTAATTTTTATCCAATTTTATATATTATATATGTTGATTATTTCTTTCTTTATAAATTTTTTTTTTTGGTTTTAAAAAAAAATAAAATCTTAAATTATATAAGAAAGAATATAGTATAGAAAAGGAATTTTACATTGTTGTACTTTCCCTTGTAACCTAGGCTACAAGGGAAAACATTTCGAGTGTTCTCCAATATCACGACATTGTATATTTCTTAAAGAGAGGACATGAAAATGATTGCTAGGTTGTCTAAAAATTGATGTTCATCTATTTACAAAGATTAGTTGATTGCTAGGTTGTCTAAAAACTTATGGTCATTTATTTACAAAGATTCTTTTCAGATTCTTCAAAAGTTCCCTAAAATTTATAGAGAAGAGAAAGGACATATTAGTAAGATCAAGCACAAAGCAAGACCATTGCTTAATATTCTCACTATACCCAGATTGGATGCACAAGATATGAATGGGGCTTGGTTATCTAGTAAAGTCGGGATATTTCATAACCCCCCATGAAGGATCAAAGATGCATTTCACCCCTTGTGGGTTGTCTCCCCTATACAAATGAGTTGTTTCAAATTGTTGGGGCTAAACCATGCCTTGCATAAATGATTTGATGGATGAGATACATGGTTCAAAGCTATTTTATAAAACTGACTTTTTTTCAAGATATTAATTACCAAACACCTATATGGATCCACAAAAGTTCAAGATATTACCAAATGCCTATATGGCTCTAAACTAAGAGAAGACGACATTTAGGACTCCCAGGGCCACTTCAAAATTCAAGTGATACCATTTTTCCTCTACAATTCTATTGCTACATATCAAGCCTTAATGAACAAGGATTTTGGTAAGTATCTTTGTAATTGTGTCCTTGTTTTTAATACCTACAATATTTTTGGTGATTTACTAGCCAAAAAACTCATAAGAGATCTCCCTACCTTGACATCAAAATGATCCCTTATGCAACTAATGATATCAACGTTAGAAATTACAAGGTCTATGAAAATGCCCTTTATAATGTTTATAAATATGCATGCTGACATGGACAAATGTCTCCTACCAAACTAAAAGAGTTTTCCTAGTTTACAATTAAGGAAGTAGTCCCACACCACACTTACACCATAATGAATCTCCAAATAGTGGCAAGTTGGCTTATTAGTTAATATTGAAAACAATTTACAATCTTAAGCCAAAAAGTCAATTCTCTATTGAGTTTATCTTATTTATACAAGAGAAGAAAAGGGAGATTGATCATTTTGATTCTTCAACTTCGCTACTTGGTTCCCTTTGTTAGTTCAAATTCCCTTCTTGGATTTTCAATTTCCTTATCACAGTATCCATTTTTTTCAACTTGAGAGTTAGATTCATTTTGTCAATTCAAAATTCTTGTCCTTCTATGCCACTTGGAGGTTCGTCTCTTTTCTTGATAATCCAAAGTTTTTGTACCCTAATGCCATCTGGCAGTTTTGATTCCTTTTGTTATGTAAGGTGCCTACATCAAATAAATTCTTCAATTGAACCATTGCTATAATTTGAATTACAACCAACTTTTCGAGAGAGAGGCCCCAATTTGGAAATTAGGGACAATCGCCAAATTGGGACAGGATGACACAAGTGATTGAGGGAGAGGTCCTAATTCGACAATCGAGACTGATCGCCAAATCGGGCCAAGGAAAAGCAAACAAGTGAAAGGGGGGGTCCCAATTTGAAAATTGAGGCCATTTGCAAATCAAGTTGATCAAGGATTTCAGTATGTCTTAGTTAAGTTTGAAATCATGTGAAAGAACATTCAAAAACAAAAAACTAAAGAAATCGAATGGGAGGGGGAAAATTGAAGAGTTTGAAGATTGATGGGAGAGCCCAATTTGGAGATTGGGCCCAATCTCAAAATTGGGACCCATCCACGTAGAAGTTGGAGGAAGGCACCATCATAATTAGAGCCCCAATTTGGAAATTTGGCCTGATATCCAAATCGGGGAGCACTGAAAGGAAAAAGGGGCTTGATTTGAGAATTGGGCCCAATTTGGAAATTGGGGGTGAAGAAGTGGGAGGATCTGATTTGAGAATTGGGCCAATTAAAAAAAGAAATACTTTGATCAAGTTTGAAAATAAGTAAAGAAAATTTGAACATAGGGAGAAGTTAAAAAAAAATTCTCAAACGAAGGATTAAAATTCAAAGAGTTCAAAGAGGTGAAAGGAGAGCCTAATTTGAACATTGGGCCCGATGAGTGGATAGAGGAAGACAGTGAAAAACAAAAGAAAATAAGGGTCCTAAATTAACAATTGGGCCAATTGGAAAATCAAGGAAAAACTTAGTTTCAAAGGTAAACAAACTAGAATCTGAACTTGAAAAGGAAGTTGGACTCAAAGAAATAATAAAGAAAAACTTGAGTTTGATTGCAAATAATGGGGGACCCAATTTGAAAACTAGGTCAATACTAGGATTGGGGAAGAATTCAAAAGAAAAAAGTAAGAAAGAGACTTTATTTGAGGATTAGGCCTAATTGAGAAATTGGGGAAGGAAATCAACGAATGAAAGGGAAAGGGAGGTTGATTTTGAAATCAGCCCCAATTTGAAAATTGAAGGTGAAAAGAGTTTGAACAAAGAAAACTCAATTAGTAGGGAGGAAACCAAAACTCAAATGAGGAATAAAGCTCAAGAAAATAAAAGAAACTAGTCAAAATCAAGCAAGTAAAACTTAAAGGCTCCTCTGACTAACAATTTAAAAGTGTAATCGAGATGCAAGGCAGTGACAAACCAAGATCAATATAAGTGAAAATAAAGCATTTCCGTATTATAAAGGAGAAAAGTACGAGACCAAAGTTTTTCTCAAAACTTTGTGGGGTGGGTGGGGATTGTTGAGATCTCAATTAATGGAAACACACTACGTGAATCTATGAATATCTAAATCATTACTTATTCAATCATATAATTTAATAGGAAGCCAAAATTTTTAGAAAGAATCATATCTTAGAATTCANATTGATGTTCATCTATTTACAAAGATTAGTTGATTGCTAGGTTGTCTAAAAACTTATGGTCATTTATTTACAAAGATTCTTTTCAGATTCTTCAAAAGTTCCCTAAAATTTATAGAGAAGAGAAAGGACATATTAGTAAGATCAAGCACAAAGCAAGACCATTGCTTAATATTCTCACTATACCCAGATTGGATGCACAAGATATGAATGGGGCTTGGTTATCTAGTAAAGTCGGGATATTTCATAACCCCCCATGAAGGATCAAAGATGCATTTCACCCCTTGTGGGTTGTCTCCCCTATACAAATGAGTTGTTTCAAATTGTTGGGGCTAAACCATGCCTTGCATAAATGATTTGATGGATGAGATACATGGTTCAAAGCTATTTTATAAAACTGACTTTTTTTCAAGATATTAATTACCAAACACCTATATGGATCCACAAAAGTTCAAGATATTACCAAATGCCTATATGGCTCTAAACTAAGAGAAGACGACATTTAGGACTCCCAGGGCCACTTCAAAATTCAAGTGATGCCATTTTTCCTCTACAATTCTCTTGCTACATATCAAGCCTTAATGAACAAGGATTTTGGTAAGTATTTTTGTAATTGTGTCCTTGTTTTTAATACCTACAATATTTTTTGGTGATTTACTAGCCAAAAAACTCATAAGAGATCTCCCTACCTTGACATCAAAATGGTCCCTTATGCAACTAATGATTTCAATGTTAGAAATTACAAGGTCTATGAAAATGCCCTTTATAATGTTTATAAATATGCATGCTGACATGGACAAATGTCTCCTACCAAACTAAAAGAGTTTTCCTAGTTTGCAATTAAGGAAGTAGTCCCACACCACACTTACACCATAATGAATCTCCAAATAGTGGTGAGTTGGCTTATTAGTTAATATTGAAAACAATTTACAATCTTAAGCCAAAAAGTCAATTCTCTATTGAGTTTATCTTATTTATACAAGAGAAGAAAAGGGAGATTGGTCATTTTGATTCTTCAACTTCGCTGTTTGGTTCCCTTTGTTAGTTCAAATTCCCTTCTTGGATTTTCAATTTCCTTCTCACGGTATCCATTTTTTTCAACTTAAGAGTTAGATTCATTTTGTCAATTCAAATTTCTTGTCCTTCTATGCAACTTGGGGGTTCGTCTCTTTTCTTGATAATCCAAACTTTTTGTGCCCTAATGCCATCTAGCGGTTTTGATTCCTTTTGTTATGTAAGGTGCCTACATCAAATAAATTCTTCAATTGAACCATTGCTATAATTTGATTTACAACCAACTTTTTGGGAGAGAGGCCCCAATTTGGAAATCAAGGACAATCGCTAAATTGGGACATGATGACACGAGTGATTGAGGGAGAGGTCCTAATTCAACAATCAGGACTGATCGCCAAATCGGGCCAAGGAAAAGCAAACAAGTGAAAGGGGGTCCCAATTTGAAAATTGAGACCATTTGCAAATCAAGTTGATCAAGGATTTCAGTATGTCTTAGTTAAGTTCGAAATCATGTGAAAGAACATTCAAAAACTAAAAACTAAAGAGATCAAATGGGAGGGGGGATATTGAAGAGTTTGAAGATTGATGGCAGAGCCCAATTTGGAGATTGGGCCCAATCTCAAAATTGGGACCCATCCACGTAGAAGTTGGAGGGAGGCACCATCATAATTAGAGCCCCAATTTGGAAATTTGGTCTAATATCCAAATCAGGGAGGATTGAAAGGAAAAAGGGGCTTGATTTGAGAATTGGGCCCAATTTGGAAATCGGGGGTGAAGAAGTGGGAGGATCTGATTTGGGAATTGGGCCAATAAAAAAAAGAAATACTTTGATCAAGTTTGAAAGTAAGTAAAGAAAATTTGAACAAAGGGAGAAGTTAAAAAAAAAATCTCAAACGAAGGATAAAAATTGAAAGAGGTGAAAGAGGTGAAAGGAGAGCCTGATTTGAACATTGGGCCCAATGAGCGGATAGAGGAAGGCAGTGAAAAACAAAAGAAAATAAGGGTCCTAAATTAACAATTGGGCCAATTGGAAAATCAAGGAAAAACTTAGTTTCAAAAGGTAAACAAACTAGAATATGAACTTGAAAAGGAAGTTGGACTCAAAGAAATAATAAAGAAAAACTTGAGTTTGATTGCAAATAATGGGGGACCCAATTTGAAAATCAGGTCAATACTAGGATTGGGGAAGAATTCAAAAGAAAAAAGTAAGAAAGAGACTTGATTTGAGGATTAGGCCTAATTGAGAAATTGGGGAAGGAAATCAACAAATGAAAGGGAAAGGGAGGTTGATTTTGAAATCAGCCCCAATTTGAAAATTGAAGGTGAAAAGAGTTTGAACAAAGAAAACTCAATTAGTAGGGAGAAAACCAAAACTCAAATGAGGAATAAAGCTCAAGAAAATAAAAGAAACTAGTCAAAATCAAGCAAGTAAAACTTAAAGGCTTGTCTGACTAACAATTTAAAAGTGTAATCGAGATGCAAGGCAATGACAAACCAAGATCAATATAAGTGAAAAGAAATCATTTCCATATTATAAAGGGGAAAAGTACGCGACCAAAATTTTTCTCAAAACTTTGTGGGGTGGGGGGGATTGTTGAGAGCTCAATTAATGGAAACACACTACGTGAATCTATGAATATCTAAATCATTACTTATTCAATCATATAATTTAATAGGAAGCCAAAATTTTTAGAAAGAATCATATCTTAGAATTCAAACAAATGTATTCTTTAGGTCATCCCTTTCTAACATGAACCTAGAATATTCCAATCATACAATTTTAGTGACTTAGCAGATTTTCCCAACGATAGAACGTATGGATTTGATTTCCTTTAAATCGTCATCTGATGTTTAAGGTAATAGTAATAATCATAGGGTTGTTTTAAATGGGGTTGAGGCTTTTAAATAGTCATGTTGTTTCACTTCCTTGTGGTGTTGCTCCACTTCCCATGAGCATCCATAACCCTGATGGAGTCACCCAACATCAAAGACCTTGTTCTATTGCCAACAAGTATTCATCCCCAACAAAGATATTTGCATTCCCCCCAAAATGATTGAATTTCCTTTCCTAATCCTTCACCCAATATNAAACACACTACGTGAATCTATGAATATCTAAATCATTACTTATTCAATCATATAATTTAATAGGAAGCCAAAATTTTTAGAAAGAATCATATCTTAGAATTCAAACAAATGTATTATTTAGGTCATCCCTTTGTAACATGAACCTAGAATATTCCAATCATACAATTTTAGTGACTTAGCAGATTTTCCCAATGATAGAACGTATGGAGTCGATTTCCTTTAAATCATCATCTGATGTTTAAGGTAATAGTAATAATCATAGGGTTGTTTTTAAATGGGGTTGAGGCTTTTAAATAGTCATGTTGTTTCACTTCCTTGTGTTGTTGCTCCACTTCCCATGAGCATCCATAACCCTGATGCAGTCACCCAACATCAAAGACCTTGTTCTATTGCCAACAAGTATTCATCCCCAACAAAGATATTTGCATTCCCCCCAAAATGATTGAATTTCCTTTCCTAATCCTTCACCCAATATGTGTGTGTGTGTGTGTGTGTGTGTGTGTGTGTGTTACAACAATTTTTCCATTGGATGTAGCTTGGGTGTTTGGGAGAAATGGTTGTTACCCTCCCCACCCAGGTTCAATTCCTTGTAAGTGGCATATGATGTTCTTGTTGTTGAACCCCCAATATTCCGAAAAATGCTTGGCCTCCCCATGTTTTCTCGTGGATTTTGGGGGGGTTTTCCATCGACGTAGCAAGTATCGGTCTTCGGTGTTGTGAACCACATGTAAAAAATATGTATGTTACAACAATGATGAATGGGTGAAATAATAGGTTTTTACAACTAGGTGGAGATGATGTCTATTTTTATGGAAGCATTGGCCATGTTTGAGTAATAAGAATATGCCCCCAAAATTTTAACCTTGGATGTCTAATTGAAAACCTTTCATGTGGTGTACTCATTTAATGTGAATGGGTGGTATCTTTAAGTTGGTTGAATCACCACTAGTAACTAAATTTTCAAGATTTTTTGGGACTTGGTTATTTGGGGAATGCCCAATTTCACCACTATTTTAACTCCTTCAAGAAGCATGGGTTAGTATCCACAACTTATTTATCTAAGACATCACTGAAAAGTAAAATGGGAAATTACAAAGATTAACAAGTGTGCATTCTTTTCAAGATACCTTGAAATTTCCCACCAAGGGGACTACAAATTTGTCAACAAGTGGAAAAGCCATGTAGAGAAAATTATTTAAAAAGGAAATAAATGAAATTCAAATTTCAAAGAAAAGTAACTTCGTAAAAGAAAATTTAGAATGAAACAAAATCAATAAGCATATCCTAAGGACTAAAAACTTAAATAAATTGAGAATCAGAAAGAAAAACTAATGAAATGAAACCTACTATGTACATGTCAACTTTGATAAAGCATCTAACATAAGTAAATTTTCAGAATTTGGTCATTGATGGGGAGAGGTTCCAAATATCCCTCCATAATCTACAATCTGTAACTGTCAAGGCCAAGTGTTTTAGCTACCTAAAAGGGGCCCAACCAAATATGTTCAAATTTCAAATGCTTACTCTTTGGCTCACTTGGCTTGTCCCACTTAAGCTCTAAATCGCCTATCTGAAAGTCCTTATTTTTCGTTGAGTGTTTGTCAATCCACCTTTAAACAATTTGTTGTTGGGATACAAATTTTTGTTTATCTTTTTCATGCTCCTCTTCTAACTTGAGTAAGGTGTCAATTCTATTATGGAGAGCTAAGGAACTCTACCCCCTAGAAGATTGGGACAGTTGAAGAGAAGGAAATAAAATGCTTGAAGAAAGGATGGCTTCTTTTCCATACACCAGAAAATAAGTAGATATGCCTAGAGAAACTTTGGGAGTAACTAGATTTGCTAATCTGTAAACAAGGGACTTTTCACCCACTCACTTCACCAACACATATCCTCTGCGGAAATAAAACTTGTGTTTTTTGTCTCAATCTTGTACAAAGTGTTCTACCTTCAGAAAAGCTAGTAGACCTCTATTCTCTGTCGTGTACAAGAATCTCAATTCTTTTTTTTTATTCTCTATTCTTAGACTTTCATGTACACAATACAACCAACAAACAAGCAATGGAAAATAATAAGTGAGATATTGAGTGCAAGACACTATCATTTTCTTATGATTGCAAGGCATGTTCTCTATGCAACCTCTGTCATCACCTCATTTTTCAATGGCACACAACTCTACTCAACAATTGGTTACAAATCCCATGTTCCATATTGCAATTCTCCTCCAAGGCAAGTGTCTAGCACTTAATTACAAATACCAATTGGTTCCCACTTTCAAGCTTATATTTGCAGATTTTATTCAACCTAATAAGAAGTTCTATGATGATGGAATCTATCTTTGATATAACTTCATCTCACAAAACTGCAATGCCATGAATTGGATAACACTTCAACTTGGGAATCAAGTCACCTTTGAGTTTCGTTCCATTCTCTATTATGATGGGACTAATATCTTCCTTGATAGTCAATTTAATGAATTGACATGCTACCTGAAATCTCAGGAAATATCACACTATCCATGCCCAGATATCACACCATTTTCATGAAAAGTATTACCAAACTTATCTCAACTCTAGCAAAAAATCTCAAGCAATGTCAACCGTAACAATGATTTGAAATTTTGATGGTGAATCTAAGGTTATTATATTTCAATGTTCCCACATGAATGGTCTTCTATAGAAAAGACCCCATCTTCTTGTACCTACAGGCATGTGATCTCAGGATTGATTGGACAGTTCCTTAGATTTATTGATGCTCAATATATGCTTTAATTTTCTAGATGAGTTCTTCAATTATTATTTTTATGTTGATCTGCATCATTAAAAAAGTTTCAATGATGCATGTGGATTCATATTTGGAAGTTCTTATCACAATAATAAGTTGCATTTTTCTTGAGTCGACTAACAACTTAGTGAGTTGACCAACAAAATAAAATCAACTAGGAATGTAAGGAGTCCACCAACAAAAGGTGATTTGACTCATAGAATGAGAGCGTACAACCCTTTGGAAGAGGAACATGCCCCGAAAATGAAATGGTGGCCCGGGTAGAGTGAGTATCCTATGGGTTGAGAGGAAAAACCAACCATCAAAGAAAAACTCATCTCAATGAATGAAATGGCAACTCTAGAAGAGAAAGAATTCCACCAACATATCTTAGAAACCAATTTAACAACTCCCAATTTAACTGCAATAGCTATGAAATGGGAACCATTAATTTCCCATCTCCAAAATCACCTAATGGTTGAGGACAGAGAGTTGTTGGGATAGTTATTTTCCATTAAAACACTAAAATATGAAGGAAAACTTCCACACTACATAGCTAGTTGAGTTATAAACTTTATAACTAACATAGTATCTATTAAAATCATCAACACAACCATTAAAATGATAACAATAACTTCATACATTGCAAATACAAGTTAACACAACAAAATGCAAAACACAGAAAGAAAAACCAATTCACATGGAGACATTATTTACCTTGGAAATCCAAATGGGAAAACCAATTTCGAATGGGGACTCAGTTCTTCGTTCTAGCAATCTCTGGTTACATTGCTTTCATGGATCTCTATGTCTCTTCCTCTCTTGGCCAAAATACCTATTGAGAATGAAAGTGAAGGAATAAATAGGGAGATTTGGGGCGAAGGGGGGGAGAGAGGCCAACAACCATAACCATTCATTTCCCATTCCTCAACCTTCTCACCTATTTTTTTTTATTATTATTCTTTTTTCCTTCTCACATTTGTCTCATTCAACTTTTACATTTGCTTTGTTTTACAATGTTTGGTAACCATCGTAAATTTTCAAATTAAACTTGTAGGTACTAGGTCTTACAATCATTTGTGGGTCCAAATCCATTTTGAATCATCTACCCATAGAGCATTAGGAAGATCCTTATTCCAAGTTTGATTATGTTCAACTATAGTTCTTTTTTAGAATTTGTATGAGGCTTTTATTGGTGGACTTAGCTACCCTATTCCCCCAATGATAGTAATTGGTTGGATACTGAATGATAATTCCTTTATTTAAGATATATTTAGTTAGTTTCAATGAAGTAAAATATTATGCACTATCAAACACTAGAACAAAAAGAATACCAACTTGCTTATGAGGTGTTGTTCCAGAAACTATTCAACTACACTTCATTTACCTAGGTCTAAGGAATTAATTTTGTTCCATTTGGTGAAGTAATATGTTTCTATTAAAATGTACTTGTGTTTCTTTGAAAAGTTAGGATCGATTTCACCAATAATCTCTAATTCTCACTACTTGAAAGGTGTATCAATTGTCACGAGCTAGAAAGTAATAACAATTTTTTTGTCATTTCCAACACACAATTGATAGACTTTACATTTTTTGGCATAAAAGTGTGCCTCTATGAAAAGTGTAGGCCAATAGTAAACAACTCTTAGTATCTTATGTGTTTTGGTTTCTCCCGAAAAGTATCCACCAACTAGCCTATCATGTATATCTTTCAATACTTTTTTAGCGTCATCAACTTCTAGGCATCTTAGTAATACTCCATAATTTTTCTTGAACAGAAGACCATTAATCAACTGATATTGAGTGGATTTTAAGCTTGAATATCTTCTTTTCTTTGAATCTAGGTGAGTGGGACTTGATCCATGTTGGAATTAATATTTCATTTCATAATACCATGAATCAATATTAGTTGGAATATACATGACTTCATTACTCTAGAAAACAAACTCATTATCCGAACATTCTTCCTTTTTTGAACATGATATTAAGCTTCAGTAGCAAGTTTACAAACTATTTTCCCTTAAACAACAATCATAGGTTTAATGTCAAGATTATACTCTTGGATTGTTGTCATCCAATTTCCCCTTCTTTCCCCCAGTTCTTTCTATACCAACAATTATCTTCTAGTTGGGCGAGGGATAATGAATTTAGTGTGGTTCTTAAAGATATAGGATTTGAATTGTTTTACATCCTTAGCCACATCATGGGATTACTTGTCAATAGTTGGGTTGTTTAGTTCAACTCCTTGTAGCTATATACTCATGAAAGAGATGGGAAATTTGTTTCTTTCATGATCTTTCTAATCAAGGACAATAACAAGCGAGTGATATAGAGAAAAAGTGTATAAAAAGAAATCATTTTTTAAATCGGGGATGTGTAATTTTGGAGCAACAACAATAAAATGTTTTACTTTCTCAAGGGCTTCATTTTCCAACTAAATCCACTTGAATTATGCATCCTTCTTGATCAATTTCTACGAAGGTTTAACAATTTCAGTAAAGTGAGAAACAAAGCATTTTACAAAATTGATTTTTCCTAAAAGATTGCATTATTTTTATTATGGGGTAGAGGAATCTAAGTAATAACCTCAGTCCTTCTGAGATCTATTATTACACCACTTTTAGATATCACATTCCCCAATAATATTCATTAGGTGACTGCAAAAATACTATTCTTGGGGTTCAATGAAATACCGTACTTTATGCATCTCTCAAAAATCTATTTGAGACATTGTAGGTGGTTGGAGTGTTTCTTGGAATAAATAATAACATCATCTAAATAAACTATCACACTTTTATTTATCAAACCTATGAATCCAATGTCCATATCTCTCTAGAAAGTGGCACTTGCATTTACGAGACCAAAAGGAATTCTCTTGTAATTGAATGTTCCCCAATTTGTTTGAAAAGTGGTCTTCAATCTATCCTATTCATAAACCAAAACTTGGTTATATTAAGAAAACCCATATAATAAAGAAAACATTTATGAACCAAAAACTCATTGCAAGATTTGTACCATAGGAGGGACTCGAGATA
>JZKD02S2006862.1:14508-25303 GCA_000966675.3 Picea glauca | reverse complement strand
TATATATATATATATATATATATATAGTCAGATGCTCTATTCAAATTTTTGGAATCAACACAAATTCTTATTTCCTCACTTTTCTTATGAACAGGGAACATGATTTTAGCATCAAGCAATTTGTTTTATTCTTTTTGTACCAATGGTTCTAAAGTAGGATGCATGTTTCTATTGAAAAGGCTTGGACTTTTTTTCATTGGGATGGTGTGTTGAATTAATCTAGTGTCATGTGTTTCCATATCATTGTATGTCCAAGAAAACACATATTTGTACTGATTAAATAGTTTAACAACTTCAAGTGTTTCCTATCTAGTGCATCATAGGCCAAGGTTTACATTTTTAGAATCCTTTCCAGACCGATTCCTAGATTGATCACTTCATATTTCATAGATGAATTGTGTTTCTTAACATTGGTTGTATTTTTTATTCTATCTTGTAGATCAAAAATATTTTCCAATATAACTGCATTCCTAGGTATAGTGATGGATTTCAAGTCTATGATCTTACTTTGGGGGTTTATCAAGGATTTGCATGGTCTTCGTCATCTATGATACCTTTTGAAAAGTTCCCTCACAAGTTAGGAATTCAATGATCTGTTAATGATCATTGAAAATCCTCTAGCTTATGATGTTTTTCCAAGACATAAGGCCTAAAAATAAATTCGATAGAAAATATATCAGTAATATCATTGTCTAGAGGACCCAAACAAAAAGAAACATCAGTTAGTGTTTTCTTTTGCATTTCTACTTCACGGAATAGAAATAATGTTGAAAGATTCAAATTTGTCAACTAAATTCGATATCTCTTGCTGGTATTTTTTCAAATGGGGTGAATGACAATTACTTGAGTTTTTTACTCGCCTCACTATGATCTTTGAATCACCTAAGATTTGAATTCATTTGACATTAAATCCACAACCTTTCTAAGTCCTTGAATGAAAGATTCATATTCAATTGTATTATTAGTTCATTCAAACTCTAACCTACAAGAAATTAAAATATGTTTACCTACTGGATTAATTAGGATACAACCAACACCTTCTCCTTCATGTGTTTTGAGCCATCAAAATTCAATTTTCTAATATTAATACCTAAATTTAAACTAGTGTTGTTAGTATTATCTAAATTTACTATCTTATAGTGAGGTGCATCAGACCAACTGCAGTAGAGGGCTTCAGACTATTTATTAGACTTATAAGGTGAAGTTTCTACAAGAAATTTTTTGAAGTCAGTTTCTAAAAAGTGTTTTTCAAGAATAGAGTTCAAGAATAAAACTGGTTCATTTTATTCTCAAGATCAATAATAGTGTGTTTCATGTATTTTTCCCAAACCACTCTAATTTTGTTTTGTTGTTCCTTCCATGGTAGCCATAGATGTTACCAAACTATGGCAAAGTAACCTTCAATTTTTTTGGACCAATCTCTACTCAACAACAAGCCATAAGTCTCTAAAATGTATACAAACATTATATCAATTGTTAGTGTTTGTCGCTTGGACAGGTATTTCCACAAGGGTGTCTTCTTATGGAAATCGTCATTAAATGTATCATATACCTTTCCTAGAGTTCACTTTATTAATTTATTAATAAAGTGAACATATTTTGTTAAAGTGATTTTAATCAATAAAGTGGCTAAGATAAAACCACTTAATGATTTAATTAAAAGAGAGTCATTGATCTCACGATCTAATCTTGACCGTTGAGATCAGGTAAATGACTCAACTAAAAAATACAAAAGATGGAGGGGGTAAAGGAAAAATACACGAGAGAATTCATTTTCACAAGTCACGTGAGGAAGAGTGCTATGGATTCTTTGTATGTGATTCTTGGGGTTTGGAAGAGTGTTCCTCAAAAGTGCTCCCTACTAGCTCTTGTGGATCAGCGCGAGCCTTTGCTTCTGATTCCTCTTCATCTGTATACACCTCAAGGATGGTGGTAAGCCCCTCTCCAAGAGTACCTCTTGCTGGTTCTTGTGGGTCATCAAGGACCTCCATTCCCTCGTTAGCTTCTAGGTTGGCCCCCTCCTCTAGTTCTTGTGTGTCAGTGAGGAGTTTTGCATCCATTTCTTCTTCGGCTTCCAGGTTACTTATTTCAACTAGTTCTTTTTGTTTTTTTTGTTGAGTTGTGGCCTTGGAGGTATACCTCATTCTTATTTTATTTGGAACAATGGGGTTTCCTATTCATGTACTTAGTCTCTTCATGGAGGGTTTTTTTTCAGTGACATCAACATCATTGTTCTGGCCTTGTTTTTTTGGGGTTACAGTACTATGGCCCCTTGCCTTAGTTTATCTCTCAGGTCTCTTTCATTGATGAGTATCAACATATGGGGTTAGTGTGGCTTAGACATTGTTGCTTGGAGGTGGAGTTGCATCCATTTATTCTCCTAGTGACAAAAGTGCAACCACTACTTTTACAGATGCCTAAAGTGCAACCAATACATCTTATGAAAGTATAACGGGTGGTTGGACGATGTTATTCCATGTGTGGCCTTCTTTGTGTAGGGAACATTGCACCAACAAATTGATAATCTCGTGGTGCGAGATAACGTCTGTGGGATGCTTCGATCTCTACACAAGTGTCGTCATGGTCTGCAAGGTCTTGAAAAGGAAATATGGCATATTGATGGGCCAACCAGGTTTGAGATGGTTCGGGATCTGAATATGTTGAAGGTAAATGACCCCATAATGGCCCTCACATGTGAAATAACATTGCATGAATATGGCCACATCCTGCCAATGGTTTGGTAAATACTTCCTTTCAAATCATATGCCCTTGTTTACCAAGGCTTCTCCAAGCTCAAGTAATTGTCACATGATTTCGGGCTTGGATTTCCTTCTGGAGTACCACCTCTCACCTGTCCATGGAAATCCTGTAACTTAAACCACTATCTCTGATGTTAATTCCACCCAGGTTCCTGCTACCATAGATTGTTCTGACCCAAAATTCAAAGCGAATTCCAAGAAAACTTCATCATCATACCCCTGCAAATGATGTACATAGTCCATCCATCCAACTTGGTTAAGAATATGTGCAATATTGTCATAGGATTCAAGTAGAAATGATTCAACGGGTTCTATGTGTATCAAGGAGCCTCCCATGGTCTCTCTTCTTCCTAACTCTAATTGTTCGCAGCTGGAGATGAAATGGTTGTTGGTCATATGGGGGATTTCTGATTATGGAAATATCATGGCAATTATAACATTTATGGTGTAAGGTGGTGAGTATGGAAGAGGCCTAATAATGGAAACATATGCCACTTATATCTAAATAATTACACATTCTTTCAGAAAGCATACATGTCCTTTCTTACCTGAAGTGGTATCCCTCGTACGAGTGTGTTGTTGCTGGAATTGTGGCAACAAAAATCGAGTCACATCAATGGGTTTGGCTGAAATTGTAGCATTGACATTGCTTATTTTGTTCATGGAAGGTGCAGTAGTGACAAAACGAATGAGACAATAAAGTGAAAGTTGCAAGCGGATTTGCAACAATGGGATTTGTGGCGACGAAGTTGTAGCACTGAGAGTTACAACAACGGGATTTTCTTCTTCTATAGATGGTTCATTTGTTTTAGATGTGAATCTTGAAAGCAAATAAGCCACTACATGAGAATTGCAGCATCAGGATTTGCAACGAAAAATGTTGTAGCAATCGGAGTCGCAACAGACATTAGAGAGGTAGCAATATGTAGGACATAACTGCAACTCATCAATGTATGTCTTTGGTAATCATTCATATCCCGATCACATGTCGATGTCTTAGCAGTGGAATTGTGTTGGTGTTATGCATAGTTTTGGCAGAAGGAGTTGCAGTAATGAAGCGGTGTAAGTCATGGTAACGGTAGTTGCAGCAGTGTGAGTTGCAGGAGAGAGAGTTGTAGCAACGGGAGTTGCAGCAATGAGAGTTGCAACAATAGGTGTTGAAACAAGCTAGAAGTTGCAGTAGTGGGAGTTGTAGCAAGTCAGAGTTGCAACAACATGAATCGTAGCAACGACGTTCTTCTTCCCTTCATACCCTGAAAAACAATTATTAGCACAAACAAAACTTTGATCAGAAGGATCCCAACATAACCATCACGAAACCATGAAATTCCCTTCTTCTTCTTCTTCTTGACACATAAGCTTATTTTCACAAAACATGCCCCCAAGCATGTCCCTAAGCATTTTCACACATGGGTGTATTATTATTATTATTATTAGAACATGAATGAATCATTCAACAGGGGTTTCCCCCTTGTTTACAATCTCCAGGTCATTATCAAGCCATCCACTGGTGATCCTATTCAAAAAGGATTCCTTGGATAGGGGTTTATGATATAATCGAAGCATGTGTTCATTTTCCATCATAGGAGTTCTCTCATTGTTGATGGTGTGAATTTTGATGGCTCCATTGTCATATACAATATCAATTGTGTAAGCCCCGAGCCATTGGGTGCGAAACTTCCCTCTGAAATCCTTGAACCTAGAGTAAAATAATAAGGCCTAGTCTCCAACTTTGAATTTCTTCTTCTTAATGAACTTGTCATGCCAATGATCTCTTTGATGTTGTATGGTTGTTGTGCGGTGTAGGGTGGCTTGATTAAGTTCATATAGCTCGTTGATCTAGAGGAGTCTTATTTTTGGGCTTCAATTAGGTTCATTCCAAGTTTTATGCATGTTCTAAGTGTCTAGATCTTTGTTTCAATTGGTTGCAGTACTCACTTTCCATACACCAATTCATAAGGGGTGAAACCAGTAGTGGTTCTCCATGTTGTCTGATAGGCCCATAGAGCTTCGGGTAGTCTGTCATCCCAATCCTTGAGGTGTAATATAACAATCATGGTGATGATGGCCTCAAAAATTTTGTTTGTCCCCTCTACCTATCCATTTTCCCGCGGGTGATATGGTCTAGTAACCCTGTGTTTGATCTTGTATTTTTCCATCACATCTCTAATGAGCCTTGAAGTGAACTTTGTTCCTCCATAAATAACGATTTCCCGATGTATCCTGAATCTATAGAAGATCTCTTCATGAATGAATCCTATTATTTTTTTTTCTGTCACGACTGGGAGTGTCTGGGCTTCCATCCATTTTGTGACATAATCTATGCATACTAGGATGTAGGAATTATGATAAGATGAAGGATTGATCGGCCCTACAAATTCCAGGTCCCATTTATCAAAGGGTTATAATACCAACTATGGTTGTAATGACATCTCATCTAATTGCACCGGTCTTCCTATGTGTTGGCGGCATTGACACATTTTTACATATTCATCAGCATTTTTGAAGATAGTGGGCCAATAGTACCCTTGGTGAAGTATCATGTACCTAGTCCTCTTGTCTGCAAAGTGGCGTCCACATGGGATGTCATGGTAGAATTTCAAGATTTCATGGATCTCGTATTCTCGCACACATATTCGGATAATGATATCCAATCCTGTGTGGAAGAGGCACATGTCGATCCATGAGAATCTCCAACTTTGTTTGATGATCTTATGTCGCTCCTTTGGAGATAAATTTTGTGGTAGTTTACCTATAGCCAAGCATTTATCAATATCTGTGAACCAAGGAGAGTTAGTAGAAACCTCAAATAGGATCTCATCGGGAAAAGATTCTTCTATAGATGGTTCATTTGTTTTAGATGTGAGTCTTGAAAGAAAATATTCCACTACATTATCTTTTCTTGCTTTATTCAAGACAATTATATCATACTCTTGTAATAAAAGCAACCATCTAGTGACTTTGCCATTAGTTATAGGTTTTTTCATTAAATATTTTACGGTGGCATGGTCAATATGAAATATTACTAGATATCATGTGATGTAATGTCGAAATTTATTAATTGTGTGTATTACTGCAAGAAACTCTTTTTATGTTACTGTATAATTTAGTTTTGCGAGTGAAATATTCTTTTTGACGTAGTAGATTGCATATGGATCATTTCCTTCCATTTGTATTAGAAAAACTCCAATAGTAGTATCATATGTGTCCGTGGAGATATGAAACAAGAGGGACCAATCATGCCCTCTTAAAATAGGAGATTCATAAAATAGGATCTTCAAAAACTTTAGTTTTTCAATTTTTCAAGTGTATGTTGGCATGTCTCTATCCAAGAAAACTCGGAATCATTTGTAAGCAAAGAAAATAATGGACGATCAATTTGTGAGAAATTTCCAATAAAGCAACGATAATAACCAGCATATCCTAAGAATATTCATACCTATGTTTGTGAGGTTGAAGTTGGAAAGTGTAATATTACCTTTACTTCTGTTGGATCCACTTGGATAACTTTGGCTGAGATGCAGTGTTCTAATATGATGCCTTCAGTTAAAATCATTGCACATTTCTCGTTGTTGATGGAAATGTTTGATTATTTACACCTTATCAATGTTTTCTCTATATTTTCCAATGTTTCATCAAATTCATCCCCATATGTTTTGAAATCGTCCATATATATTTCCACACATTCATGAATTAAATCAAAGAATATACCAATGAAATCTCCTTGAAAGGAAGCAGGGTCATTGCATAACACAAATGGTAGAACGCGAAAGGAAAATGTGCCCCATGGACAAGTGAAGGTTGTCTTTTCTTGATCTTCGGGTGTGATATGCAACTGGTTATACCCACTGAATTCTTCAAGGAAGAAAAATTATTTCTTCCCTGCTAAAATATCTAGGACATGTTCAATGAACGAAAGTGGGAAATGGTCTTTGTGTGTTTCTTTGTTGAGTTATATATAGTCCACACAAATGATCCATTTGTTGTTTTTCTTTGGTATCATGACAAGAGGGGAGATCCACTGGCTATCATAAATTGGATAGATAAAGTTGGATGTGATCAATTTATGTAGCTCCTCCTTGAATATGTCCTTCAATGTCAGATCCATCTGACACTGAGGTTGAAATATGGGTCGAGACACTTTCTTAATGTATATGTGGTGTGTGCATAAATTAGGATGGATTACCTTCATGTCAGAGTAATCCCAGGCAAAGGATTTAATGTGTTTTTGTAACACTTTAACTAGTCACTCTTTTCGTTATTCAGTCAATGTTTGGTTGATTTTCAAGATTTTCCCTCAGATAATTTCTATGGTTTTTGTAGGGGACCCTTGGTATTCTTCTGGTGGGGATTCATGTTATATGGGTGATATTCTTGTTAAGGCTAGGGAGGCCTATATTTTTGGTTGCATAATATGCTCAAGAATATGTGGGTTTGTTGAGGAAGAAGAAGAGGTTATGAAATCATTGATTTTTTCATCCTCTGTTAAATATTTAACGACTAAGTATTGATATATGGATAATAATTGAAGAGATTCTCCTTATTTGGAAGATAAATATCAATTCCTTTCCCTCTGCAAATTGTAATTGAACCTTTTGACGTAATCCTCAAGGCTTTCATCTTCGTGTTGCATCATCTTGAAGACTTCCTCCCTCCTTTCCTTATCTTTACAGTAGTCTTGGTATTTTTCTAGAAATTTCTTCATCATCTAGTCCCATGTGTGAATGTTGTCCCTGCCAAGGCCCATGAACTAGCATAGTGAAACATCCTTGAGTGTGGCATGGAAAAGATTTAATTTCTATCCGTTTGAATAATAGTTTATACAAAGTACGTCAAACTCAAAGAGGAAGGTGTCAATATCTTCTTTATATGAACCATGGAAATTCGGCAAGGTTGAATGAGGGATGTTCTTCAATTTAGTTTCTTCATTTGATCATCTAATCATGAATATGAAAGTAGAGGTTTCTTCCTTGACAATTTTGTGTGCCATTTCTCTACTTGGGTATTCTTTTGTGTCTAAGGATGCCTCAGGAAAGATGAATTCATCAAAGTTGTATTGTTCACAAATCAACCCTTCTAAAAGTGGAACCTCCATGTGAAAAGATCCTTCTACAGTCTCAGATTCTTGAGCGGAGGTCTCATGTCTCCTCTTGGAAATGGAACTCGTTGTAGGTGATAGATAATTTGGTTGAATATTTTCCTTTACATCTTGTAATTGACCTGCACTATTAGTGTTTTGGGGTTCTTGGATGAACTAATAAATCTACCTTGTTGATCTCTAACTCTATGCATAGAAAATATTAAAAAAACATTCTATGAACTAATGGAAGGAAATAATATCACTAAATCTACTGAAATGAAAAAAAAAATCCACATAAATATAGAAATTTCTTTTTTTTATAGTTCCATGACAATGATGCCAAAAATGACAGACTTTTCAATTACTTCCTAATTAATTTAGTCAACAACTAAAGAGTTGTACATTTAATTAGCAGTCCAAGGTCGTATCCCACTTACGAACTGTCGTGCACTGTATATGAAAGTGTAGTGTTGTAATTTATATTGAGTCATAGTACTTTTAATGTCACAAATTGAGATTTGAGGATACTCAATTAAGTCACCAATCTACACTACTTCTTGAATTGTAGGAAAATAAATGTCACACTACAGGGAAAAAGAAATCACACTTGATAATATCTAATGGTGAGTCGTTCAAGTATAATGATGATCTTGACTTGTTGTAACAATTAGGTGTTCATATACTGAATGAAAACTTGTAAAATCAATAGACTATAAATGCCAAATAGTTGAAGAACAAAGTTGACACAAATTTGAAAGAAAATAGAATAAAGTAAAGCTACAAGTGGAGTTGCAACAACGAAGATGCAACATGAAAGTTAAAACAACGTGAATTGCAACAACGAGAGTTGCAACAATGAGAGTTGCAACAACATCTGTGATTACAAACTTATAAGAATTAATCCAATACTGAATTGCAACAATGAGAGTTGCATCAACGTCTATGATTGCAAACTTACAAGAATTAAACCAATACCAAATTGCAGCTTATGATTGTAGAATCCACAACACAAAGAAGATAAATATTAACCACATAGGAATTGCAATTAACTAATTATGAAATATGGAACTGCAGCAATACAAAAAGATAAAATGACTATGGAATTAAATGAACAACAAAAAAATGTTAATCCTACTCTTAATGTATAGGCAATTCTTGACTAAGGAGGGGGGACTAACCCCTTAGACAAGGCATTGAGCTACAAAATCATAATCACACGAATGCTCAACATGTCATCACACAAACAAGAGGACAAAAGGAAATTATATTGTCGAACTATTAAGTTTTACAATACATTTGTATGTTATCACCATAATCATTCCCCCTTCCCTAATCTCAAGGAAATTTGGGGTTTTTATACAATACATTCAAAGTATAAAACAAACAAGTAGATGGATGGACAACCATGAGAATCAGGTTGTCCATCTGTTTACATTGATATTGCCAATTTTTGGAAAAGATCGGGTATATGACGACTTGGATGAGTTGGGTGACGGTTGGTAGGCGAACTAATCTCTCTTTTGGTTGTCCACTTTCCTTTTGCCTCATTTATATTGTGAGGAGCAATCTTGACCAATGGTTGTAACGTTGATTGATGTGTTGACAGACTTTGTCTTGGAGTTGTAGCAACAAAGGATGTATTCAAATTTGAAGTTGCAACAGTTGTGTCATGCTTTAGAGTTGCAACAGATGTGTCATGCTTTGGAGTTACAAAAATTGTAGAGGAGTTGCAGATCCTACAAGGAGTTGCATCCACTATAATTTATTTGGTATAACATTGTTAGTGCAAGAAGGTAACAATTTTCCTTAAGAATATGTAATAATAGAATAAAAATGGCATGTGGGATAAGATTCATACCTATGTGAGAAAATGAGACAAATTGGATAAGGAATATATCAAAAAGAGCATGAATAGTGGAAAATGGTAAGGAAAAAGGTATTGGACGGGTGTTGAAAGTATGCCAATTTAGGCACCCATCACATCCCAAGGTAGCATAGATAGATATGTACAAAAGCATACAAATATGCACATGTGGGTTGCGTGTAACATTTTTTACAATAGGTACAGACCCATACAGACAACCTCAAAGGTATGCTACACGTAAATCAAGGCACTGTAATATTTCAAGTTTTCATATTTTCGGTTGTGATTTTTATTTCTCAGAGTCATTTTCTGTAATGTCCCCCACCTCCTAGAGAGGTAATGAGGAGACTCAGTGGCCTGGGCACCCCCACTAGGTCATAGTCTCACACTAAAGGGGGGAAAAGTCAAGAAGTTAAAAGTTATATTTCTAAGTTGACTTAAGAAAGGAAAAGGAAAGGAGTAAAAGATAACTCAACAGAAGAATAGAAGATTAACCTTGGGAGTTAACCTAACTCAATAGAGAATTAGAAGGAAAAGTAAAAGTAAGAGGCTGGGGTGCACCTATTACTCATTATGGTTTTGGATTAGTATTTGTTATTGCTCTTGAGCATTCAGTTTGGGGGTTTTGTTGTACAAACCCTTGTGAGCAACTCAGTGGTGAAATATCCACTCACCTTGCTCCACAGCTTGGTCTCGGGGATGAAAGACTCCTCCACACCATTCTATGCTCAGGGCCAGTTTATCGAGGGAGGTTCGATCCAGCTTATCCTGAGGGCCTAGGGCCATTCCAATAGTTGGGTTTTGTTTGCAGGGGAAGGACCATCAGTTTGAGGGATTTTCTGGAGGGTTATCATCATTCTATATTTGTCTACAGATTGGGATGTCGTGGAGCCATAGGGGACATCCTATGATTCAGTAAAACTCGGATCTAGGGAGATCTTCTTGAGATCTGAGCCCGAAACTTCTCCCACGGGGTCCTCATAGCCCGATCTATATTCTTGGAGAGTTTCAGAGCATTTGGAGGCCTCCTTCATCAGGGCCGAACTAGCTAGGGTTTCAGTCATCTAGTGGGGCACACCATTCAGTGAAGAA
>JZKD02S2006851.1:47781-59020 GCA_000966675.3 Picea glauca | reverse complement strand
TCTTCTAGTTGACAATACATTTGCATTCAAGTTGGCCAAGAATCCCAGATTCCAAGATCGAACTAAGCACATCAACACAAAGTATCATCGATTCAATATCATGTAGAGGCCAAAACTATTCACTTGAGACATTGTTCCACAAATGAGCAAATTGCGGACATCTTCACTAAAGCGCTTGGAAGAGAAAAAATTGAAAAGTTCAGAATGATGCTTGGACTCACACACACCCCTTCGAATTAAGGGGGGCAATGTTGGACACGTAATCCTTGGGATTGTGTTGCCTATGTTAATATGATTGTAAATATGAAGAGTCGTAGGTCATAGGAAGAGTCACACGGAAGGTGAATACCCACTGTTACTTGGAAATGTATTTATAGACATTTATTATAATGCAATAGACAAGTGTGTGGAATTACGTTTTCTTCCATACCTGGTCTGACGGCTACTTATAGGGATTCACTTTTATAGTTTAAGTGAAATGCACTTTACAATAAATGCATGAGCTTTTTCAAAAAGTAACTTAAAATAGGAGACTTGAACTCAAGAACTCTTATTACATAAAGCAAGTTTCAACGAAGTGAGCTAGTGCAAAACACATCATAATTGTAAAGGAGGAGGATTAGGGGTGTTGTTGTTGTTGTTGGAGCTCCACCTCGAAGTGTGTGCTTATTGTAGAAATGAGAAATGTGGCAACATGGCTTCAAGATCTCGATCTACAACAGGAGCAGATCTTCAAATGGGATATGATACCATGTTCGACGAAACAAAGAATTCCAACAAAGCACGAACACCTCCAATAACCACTCACACAACTAGATCAAAAATCAACACACCAATGTTTTTACGTGGTTAAAACCCTCGAAAAGGGAAACAATCCACGGGCCCAGCCAACGTGGCCACTTGAGGCAATATATTGATGCAAAAGAAAATTTATTTACCAAAGTTTCTCACAATTGATCATCAACAAATGATCATCCATGCTCTTTAAATAAAGATCATGGACCAATCAGTTTAAGCCACAAATCAATCTAGCCATTAAGATTGAGGAAAATGAGTCGTCAAATCACTCTATGTCTAGAACATATCGTGATCGTCGGATTACATAACTACAAATGCATATTAAAGAAACACACTTTTACCTAAAGACACATTAGACCAAGTTGATCTTAACTAACTCGTAAGTGTCTAAATATCCTAACATAATGATCCTACATTTGGATAAGTTACCCACTTTATTATTTATGACTAGTTCAGCCTTGTCACCTTCTTGGTGTTAGTGCCCCACGCAAAGAAGGATGTGTATACATACACATACACTCCACATTTGTAAAACATTTTCATTCATTATTTGAGCACCTCTGAAATTTCATTCTCCTTGTAGATATTTGTTCTTTGTTGTGGAGTTGATTTTTCCTTCTTGAAGTGACATTATGGTATGGGTTCATCTCAGTTATGATAAGCATTACATGCTGTTACAAACCTGCTGTTTTTTACTTGCTTGGATAAGGGTTTTGTTGAAGAGTTCACCATAGATCTTCTATCTCGTGATTTGAAGAGAAAGGGAGAAAAGGAAGGAGATAGAGAGAGACAAAAGAACGCAAAGAAAATGAAGTCTCTGTATGCTTAAATGTTTTCTTTGTGCAGAAGATTATAAATATGTCCAGTGGAATTCTAAATTTTAAACTATTATGCAAAGAACATCACGTTCCTTTTCTGTTATCATAATATTTCATGAATTATATCCCTACCATTTTCCAACATTCGGAACAATGCTACCATGGTTCAAACTCTTAATCGTGATGTTTTCTTCTGTTCATTTGATAAAGCTACTTGAGGATGTACCTACAATAGCTTCCCGAATTTTCCTGAGTCTCAGTCAAGGATGATTACTTTGTTAAGTGATAGACTTTGAGTCAATACACACACAGAAGGCTTGCCTTCTCTAGATGCATGCACAGTTTTGACAGTTTTGCCTTGTTCTTTGCCTTCTCTAGAGGCCTTGCCTTCACTGAATCCTTTCAATGAGCACCCACCAAGTACCAAAGTGTTTGGAGCTGATTTGGAGAACTCAATGGGCCCATGACACTCCTAAATCTTTATTGTCAAACCCTGCCAGTTAGCCAATAAATTTTATGCCATGCTGAAATGTGAGCACCTAATAAGTGCAGATATGCGTCTGCACCCAGGGTCTCATCAACTGAATATAAAAAGAGCACAGGTCTAACTGACCTTGATTCCAGTGATAGAAAACAGCTTGAACTGCATGCCCCAGATGCCAGAAACCACCAGTCATAAGTGATGGTCATGTACAAGTTGCTAGCGTGGGGGATAACATCTCCACAACGACTCAACAGCTTTGGAACCAAGTACCTTATCTGAGATTGAGAATGGAACTCAACTCCAAAATGAGAAACAGATCATTGCAGATGTGATATAATGGAAGAGCTGGCTAAACTTGCTTCAAAAGGGATGATAACAAATAGCTATTACATCCCTGTGTAATACCGTTGCTATGAATTTTTAGTTTGTGCACACAACCCTAGCCAAAAGTTGGATGTAAACTAGTACATATGTATATAGTAAACTGAAAGTTGATAATATTATCTGTAATTTCACCATGCATCAATAGAGAGTGATATATGCAAATTTAATATATTCCATCTCAACACCTTATATTGGCAGTGCTGTTAGTGTTTTCAAATATAAACTTTCCGGAAAGCATTCTAACAAGTAAATGATGATCTTTGCTTATGGAAGGACTGTTGGGTTTTTGGCTTTCTAGTTTAAGAGCTAGTGAGGCTTTGGCCCCTCCTCATCCTAGTTATCAGTATACCAGCCAGACTATTCTCATACTTTACTATCTTGCCCTCAGATTTTGGCATTTTATGATATGTAGTTTAAGGTTTAAACTGCTCCTCAAGACAATCTGGACAGACATATTGTTTTTTTGTTGCTGGTCTGGTTTCCCAAGTGGCAGACCAGCAACATAGATATTGTACAGTTTTTCTTTCAAGTCAATAAGTACTATGAAATAGTGTGGATAGCTTACAGGAAAAAACAAGTAAATGATGATAAAACATGTTACATGCTTAAGCACTCTCTTCCCTGTGGCAAATCTGAAAGTGACATTTCAGATAGCTGATCGGTTATTTCATTGCAACAAAGGCTGCTTTTTTTCCAATGTTTAGCATAAAGTTATTATAAGTCCAAAATAAAACAGACATTTCAATGGGAAAAAAATCTAAGGAACAATAGGAAAGAAAACTACATGAGCATTGAGAATCATTAAGCAATTGAAGATCAGCATTAAAAAATTAAAAAAAAAAATACACTCCTGACTGTACCTGCCCATAACTCGCACATCAGGAGAGTTTTTTGTCAAGCTTTCCTCTGATGATACTTTTGGCTTTATTTGTTCCTCGGTACTCTCAGAAATTGACAAATTATAAACAAATGAAGATAGAAGAGGATCTGGTACTGCACTATTAGCAGCGACCCCACGGGAGGACAAACTTCCAAGAAGAGGATGCAGCTGCCCCTCCCGAAGCTCCTTACTCAAAAAAGACAGTGTAGAATTAGGTGGCAACCCACCTTTACGAAGTCTTCTCCTACGCTGCATGTATCTAATAATTAAGGGAAACAAAGTGACACCCTTTGCATCCATGTTATTCAAGAACTATAATTTTAATGGACAAAATATTGAAGTGGATGAGCACTGACAAATATATTCTACATTTTTAACAGACAGAAAATCCAAGGAAGTTGGAACACAACTGTGCTGATACAAGAGAGTAGAATCTGAAATAATGAAAATAAATGTAAATTCTACTCTACCCAAGCACTTCAAACTTAACTCAGATTCCACTGTATATATTATCATGTCATAATCACAGTAGAGGATATTTTGAACAAATGACCATGTTGAAGAGTTATATGCCCAACCATATCCTTCCCAACTTTAGCTGCGCAAACAGGACATAGCTGCAAAGAAATACACAAGATATTCAGGAAGCAATACAAATGAGACATCATCTAACACCCCAGCTTCATAAAATTGAAGACCCACAAAAGTTCTCTTCCTCAAACCCATAGATTATTTGCTCTTTATAGAAAGTTAAACTATACATCCACAAGCTTGAGTAAACAAAAATGTTTAGCCAGAAACAAGTATTCCGTAGATTCTTGCAAATAGTCAGCAGGAAATCAAACATGTGTCATAAAAAGACTATGAAAAGACCAAACAATCAAATGGCAATTTCATCCAGCAATATGCATGGTTTTCCTATGTGTATTACATATCGAATTATACAGTTTAAAACGACTTATCTGAATGGATTTTTAACGTGTTCTTCAATGCATATCAGACCATCTCAATAACAAATACCTGTCTATTTGCTGTCATCTCATCCTAGGAGTGACTCTTTAACAAACTTAAAAATACTAACAGTTGTTTAAACCAACATGGATGTAAATTTTCTGTGAATCTCAGACATAGCAACTTGAAAGAAACATCTTTTGAACAATATCAACATGGATTGTTTCATGTCCGATACCACAGATGCCAAATTCTGTCTATCTCGAAAAGGCACACCAGATACACCGGCATTTTCTTGCTGGAAAATCCTCAAACAAGTAAAGTAATGCTAGCAAAACAAGAACATATATCTTATTAAAAGTGGACAGACTTCCGCTGACCCATGTTATGTCACATTGGTCAGTGTCAAGCAACTGTTTAATTTTGGTACATAGAAATCTCAGGCAGAGAACCGCTTTATCTAATTGGTTAGTGGATGCCAAAAAATAGCCTTGGGTTCAATGTGATCGAACTGAGCAACTGATTATACAATACTCGCCCCATTGTCTATGGCACGGAGTGTATTCAATTGCAACTATACTATGGATTGAATCAGTCACCTACTGAAATCTTCATAAGGTCTTAAAATAAATTGATATGCCAACCCAGAACGGATAAATACAGTCTTAAAATGCGTAATACAAAAGATGCAAAAAAATATGCTAGCAAAACAGTAACTGCGGCTGAAAAAGGGCAAAAAAAGGAAATATAAGAACAGAATTTCTACACACCGCATTCTTTGTCTCGATGCAATGTTCATCCTCAAGATGGCAGCAGAGCAATGCTATATCAAAATCCTCGTAACAAAATGGGCAAGTGAAATCCGCCCGTATGTCGTCATCGCCCTCCAATTCATCAAAGTTAAACTGCCGATCTGCACAGGTACAAAAACAAGCTACTGAGAACTCCAAATGATCCCAAATAAAATATATAGGCTACAAAATTGAAAACCCACAAAAGGCAATTGGCCCCCGAAGCAGGTCACATTAATAGGCTCGTATATTAAGGCCAGACAAAACAGAGAGGGCTTCTAATTGGCAAAGCCCATGCATCTAAAATAAAGTTTCTTACGGAACTGTCCCCAAAAGTAGATAGAACAAAATTGAACTTTACAGTACAGTAAGACCAACTTAGAGCCACTTCAGTTAAAATGTAGCGATAAGTCCACAGGGGTTGCCTTCTAAGTCCTTCAAATACTACATGAGTTCATACGGTAACAGGTACTTAATTTTCTCAAAATATATGCCATAATTTCTAAAAATAAGTCCAACAACTGAACATTTTAATAAATGACCCAGTCGATAAGCTAGATTTCAGCCATCCATGGCCTTGAAAAACCAGTACATAGAACTCAAAAGCCCCCAAAATTTTAAGTCCCTATGAACAGTTCGAAATTAACAAACACGGCAAAAGTAAGAAAACCTGTATGATGATGATAATGATGAACAGCGTGATGGCGCTTGGCTGCCGTGACACGAGCGGCCCATAATTCAGCGTCCATGGCGTCTGGAGCTTGACAATTTCTCCCCTAACAAGAAACCAAACCCTGGCTCCTCAAACCCTTGGCAATGAAATATCAAACCCCTCGTCCTAATCACGACGCATGTCATTCATAGAAATTAAACCAGGAGGTACGAAGACCCTGCTACCAATCAGCTTTCAAACCCCAGGGCCTTCAACACTGGAGCACTTCGTTCAAGGATTGGGTAACAGGATGGAAAATAAGCGGCTTCTCCCTTGAATTTTAGGAAACAAACAACGAAAAGGATATTCACATCCCATATACATATAATTTCTATTATAATTCTTTTATTTTAATTTTTCTAACAACATTTTATTTTACTTAATACACGACAACGGATGTTTCCTTTTGTGGTTGCAAATGAGTCGTATTTCTGTGTCCGATTGTGTTGCTTCTGCCGTCTGACACGCGTCAATGTCATGAATCGGCAAGCTCAAGGTGGGCCACCGCCTACTGCCGGTTACTGAATAGTGGAATGAGAAGGCAAAGCTAGCGGCCGGTCAAGAATGTGCCGCCGTTTACGTAATTGACCGACGGATATTTCTTTTACTCGTGGGGAATTCTGTGTCGTCAAATAACGGATATTACAGCATAGTTCACTCCCGAAAGACGCGGAGAGGAGAGGTGAGTTTTTTAGGCCGTACTGCTCAAAGCTTTTGTTGAATTATAAATTCAGGTGGCGGTATTATCAAAGCATATGCGTTTGTTTTATTGTCTTTTCTTTTTCCCTTTATCAACAACTTTTGGTGGAAGGTGGTGGGCTACTTCGAGAGGGGGCAAAAGCTACATGGTTAGCAATATTTTGCTATATAATAATAATATAATATCTTGATTATTTGATTGCTAATGTTTAGCCTCGTATACATATTTTATTTTTTTGGATTTGAATCTATAATTTTTTAGGAGGAAACACATGTTATTAACCATTATATCCACTCAAGCAATAAGTATATATATAATTGTTACAATGTCATTTAAATTTTAAATTATAATGTAGTGTTTTTATAGATTTTTGTGTTTAATATATAATTTTAAGGATTAATTTAATTGGTTAACCCATTTGCCATGTACATATTATAGATGAAAAGGTTGTAGGTGTCAGGTTCAAATCTGATCAAGACTTTTGGAGTCACCAACAATTATTGTCATTGGTGAATGAGTTGCCCTCCCTCAAGGTATTCAAGGGAAGAGGGAGAAATCCTAGAGGTTTTCCTTGAAAAATATGTATGTGTGTGTCATGTTTTACTTCAGCATTGCATTATAGTATGTGTATAGGGTTGTTGTTATGCCACCTAAATTACTATGTGACATTCATGTGCAATATTATATATAGTATGTCAAGTTGTGATTTGGCAAAAACTTAGTGAGCTTGTCCCCACAACAACCCAGGTTCAATTTTCAATGGGCATGCTCCCATCTTGCATGGTGTATGTTGTGTTTGGCCTCATGGTTTGTGTTCTTCCCTGTTAAAAGGGTGAGTATGTTGATTGTGTTCTTCCATGTTAAAAGGATGAGTATGTTGATTGTGTTCTTGTTTATGTCGATGTGAGTGGTGTTGATCACCAATTAATTTATCAATTTGTCGGATCTCTATAATGACACCCTCTTCTCGCAATTAATGTTTAAGTTGTCAAGTGTGATTTTGTACCTAGGTTTCAATACATTAAGATATTATACACACATGCACATACATATATACATACATACATCTACATGTATATATAAGTAATATGTGTTTGTGGATTACCCCACACACACTCGCACCCACATATATATACATTTTTATGTGTATGTAGCTATACATTTTATGTGTGGATTTTACACACACATATACACATCCATATGTGTGTATATATATACATATGTGTGCACGGACACATCTATACATACATATGTATGTAAAAAGAACTATACATACACACATACACATATATGTATATATCCATACACATCTACGTTTAAATATATATATATATATATATATATATATATATATATATATATATATATATATATATATATATATATATATATATATATATATAATCTATTCCAACATTTTTCTTTGAAAATTTTGTCATTATACTTTAAAAGTCCTAAGTTTTGATTTGTTAAGGATTAACACATATCATAATGGTGACTCGTCCATTCATTATGTGGGACTTCATCCACCAATATTGTATTTTAAACATGGTTGCATGGCAGTGTATACCTATCGCTATGCAAGTATAATAAAATAATAGTTGTAGCAGTTTTTGACACAGTTTTGCGGCGAGTACAACTCTACTGACTTTGGCTAAATATAGAGAATTGTGTAACATGTAAAATCGTATTCTAAAATTTCGTGGACATGACGTTTTATCATTTTTATTTTTGTACGGAAATAACATACCCAACCTTAAAAGCCTTGGAAAAACTATTTTGACAAACTAAATAATTAAAAGTTCAATTTAATTGTTTTAAATAACTAAATAACTATAAATTATTGTAAGAACCATAAACAATGAACACGAAAAAGGGCTATCTTTTTTTTTTTTAAATGAGAAATTAGATAAGTGTATTGTTTCTCATTGAAGGGAAGTGTTCTAAAGTTATTATAATTTATTTTCACAAACTTTACTTGGATAATAATTACAATACAATTTTAGTATAGTCAAATAGGTATAATAACAACCCGCAAACAAATGTTTGTGATTTCAGTGGTTTTATTTGCAAATATGATTATTGGGAACATCTAATTGTTGATGCGTCCCAGTCGAAAAAAATCCTTAAATGAGTTTAGTTGTCTGTGGAGTTCTCATTGTATTTTACCTCGGTTGTATTTTCCTCTCCATCATGGATTGAAGTGGCTTCATTCTGGGAGGACGAGATATCGACTTTTTCTATTCTCCAGAAAATATTGTTCAAGGAAATCATAAAAGCATCTTGGAATTTATCAAACTTTGAATCTGCGTCACCATATACCAGACCAGGCATAATTTTATGCATTATGGTTCTCCTCATTTCTTTCCTTTGATCCTCTAGGATCTTCTGCAAAGTCTCTACTATGTTTATCTCCCTTTGTCTAATAGCCTCTTCTGGTATGTAAACCAAATACGAGCTCTTATTGGCAGGCAAATGCGATGGATACTGATAATAGGTCGTAAAGGGATTGAACAGCACGGGAATGCATATAGCTATAAGAGAATCGAACATGGATCTCCTGGTAGGACTATCACCAACAGGATGAAGGCAGAATTCGAATTTCATGAAGAGCTTCACTGTGCTTTCGGGACTTGAGCAAACGTCGGCATTACAGTTCAAAAACCCGCAAGCCTCTAGTTTGCTTAAACATTGTTCGATGAGAATGGAACGAATGTTTTCTGTGTTGTTGGGTCTCGGTGCACTTGCAAAGCTTATCAGATAAGGTATCGGGCTTGTGTTGATCACTCGTTGCCATTGTTGATATTATGGTAGCTGCAGGAGGTATTTACCTCCACGTGTAAACCTAACGAGAATAGAATATTCCAGGAAGCAAGAAGAAACCCCAATGAGTTGGATAATAACCCTAGAAGACAAGTCGGCTCAAGAGGATAATTTGTATTAGGCTATTAGCCTCCAAGAGAAGAAGTCGGCCAGAAGAAATATATATATAATGAGTAAATAGGTATCCAGAATGAGAAGTCGGTCCAGGTAGTTAGCCAGAATTAGTATAAATATAGGAGGCCAATCTTCATTCTGGCAGGTATTCTCAGAATTGCAGAGCAGCACTTGTGCGCATTGTAGTTGCCCAATTTGTGCGTAAGTTTGGAGGAGAGTTGTCGTTGCAGCTGTTGCAGCTAGCAGATGTTGGTTTTGGCTTGGACTATCTCTTGGTTATGGTTTGGACTATATGACCAGCTCTTGTTTGGTGCACTATCCTTGGGGAAAGATGTGCTACCCTTTGTTTGGCTATCTAGCGTAGGGTTTCCTTTCGGAATGATTCTTTTTCAAGGTTAAGGTGCTCGAAGGGTGGCTTCGGCCTATGGTTGGGTGACAATAGTGATATTGTCGATGGTAAAATGAGCACATCCATTATATTAAAATAGGTTATGGGCCCACACCTCTTTCATTCAATCTAACCGCTAGAAGGAAGCATAACCATAAGGATGTTAAGCTCCTTGAAGAACTATCGCTAGGGCTTCTAGCAGGAGCAGTCACCAAAGCACTTTTGCTAGGGTTACTAGCAGGTGCAGTTGCATAAACCCTAATCCTCTCATTGAGGCACCTTAAGTGAAGGGATTGACCTAATTTCTGGATAGACCAGTGCGCCCTAACCTAGCGCATCTCCTGGTACTCTCAAAAAGCCAAGACGTCAAGTTTGATTTTTTGGTCAAATCTAGGGTTGACCAAGTCAAAGCAGTCATGACTTACTCTATGAAGTCAGAAAACAAGTTAGATGGAGCTTCTGACTTCATAGCGTGGAAGACAAGGATTGACCTCATCCTTGCCAAGAATAAAGTGTTGGGTATCATGAAAGGAAAGATCATGAAACCAGAGTTTGAAGAAGGAAAAGAGAAAGAATCGCAAAATGTTGCAGTTATGGAAAAGTTCAAAGACGGTGACATCAATGCCATGAGTATCATGGTGGACTCTATAAAAGACCACTTGATACCCTACATCTCCCATCTTGACTCATCAAAGAAGATGTACGATGCCCTAACAAACCTCTCCTCAGTCATAAACATTGGACAAGTAATGAGTCTGAAGAATGAGCTCTGTGACATGAAGATGAATGATGATGACAGCATAACATCATAATTTGTGAGAATATCCCAGTTAAGAGATCAACTACAAGCTATTGAAGAGATCATTTCAAAGAAGGAATTGGTAAACACAGCACTCAATGGTCTTCCCAAGACATGGGATGCATTTGTCGCAAGCATGAACACGAGGAAGGAGTATCCTACATTTGAAGAACTTTGGACTTACTGTGCTCAAGAAGAATCAAGGATTAATGCAAAAGAGAAACCCCAAAAGAAGTACGATGATCAAGCCTTTACAACAAGATTCAAAAATTTCAGGAAAAAAAGGAAGTTTGGTTCAAGGAAGAAGCCAAATCAAGAGAAAGACATGTCAAAAATACAATGCTTCAACTGTCGAAAGTATGGTCACTACAAGAATCATTGTCTCGAGCTAAAGAAAAGGAAAGGAACACACGAAGCATCAGTTGCTGAAGAAAAGGAACCTACAAAGAAGACCAAGCAGGATAAAACATGCTTCTTCTTCTAAGACAAGGTAACAATACTCTTCTTAGTTCTTGTACATATCTTGTTTCCATAGTCTCTGTACATATCTTGTATATCTATCTCTTAGAAGATAATATGTTCCAAGAAGAACTATAC